>OY744475.1:214819440-215420273 GCA_963556175.1 Tipula confusa | reverse complement strand
CTTTAATTAGAAATTTCCTTCATCCAAACTTAGAAGTTAGAATCACTAAGAATTTTTATTTCGGGCCGATTGGACTGGTCGGTACCAAAACTCTACATCATTCAATTACTTCCATTCATTTCAAAATGCATAGGTTAGAACTTTAATTAGAAATTTCCTTCATCCAAACTTAGAAGTTAGAATCACTAAGAATTTTTATTTCGGGCCGATTGGACTGGTCGGTACCAAAACTCTACATCATTCAATTACTTCCATTCATTTCAAAATGCATAGGTTAGAACTTTAATTAGAAATTTCCTTCATCCAAACTTAGAAGTTAGAATCACTAAGAATTTTTATTTCGGGCCGATTGGACTGGTCGGTACCAAAACTCTACATCATTCAATTACTTCCATTCATTTCAAAATGCATAGATTAGAACTTTAATTAGAAATTTCCTTCATCCAAACTTAGAAGTTAGAATCACTAAGAATTTTTATTTCGGGCCGATTGGACTGGTCGGTACCAAAACTCTACATCATTCAATTACTTCCATTCATTTCAAAATGCATAGGTTAGAACTTTAATTAGAAATATCCTTCATCCAAACTTAGAAGGTAGAATCACTAAAATTTTTATTTCGGGCCGATTGGACTGGTCGGTACCAAAACTCTACATCATTCAATTACTTCCATTCATTTCAAAATGCATAGGTT
This sequence comes from Tipula confusa, assembly GCA_963556175.1. Taxonomy (NCBI): domain Eukaryota; kingdom Metazoa; phylum Arthropoda; class Insecta; order Diptera; family Tipulidae; genus Tipula; species Tipula confusa. The sequence continues at coordinate 215,419,578 of OY744475.1, read as the reverse complement.
AGAACTTTAATTAGAAATTTCCTTCATCCAAACTTAGAATATTAGAATCACTAAGAATTTTTATTTCGGGCCGATTGGACTGGTCTGTACCAAAACTCTACATCATTCAATTACTTCAATTCATTTCAAAATGCATAGGTTAGAACTTTAATTAGAAATTTCCTTCATCCAAACCTAGAAGGTAGAATCACTAAGAATTTTTATTTCGGGCCGATTGGACTGGTCGGTACCAAAACTCTACATCATTCAATTATTTCAATTCATTTCAAAATGCATAGGTTAGAACTTTAATTAGAAATTTCCTTCATCCAAACTTAGAAGTTAGAATCACTAAGAATTTTTATTTCGGGCCGATTGGACTGGTCGGTACCAAAACTCTACATCATTCAATTACTTCCATTCATTTCAAAATGCATAGGTTAGAACTTTAATTAGAAATTTCCTTCATCCAAACTTAGAAGTTAGAATCACTAAGAATTTTTATTTCGGGCCGATTGGACTGGTCGGTACCAAAACTCTACATCATTCAATTACTTCCATTCATTTCAAAATGCATAGGTTAGAACTTTAATTAGAAATTTCCTTCATCCAAACTTAGAAGGTAGAATCACTAAGAATTTTTATTTCGGGCCGATTGGACTGGTCGGTACCAAAACTCTACATCATTCAATTACTTCCATTCATTTCAAAATGCATAGGTTAGAACTTTAATTAGAAATATCCTTCATCCAAACTTAGAAGGTAGAATCACTAAAATTTTTATTTCGGGCCGATTGGACTGGTCGGTACCAAAACTCTACATCATTAAATTACTTCCATTCATTTCAAAATGCATAGGTTAGAACTTTAATTAGAAATTTCCTTCATCCAAACTTAGAAGGTAGAATCACTAAGAATTTTTATTTCGGGCCGATTGGACTGGTCGGTACCAAAACTCTACATCATTCAATTACTTCCATTCATTTCAAAATGCATAGGTTAGAACTTTAATTAGAAATTTCCTTCATCCAAACTTAGAAGGTAGAATCACTAAGAATTTTTATTTCGGGCCGATTGGACTGGTCGGTACCAAAACTCTACATCATTCAATTACTTCCATTCATTTCAAAATGCATAGGTTAGAACTTTAATTAGAAATTTCCTTCATCAAACTTAGAAGTTAGAATTCTAAGAATTTTTATTTCGGGCCGATTGGACTGGTCTGTACCAAAACTCTACATCATTCAATTACTTCAATTCATTTCAAAATGCATAGGTTAGAACTTTAATTAGAAATTTCCTTCATCCAAACCTAGAAGGTAGAATCACTAAGAATTTTTATTTCGGGCCGATTGGACTGGTCGGTACCAAAACTCTACATCATTCAATTACTTCCATTCATTTCAAAATGCATAGGTTAGAACTTTAATTAGAAATTTCCTTCATCCAAACTTAGAAGTTAGAATCACTAAGAATTTTTATTTCGGGCCGATTGGACTGGTCGGTACCAAAACTCTACATCATTCAATTACTTCAATTCATTTCAAAATGCATAGGTTAGAACTTTAATTAGAAATTTCCTTCATCCAAACTTAGAAGTTAGAATCACTAAGAATTTTTATTTCGGGCCGATTGGACTGGTCGGTACCAAAACTCTACATCATTCAATTACTTCCATTCATTTCAAAATGCATAGGTTAGAACTTTAATTAGAAATTTCCTTCATCCAAACTTAGAATATAGAATCACTAAGAATTTTTATTTCGGGCCGATTGGACTGGTCGGTACCAAAACTCTACATCATTCAATTACTTCAATTCATTTCAAAATGCATAGGTTAGAACTTTAATTAGAAATTTCCTTCATCCAAACTAGAAGGTAGAATCACTAAGAATTTTTATTTCGGGCCGATTGGACTGGTCGGTACCAAAACTCTACATCATTCAATTACTTCCATTCATTTCAAAATGCATAGGTTAGAACTTTAATTAGAAATTTCCTTCATCCAAACTTAGAAGTTAGAATCACTAAGAATTTTTATTTCGGGCCGATTGGACTGGTCGGTACCAAAACTCTACATCATTCAATTACTTCCATTCATTTCAAAATGCATAGGTTAGAACTTTAATTAGAAATTTCCTTCATCCAAACTTAGAAGGTAGAATCACTAAGAATTTTTATTTCGGGCCGATTGGACTGGTCGGTACCAAAACTCTACATCATTCAATTACTTCCATTCATTTCAAAATGCATAGGTTAGAACTTTAATTAGAAATTTCCTTCATCCAAACTTAGAAGTTAGAATCACTAAGAATTTTTATTTCGGGCCGATTGGACTGGTCGGTACCAAAACTCTACATCATTCAATTACTTCCATTCATTTCAAAATGCATAGGTTAGAACTTTAATTAGAAATTTCCTTCATCCAAACTTAGAAGGTAGAATCACTAAGAATTTTTATTTCGGGCCGATTGGACTGGTCGGTACCAAAACTCTACATCATTAAATTACTTCCATTCATTTCAAAATGCATAGGTTAGAACTTTAATTAGAAATTTCCTTCATCCAAACTTAGAAGGTAGAATCACTAAGAATTTTTATTTCGGGCCGATTGGACTGGTCGGTACCAAAACTCTACATCATTCAATTACTTCCATTCATTTCAAAATGCATAGGTTAGAACTTTAATTAGAAATTTCCTTCATCCAAACTTAGAAGTTAGAATCTCTAAGAATTTTTATTTCGGGCCGATTGGACTGGTCTGTACCAAAACTCTACATCATTCAATTACTTCAATTCATTTCAAAATGCATAGGTTAGAACTTTAATAAGAAATTTCCTTCATCCAAACTAGAAGGTAGAATCACTAAGAATTTTTATTTCGGGCCGATTGGACTGGTCGGTACCAAAACTCTACATCATTCAATTATTTCAATTCATTTCAAAATGCATAGGTTAGAACTTTAATTAGAAATTTCCTTCATCCAAACTTAGAAGTTAGAATCACTAAGAATTTTTATTTCGGGCCGATTGGACTGGTCGGTACCAAAACTCTACATCATTCAATTACTTCCATTCATTTCAAAATGCATAGATTAGAACTTTAATTAGAAATTTCCTTCATCCAAACTTAGAAGTTAGAATCACTAAGAATTTTTATTTCGGGCCGATTGGACTGGTCGGTACCAAAACTCTACATCATTCAATTACTTCCATTCATTTCAAAATGCATAGGTTAGAACTTTAATTAGAAATTTCCTTCATCCAAACTTAGAAGTTAGAATCACTAAGAATTTTTATTTCGGGCCGATTGGACTGGTCGGTACCAAAACTCTACATCATTCAATTACTTCCATTCATTTCAAAATGCATAGGTTAGAACTTAATTAGAAATTTCCTTCATCCAAACTTAGAAGGTAGAATCACTAAGAATTTTTATTTCGGGCCGATTGGACTGGTCGGTACCAAAACTCTACATCATTCAATTACTTCCATTCATTTCAAAATGCATAGGTTAGAACTTTAATTAGAAATTTCCTTCATCCAAACTTAGAAGTTAGAATCACTAAGAATTTTTATTTCGGGCCGATTGGACTGGTCGGTACCAAAACTCTACATCATTCAATTACTTCCATTCATTTCAAAATGCATAGATTAGAACTTTAATTAGAAATTTCCTTCATCCAAACTTAGAAGTTAGAATCACTAAGAATTTTTATTTCGGGCCGATTGGACTGGTCGGTACCAAAACTCTACATCATTCAATTACTTCCATTCATTTCAAAATGCATAGGTTAGAACTTTAATTAGAAATTTCCTTCATCCAAACTTAGAAGTTAGAATCACTAAGAATTTTTATTTCGGGCCGATTGGACTGGTCGGTACCAAAACTCTACATCATTCAATTACTTCCATTCATTTCAAAATGCATAGGTTAGAACTTTAATTAGAAATTTCCTTCATCCAAACTTAGAAGTTAGAATCACTAAGAATTTTTATTTCGGGCCGATTGGACTGGTCGGTACCAAAACTCTACATCATTCAATTACTTCCATTCATTTCAAAATGCATAGGTTAGAACTTTAATTAGAAATTTCCTTCATCCAAACTTAGAAGTTAGAATCACTAAGAATTTTTATTTCGGGCCGATTGGACTGGTCGGTACCAAAACTCTACATCATTCAATTACTTCCATTCATTTCAAAATGCATAGGTTAGAACTTTAATTAGAAATTTCCTTCATCCAAACTTAGAAGTTAGAATCACTAAGAATTTTTATTTCGGGCCGATTGGACTGGTCGGTACCAAAACTCTACATCATTCAATTACTTCCATTCATTTCAAAATGCATAGATTAGAACTTTAATTAGAAATTTCCTTCATCCAAACTTAGAAGGTAGAATCACTAAGAATTTTTATTTCGGGCCGATTGGACTGGTCGGTACCAAAACTCTACATCATTCAATTATTTCAATTCATTTCAAAATGCATAGGTTAGAACTTTAATTAGAAATTTCCTTCATCCAAACCTAGAAGGTAGAATCACTAAGAATTTTTATTTCGGGCCGATTGGACTGGTCGGTACCAAAACTCTACATCATTCAATTATTTCAATTCATTTCAAAATGCATAGGTTAGAACTTTAATTAGAAATTTCCTTCATCCAAACTAGAAGGTAGAATCACTAAGAATTTTTATTTCGGGCCGATTGGACTGGTCGGTACCAAAACTCTACGTCATTCAATTACTTCCATTCATTTCAAAATGCATAGGTTAGAACTTTAATTAGAAATTTCCTTCATCCAAACTTAGAAGGTAGAATCACTAAGAATTTTTATTTCGGGCCGATTGGACTGGTCGGTACCAAAACTCTACATCATTCAATTACTTCCATTCATTTCAAAATGCATAGGTTAGAACTTTAATTAGAAATTTCCTTCATCCAAACTTAGAAGTTAGAATCACTAAGAATTTTTATTTCGGGCCGATTGGACTGGTCGGTACCAAAACTCTACATCATTCAATTACTTCCATTCATTTCAAAATGCATAGGTTAGAACTTTAATTAGAAATTTCCTTCATCCAAACTTAGAAGGTAGAATCACTAAGAATTTTTATTTCGGGCCGATTGGACTGGTCGGTACCAAAACTCTACATCATTCAATTACTTCCATTCATTTCAAAATGCATAGGTTAGAACTTTAATTAGAAATTTCCTTCATCCAAACTTAGAAGGTAGAATCACTAAAATTTTTATTTCGGGCCGATTGGACTGGTCGGTACCAAAACTCTACATCATTCAATTACTTCCATTCATTTCAAAATGCATAGGTTAGAACTTTAATTAGAAATTTCCTTCATCCAAACTTAGAAGTTAGAATCACTAAGAATTTTTATTTCGGGCCGATTGGACTGGTCGGTACCAAAACTCTACATCATTCAATTACTTCCATTCATTTCAAAATGCATAGGTTAGAACTTTAATTAGAAATTTCCTTCATCCAAACTTAGAATATAGAATCACTAAGAATTTTTATTTCGGCCGATTGGACTGGTCTGTACCAAAACTCTACATCATTCAATTACTTCAATTCATTTCAAAATGCATAGGTTAGAACTTTAATTAGAAATTTCCTTCATCCAAACCTAGAAGGTAGAATCACTAAGAATTTTTATTTCGGGCCGATTGGACTGGTCGGTACCAAAACTCTACATCATTCAATTATTTCAATTCATTTCAAAATGCATAGGTTAGAACTTTAATTAGAAATTTCCTTCATCCAAACCTAGAAGGTAGAATCACTAAGAATTTTTATTTCGGGCCGATTGGACTGGTCGGTACCAAAACTCTACATCATTCAATTATTTCAATTCATTTCAAAATGCATAGGTTAGAACTTTAATTAGAAATTTCCTTCATCCAAACTTAGAAGTTAGAATCACTAAGAATTTTTATTTCGGGCCGATTGGACTGGTCGGTACCAAAACTCTACATCATTCAATTACTTCCATTCATTTCAAAATGCATAGGTTAGAACTTTAATTAGAAATTTCCTTCATCCAAACTTAGAAGGTAGAATCACTAAGAATTTTTATTTCGGGCCGATTGGACTGGTCGGTACCAAAACTCTACATCATTCAATTACTTCCATTCATTTCAAAATGCATAGGTTAGAACTTTAATTAGAAATTTCCTTCATCCAAACTTAGAAGGTAGAATCACTAAGAATTTTTATTTCGGGCCGATTGGACTGGTCGGTACCAAAACTCTACATCATTCAATTATTTCAATTCATTTCAAAATGCATAGGTTAGAACTTTAATTAGAAATTTCCTTCATCCAAACCTAGAAGGTAGAATCACTAAGAATTTTTATTTCGGGCCGATTGGACTGGTCGGTACCAAAACTCTACATCATTCAATTATTTCAATTCATTTCAAAATGCATAGGTTAGAACTTTAATTAGAAATTTCCTTCATCCAAACCTAGAAGGTAGAATCACTAAGAATTTTTATTTCGGGCCGATTGGACTGGTCGGTACCAAAACTCTACATCATTCAATTATTTCAATTCATTTCAAAATGCATAGGTTAGAACTTTAATTAGAAATTTCCTTCATCCAAACTTAGAAGTTAGAATCACTAAGAATTTTTATTTCGGGCCGATTGGACTGGTCGGTACCAAAACTCTACATCATTCAATTACTTCCATTCATTTCAAAATGCATAGATTAGAACTTTAATTAGAAATTTCCTTCATCCAAACTTAGAAGTTAGAATCACTAAGAATTTTTATTTCGGGCCTATTGGACTGGTCGGTACCAAAACTCTACATCATTCAATTACTTCCATTCATTTCAAAATGCATAGATTAGAACTTTAATTAGAAATTTCCTTCATCCAAACTTAGAAGTTAGAATCACTAAGAATTTTTATTTCGGGCCTATTGGACTGGTCGGTACCAAAACTCTACATCATTCAATTACTTCAATTCATTTCAAAATGCATAGGTTAGAACTTTAATTAGAAATTTCCTTCATCCAAACTTAGAAGTTAGAATCACTAAGAATTTTTATTTCGGGCCGATTGGACTGGTCGGTACCAAAACTCTACATCATTCAATTATTTCAATTCATTTCAAAATGCATAGGTTAGAACTTTAATTAGAAATTTCCTTCATCCAAACTTAGAAGTTAGAATCACTAAGAATTTTTATTTCGGGCCGATTGGACTGGTCGGTACCAAAACTCTACATCATTCAATTACTTCCATTCATTTCAAAATGCATAGATTAGAACTTTAATTAGAAATTTCCTTCATCCAAACTTAGAAGTTAGAATCACTAAGAATTTTTATTTCGGGCCGATTGGACTGGTCGGTACCAAAACTCTACATCATTCAATTACTTCCATTCATTTCAAAATGCATAGGTTAGAACTTTAATTAGAAATATCCTTCATCCAAACTTAGAAGGTAGAATCACTAAAATTTTTATTTCGGGCCGATTGGACTGGTCGGTACCAAAACTCTACATCATTAAATTACTTCCATTCATTTCAAAATGCATAGGTTAGAACTTTAATTAGAAATTTCCTTCATCCAAACTTAGAAGGTAGAATCACTAAGAATTTTTATTTCGGGCCGATTGGACTGGTCGGTACCAAAACTCTACATCATTCAATTACTTCCATTCATTTCAAAATGCATAGGTTAGAACTTTAATTAGAAATTTCCTTCATCCAAACTTAGAAGGTAGAATCACTAAGAATTTTTATTTCGGGCCGATTGGACTGGTCGGTACCAAAACTCTACATCATTCAATTACTTCCATTCATTTCAAAATGCATAGGTTAGAACTTTAATTAGAAATTTCCTTCATCCAAACTTAGAAGTTAGAATTTCTAAGAAGTTTTATTTCGGGCCGATTGGACTGGTCTGTACCAAAACTCTACATCATTAAATTACTTCCATTCATTTCAAAATGCATAGGTTAGAACTTTAATTAGAAATATCCTTCATCCAAACTTAGAAGGTAGAATCACTAAAATTTTTATTTCGGGCCGATTGGACTGGTCGGTACCAAAACTCTACATCATTCAATTACTTCCATGTCGGTACCAAAACTCTACATCATTCAATTACTTCCATTCATTTCAAAATGCATAGGTTAGAACTTTAATTAGAAATTTCCTTCATCCAAACTTAGAAGTTAGAATTTCTAAGAAGTTTTATTTCGGGCCGATTGGACTGGTCTGTACCAAAACTCTACATCATTCAATTACTTCCATTCATTTCAAAATGCATAGGTTAGAACTTTAATTAGAAATTTCCTTCATCCAAACTTAGAAGTTAGAATTTCTAAGAAGTTTTATTTCGGGCCGATTGGACTGGTCTGTACCAAAACTCTACATCATTCAATTACTTCAATTCATTTCAAAATGCATAGGTTAGAACTTTAATAAGAAATTTCCTTCATCCAAACCTAGAAGGTAGAATCACTAAGAATTTTTATTTCGGGCCGATTGGACTGGTCGGTACCAAAACTCTACATCATTCAATTATTTCAATTCATTTCAAAATGCATAGGTTAGAACTTTAATTAGAAATTTCCTTCATCCAAACCTAGAAGGTAGAATCACTAAGAATTTTTATTTCGGGCCGATTGGACTGGTCGGTACCAAAACTCTACATCATTCAATTATTTCAATTCATTTCAAAATGCATAGATTAGAACTTTAATTAGAAATTTCCTTCATCCAAACTTAGAAGTTAGAATCACTAAGAATTTTTATTTCGGGCCGATTGGACTGGTCGGTACCAAAACTCTACGTCATTCAATTACTTCCATTCATTTCAAAATGCATAGGTTAGAACTTTAATTAGAAATTTCCTTCATCCAAACTTAGAAGTTAGAATCACTAAGAATTTTTATTTCGGGCCGATTGGACTGGTCGGTACCAAAACTCTACATCATTCAATTACTTCCATTCATTTCAAAATGCATAGATTAGAACTTTAATTAGAAATTTCCTTCATCCAAACTTAGAAGTTAGAATCACTAAGAATTTTTATTTCGGGCCGATTGGACTGGTCGGTACCAAAACTCTACATCATTCAATTACTTCCATTCATTTCAAAATGCATAGATTAGAACTTTAATTAGAAATTTCCTTCATCCAAACTTAGAAGTTAGAATCACTAAGAATTTTTATTTCGGGCCGATTGGACTGGTCGGTACCAAAACTCTACATCATTCAATTACTTCCATTCATTTCAAAATGCATAGGTTAGAACTTTAATTAGAAATTTCCTTCATCCAAACTTAGAAGTTAGAATCACTAAGAATTTTTATTTCGGGCCGATTGGACTGGTCGGTACCAAAACTCTACATCATTCAATTACTTCCATTCATTTCAAAATGCATAGGTTAGAACTTTAATTAGAAATTTCCTTCATCCAAACTTAGAAGTTAGAATCACTAAGAATTTTTATTTCGGGCCGATTGGACTGGTCGGTACCAAAACTCTACATCATTCAATTACTTCCATTCATTTCAAAATGCATAGATTAGAACTTTAATTAGAAATTTCCTTCATCCAAACTTAGAAGTTAGAATCACTAAGAATTTTTATTTCGGGCCGATTGGACTGGTCGGTACCAAAACTCTACATCATTCAATTACTTCCATTCATTTCAAAATGCATAGGTTAGAACTTTAATTAGAAATTTCCTTCATCCAAACTTAGAAGTTAGAATCACTAAGAATTTTTATTTCGGGCCGATTGGACTGGTCGGTACCAAAACTCTACATCATTCAATTATTTCAATTCATTTCAAAATGCATAGGTTAGAACTTTAATTAGAAATTTCCTTCATCCAAACTTAGAAGTTAGAATTTCTAAGAAGTTTTATTTCGGGCCGATTGGACTGGTCTGTACCAAAACTCTACATCATTCAATTACTTCCATTCATTTCAAAATGCATAGGTTAGAACTTTAATTAGAAATTTCCTTCATCCAAACTTAGAAGTTAGAATTTCTAAGAAGTTTTATTTCGGGCCGATTGGACTGGTCTGTACCAAAACTCTACATCATTCAATTACTTCAATTCATTTCAAAATGCATAGGTTAGAACTTTAATAAGAAATTTCCTTCATCCAAACCTAGAAGGTAGAATCACTAAGAATTTTTATTTCGGGCCGATTGGACTGGTCGGTACCAAAACTCTACATCATTCAATTATTTCAATTCATTTCAAAATGCATAGGTTAGAACTTTAATTAGAAATTTCCTTCATCCAAACCTAGAAGGTAGAATCACTAAGAATTTTTATTTCGGGCCGATTGGACTGGTCGGTACCAAAACTCTACATCATTCAATTATTTCAATTCATTTCAAAATGCATAGATTAGAACTTTAATTAGAAATTTCCTTCATCCAAACTTAGAAGTTAGAATCACTAAGAATTTTTATTTCGGGCCGATTGGACTGGTCGGCACCAAAACTCTACGTCATTCAATTACTTCCATTCATTTCAAAATGCATAGGTTAGAACTTTAATTAGAAATTTCCTTCATCCAAACTTAGAAGTTAGAATCACTAAGAATTTTTATTTCGGGCCGATTGGACTGGTCGGTACCAAAACTCTACATCATTCAATTACTTCCATTCATTTCAAAATGCATAGATTAGAACTTTAATTAGAAATTTCCTTCATCCAAACTTAGAAGTTAGAATCACTAAGAATTTTTATTTCGGGCCGATTGGACTGGTCGGTACCAAAACTCTACATCATTCAATTACTTCCATTCATTTCAAAATGCATAGGTTAGAACTTTAATTAGAAATTTCCTTCATCCAAACTTAGAAGGTAGAATCACTAAGAATTTTTATTTCGGGCCGATTGGACTGGTCTATACCAAAACTCTACATCATTCAATTACTTCAATTCATTTCAAAATGCATAGGTTAGAACTTTAATTAGAAATTTCCTTCATCCAAACCTAGAAGGTAGAATCACTAAGAATTTTTATTTCGGGCCGATTGGACTGGTCGGTACCAAAACTCTACATCATTCAATTATTTCAATTCATTTCAAAATGCATAGGTTAGAACTTTAATTAGAAATTTCCTTCATCCAAACCTAGAAGGTAGAATCACTAAGAATTTTTATTTCGGGCCGATTGGACTGGTCGGTACCAAAACTCTACATCATTCAATTATTTCAATTCATTTCAAAATGCATAGGTTAGAACTTTAATTAGAAATTTCCTTCATCCAAACCTAGAAGGTAGAATCACTAAGAATTTTTATTTCGGGCCGATTGGACTGGTCGGTACCAAAACTCTACATCATTCAATTATTTCAATTCATTTCAAAATGCATAGGTTAGAACTTTAATTAGAAATTTCCTTCATCCAAACTTAGAAGTTAGAATCACTAAGAATTTTTATTTCGGGCCGATTGGACTGGTCGGTACCAAAACTCTACATCATTCAATTACTTCCATTCATTTCAAAATGCATAGGTTAGAACTTTAATTAGAAATTTCCTTCATCCAAACTTAGAAGTTAGAATCACTAAGAATTTTTATTTCGGGCCGATTGGACTGGTCGGTACCAAAACTCTACATCATTCAATTACTTCCATTCATTTCAAAATGCATAGGTTAGAACTTTAATTAGAAATTTCCTTCATCCAAACTTAGAAGGTAGAATCACTAAGAATTTTTATTTCGGGCCGATTGGACTGGTCGGTACCAAAACTCTACATTATTCAATTACTTCCATTCATTTCAAAATGCATAGGTTAGAACTTTAATTAGAAATATCCTTCATCCAAACTTAGAAGGTAGAATCACTAAAATTTTTATTTCGGGCCGATTGGACTGGTCGGTACCAAAACTCTACATCATTAAATTACTTCCATTCATTTCAAAATGCATAGGTTAGAACTTTAATTAGAAATTTCCTTCATCCAAACTTAGAAGGTAGAATCACTAAGAATTTTTATTTCGGGCCGATTGGACTGGTCGGTACCAAAACTCTACATCATTCAATTACTTCCATTCATTTCAAAATGCATAGGTTAGAACTTTAATTAGAAATTTCCTTCATCCAAACTTAGAAGGTAGAATCACTAAGAATTTTTATTTCGGGCCGATTGGACTGGTCGGTACCAAAACTCTACATCATTCAATTACTTCCATTCATTTCAAAATGCATAGGTTAGAACTTTAATTAGAAATTTCCTTCATCCAAACTTAGAAGGTAGAATCACTAAGAATTTTTATTTCGGGCCGATTGGACTGGTCGGTACCAAAACTCTACATCATTCAATTACTTCCATTCATTTCAAAATGCATAGGTTAGAACTTTAATTAGAAATTTCCTTCATCCAAACTTAGAAGTTAGAATCACTAAGAATTTTTATTTCGGGCCGATTGGACTGGTCGGTACCAAAACTCTACATCATTCAATTACTTCCATTCATTTCAAAATGCATAGGTTAGAACTTTAATTAGAAATTTCCTTCATCCAAACTTAGAAGGTAGAATCACTAAGAATTTTTATTTCGGGCCGATTGGACTGGTCGGTACCAAAACTCTACATCATTCAATTACTTCCATTCATTTCAAAATGCATAGGTTAGAACTTTAATTAGAAATTTCCTTCATCCAAACTTAGAAGTTAGAATCACTAAGAATTTTTATTTCGGGCCGATTGGACTGGTCGGTACCAAAACTCTACATCATTCAATTACTTCAATTCATTTCAAAATGCATAGGTTAGAACTTTAATAAGAAATTTCCTTCATCCAAACCTAGAAGGTAGAATCACTAAGAATTTTTATTTCGGGCCGATTGGACTGGTCGGTACCAAAACTCTACATCATTCAATTATTTCAATTCATTTCAAAATGCATAGGTTAGAACTTTAATTAGAAATTTCCTTCATCCAAACCTAGAAGGTAGAATCACTAAGAATTTTTATTTCGGGCCGATTGGACTGGTCGGTACCAAAACTCTACATCATTCAATTATTTCAATTCATTTCAAAATGCATAGATTAGAACTTTAATTAGAAATTTCCTTCATCCAAACTTAGAAGTTAGAATCACTAAGAATTTTTATTTCGGGCCGATTGGACTGGTCGGTACCAAAACTCTACGTCATTCAATTACTTCCATTCATTTCAAAATGCATAGGTTAGAACTTTAATTAGAAATTTCCTTCATCCAAACTTAGAAGTTAGAATCACTAAGAATTTTTATTTCGGGCCGATTGGACTGGTCGGTACCAAAACTCTACATCATTCAATTACTTCCATTCATTTCAAAATGCATAGATTAGAACTTTAATTAGAAATTTCCTTCATCCAAACTTAGAAGTTAGAATCACTAAGAATTTTTATTTCGGGCCGATTGGACTGGTCGGTACCAAAACTCTACATCATTCAATTACTTCCATTCATTTCAAAATGCATAGATTAGAACTTTAATTAGAAATTTCCTTCATCCAAACTTAGAAGTTAGAATCACTAAGAATTTTTATTTCGGGCCGATTGGACTGGTCGGTACCAAAACTCTACATCATTCAATTACTTCCATTCATTTCAAAATGCATAGGTTAGAACTTTAATTAGAAATTTCCTTCATCCAAACTTAGAAGTTAGAATCACTAAGAATTTTTATTTCGGGCCGATTGGACTGGTCGGTACCAAAACTCTACATCATTCAATTACTTCCATTCATTTCAAAATGCATAGATTAGAACTTTAATTAGAAATTTCCTTCATCCAAACTTAGAAGTTAGAATCACTAAGAATTTTTATTTCGGGCCGATTGGACTGGTCGGTACCAAAACTCTACATCATTCAATTACTTCCATTCATTTCAAAATGCATAGGTTAGAACTTTAATTAGAAATTTCCTTCATCCAAACTTAGAAGTTAGAATCACTAAGAATTTTTATTTCGGGCCGATTGGACTGGTCGGTACCAAAACTCTACATCATTCAATTATTTCAATTCATTTCAAAATGCATAGGTTAGAACTTTAATTAGAAATTTCCTTCATCCAAACTTAGAAGTTAGAATTTCTAAGAAGTTTTATTTCGGGCCGATTGGACTGGTCTGTACCAAAACTCTACATCATTCAATTACTTCCATTCATTTCAAAATGCATAGGTTAGAACTTTAATTAGAAATTTCCTTCATCCAAACTTAGAAGTTAGAATTTCTAAGAAGTTTTATTTCGGGCCGATTGGACTGGTCTGTACCAAAACTCTACATCATTCAATTACTTCAATTCATTTCAAAATGCATAGGTTAGAACTTTAATTAGAAATTTCCTTCATCCAAACCTAGAAGGTAGAATCACTAAGAATTTTTATTTCGGGCCGATTGGACTGGTCGGTACCAAAACTCTACATCATTCAATTATTTCAATTCATTTCAAAATGCATAGATTAGAACTTTAATTAGAAATTTCCTTCATCCAAACTTAGAAGTTAGAATCACTAAGAATTTTTATTTCGGGCCGATTGGACTGGTCGGTACCAAAACTCTACGTCATTCAATTACTTCCATTCATTTCAAAATGCATAGGTTAGAACTTTAATTAGAAATTTCCTTCATCCAAACTTAGAAGTTAGAATCACTAAGAATTTTTATTTCGGGCCGATTGGACTGGTCGGTACCAAAACTCTACATCATTCAATTACTTCCATTCATTTCAAAATGCATAGATTAGAACTTTAATTAGAAATTTCCTTCATCCAAACTTAGAAGTTAGAATCACTAAGAATTTTTATTTCGGGCCGATTGGACTGGTCGGTACCAAAACTCTACATCATTCAATTACTTCCATTCATTTCAAAATGCATAGGTTAGAACTTTAATTAGAAATTTCCTTCATCCAAACTTAGAAGGTAGAATCACTAAGAATTTTTATTTCGGGCCGATTGGACTGGTCTATACCAAAACTCTACATCATTCAATTACTTCAATTCATTTCAAAATGCATAGGTTAGAACTTTAATTAGAAATTTCCTTCATCCAAACCTAGAAGGTAGAATCACTAAGAATTTTTATTTCGGGCCGATTGGACTGGTCGGTACCAAAACTCTACATCATTCAATTATTTCAATTCATTTCAAAATGCATAGGTTAGAACTTTAATTAGAAATTTCCTTCATCCAAACCTAGAAGGTAGAATCACTAAGAATTTTTATTTCGGGCCGATTGGACTGGTCGGTACCAAAACTCTACATCATTCAATTATTTCAATTCATTTCAAAATGCATAGGTTAGAACTTTAATTAGAAATTTCCTTCATCCAAACCTAGAAGGTAGAATCACTAAGAATTTTTATTTCGGGCCGATTGGACTGGTCGGTACCAAAACTCTACATCATTCAATTATTTCAATTCATTTCAAAATGCATAGGTTAGAACTTTAATTAGAAATTTCCTTCATCCAAACTTAGAAGTTAGAATCACTAAGAATTTTTATTTCGGGCCGATTGGACTGGTCGGTACCAAAACTCTACATCATTCAATTACTTCCATTCATTTCAAAATGCATAGGTTAGAACTTTAATTAGAAATTTCCTTCATCCAAACTTAGAAGTTAGAATCACTAAGAATTTTTATTTCGGGCCGATTGGACTGGTCGGTACCAAAACTCTACATCATTCAATTACTTCCATTCATTTCAAAATGCATAGGTTAGAACTTTAATTAGAAATTTCCTTCATCCAAACTTAGAAGGTAGAATCACTAAGAATTTTTATTTCGGGCCGATTGGACTGGTCGGTACCAAAACTCCACATCATTCAATTACTTCCATTCATTTCAAAATGCATAGGTTAGAACTTTAATTAGAAATTTCCTTCATCCAAACTTAGAAGTTAGAATCACTAAGAATTTTTATTTCGGGCCGATTGGACTGGTCGGTACCAAAACTCTACATCATTCAATTACTTCCATTCATTTCAAAATGCATAGGTTAGAACTTTAATTAGAAATTTCCTTCATCCAAACTTAGAAGGTAGAATCACTAAGAATTTTTATTTCGGGCCGATTGGACTGGTCGGTACCAAAACTCTACATCATTCAATTACTTCCATTCATTTCAAAATGCATAGGTTAGAACTTTAATTAGAAATTTCCTTCATCCAAACTTAGAAGGTAGAATCACTAAAATTTTTATTTCGGGCCGATTGGACTGGTCGGTACCAAAACTCTACATCATTCAATTACTTCCATTCATTTCAAAATGCATAGGTTAGAACTTTAATTAGAAATTTCCTTCATCCAAACCTAGAAGGTAGAATCACTAAGAATTTTTATTTCGGGCCGATTGGACTGGTCGGTACCAAAACTCTACATCATTCAATTATTTCAATTCATTTCAAAATGCATAGGTTAGAACTTTAATTAGAAATTTCCTTCATCCAAACTTAGAAGTTAGAATCACTAAGAATTTTTATTTCGGGCCGATTGGACTGGTCGGTACCAAAACTCTACATCATTCAATTACTTCCATTCATTTCAAAATGCATAGGTTAGAACTTTAATTAGAAATTTCCTTCATCCAAACTTAGAAGGTAGAATCACTAAGAATTTTTATTTCGGGCCGATTGGACTGGTCGGTACCAAAACTCTACATCATTCAATTACTTCAATTCATTTCAAAATGCATAGGTTAGAACTTTAATTAGAAATTTCCTTCATCCAAACTTAGAATATAGAATCACTAAGAATTTTTATTTCGGGCCGATTGGACTGGTCTGTACCAAAACTCTACATCATTCAATTACTTAAATTCATTTCAAAATGCATAGGTTAGAACTTTAATTAGAAATTTCCTTCATCCAAACCTAGAAGGTAGAATCACTAAGAATTTTTATTTCGGGCCGATTGGACTGGTCGGTACCAAAACTCTACATCATTCAATTATTTCAATTCATTTCAAAATGCATAGGTTAGAACTTTAATTAGAAATTTCCTTCATCCAAACCTAGAAGGTAGAATCACTAAGAATTTTTATTTCGGGCCGATTGGACTGGTCGGTACCAAAACTCTACATCATTCAATTACTTCAATTCATTTCAAAATGCATAGGTTAGAACTTTAATTAGAAATTTCCTTCATCCAAACTTAGAATATAGAATCACTAAGAATTTTTATTTCGGGCCGATTGGACTGGTCTGTACCAAAACTCTACATCATTCAATTACTTCAATTCATTTCAAAATGCATAGGTTAGAACTTTAATTAGAAATTTCCTTCATCCAAACCTAGAAGGTAGAATCACTAAGAATTTTTATTTCGGGCCGATTGGACTGGTCGGTACCAAAACTCTACATCATTCAATTACTTCCATTCATTTCAAAATGCATAGGTTAGAACTTTAATTAGAAATTTCCTTCATCCAAACTTAGAAGTTAGAATCACTAAGAATTTTTATTTCGGGCCGATTGGACTGGTCGGTACCAAAACTCTACATCATTCAATTACTTCCATTCATTTCAAAATGCATAGGTTAGAACTTTAATTAGAAATTTCCTTCATCCAAACTTAGAAGGTAGAATCACTAAGAATTTTTATTTCGGGCCGATTGGACTGGTCGGTACCAAAACTCTACATCATTCAATTACTTCCATTCATTTCAAAATGCATAGGTTAGAACTTTAATTAGAAATTTCCTTCATCCAAACTTAGAAGGTAGAATCACTAAAATTTTTATTTCGGGCCGATTGGACTGGTCGGTACCAAAACTCTACATCATTCAATTACTTCCATTCATTTCAAAATGCATAGGTTAGAACTTTAATTAGAAATTTCCTTCATCCAAACCTAGAAGGTAGAATCACTAAGAATTTTTATTTCGGGCCGATTGGACTGGTCGGTACCAAAACTCTACATCATTCAATTATTTCAATTCATTTCAAAATGCATAGGTTAGAACTTTAATTAGAAATTTCCTTCATCCAAACTTAGAAGTTAGAATCACTAAGAATTTTTATTTCGGGCCGATTGGACTGGTCGGTACCAAAACTCTACATCATTCAATTACTTCCATTCATTTCAAAATGCATAGGTTAGAACTTTAATTAGAAATTTCCTTCATCCAAACTTAGAAGGTAGAATCACTAAGAATTTTTATTTCGGGCCGATTGGACTGGTCGGTACCAAAACTCTACATCATTCAATTACTTCAATTCATTTCAAAATGCATAGGTTAGAACTTTAATTAGAAATTTCCTTCATCCAAACTTAGAATATAGAATCACTAAGAATTTTTATTTCGGGCCGATTGGACTGGTCTGTACCAAAACTCTACATCATTCAATTACTTCAATTCATTTCAAAATGCATAGGTTAGAACTTTAATTAGAAATTTCCTTCATCCAAACCTAGAAGGTAGAATCACTAAGAATTTTTATTTCGGGCCGATTGGACTGGTCGGTACCAAAACTCTACATCATTCAATTATTTCAATTCATTTCAAAATGCATAGGTTAGAACTTTAATTAGAAATTTCCTTCATCCAAACTTAGAATATAGAATCACTAAGAATTTTTATTTCGGGCCGATTGGACTGGTCTGTACCAAAACTCTACATCATTCAATTACTTCAATTCATTTCAAAATGCATAGGTTAGAACTTTAATTAGAAATTTCCTTCATCCAAACCTAGAAGGTAGAATCACTAAGAATTTTTATTTCGGGCCGATTGGACTGGTCGGTACCAAAACTCTACATCATTCAATTATTTCAATTCATTTCAAAATGCATAGGTTAGAACTTTAATTAGAAATTTCCTTCATCCAAACCTAGAAGGTAGAATCACTAAGAATTTTTATTTCGGGCCGATTGGACTGGTCGGTACCAAAACTCTACATCATTCAATTATTTCAATTCATTTCAAAATGCATAGGTTAGAACTTTAATTAGAAATTTCCTTCATCCAAACTTAGAAGTTAGAATCACTAAGAATTTTTATTTCGGGCCGATTGGACTGGTCGGTACCAAAACTCTACATCATTCAATTACTTCCATTCATTTCAAAATGCATAGGTTAGAACTTTAATTAGAAATTTCCTTCATCCAAACTTAGAAGGTAGAATCACTAAGAATTTTTATTTCGGGCCGATTGGACTGGTCGGTACCAAAACTCTACATCATTCAATTACTTCCATTCATTTCAAAATGCATAGGTTAGAACTTTAATTAGAAATTTCCTTCATCCAAACTTAGAAGTTAGAATCACTAAGAATTTTTATTTCGGGCCGATTGGACTGGTCGGTACCAAAACTCTACATCATTCAATTACTTCCATTCATTTCAAAATGCATAGGTTAGAACTTTAATTAGAAATTTCCTTCATCCAAACTTAGAAGGTAGAATCACTAAGAATTTTTATTTCGGGCCGATTGGACTGGTCGGTACCAAAACTCTACATCATTCAATTACTTCCATTCATTTCAAAATGCATAGGTTAGAACTTTAATTAGAAATATCCTTCATCCAAACTTAGAAGGTAGAATCACTAAAATTTTTATTTCGGGCCGATTGGACTGGTCGGTACCAAAACTCTACATCATTAAATTACTTCCATTCATTTCAAAATGCATAGGTTAGAACTTTAATTAGAAATTTCCTTCATCCAAACTTAGAAGGTAGAATCACTAAGAATTTTTATTTCGGGCCGATTGGACTGGTCGGTACCAAAACTCTACATCATTCAATTACTTCCATTCATTTCAAAATGCATAGGTTAGAACTTTAATTAGAAATATCCTTCATCCAAACTTAGAAGGTAGAATCACTAAAATTTTTATTTCGGGCCGATTGGACTGGTCGGTACCAAAACTCTACATCATTAAATTACTTCCATTCATTTCAAAATGCATAGGTTAGAACTTTAATTAGAAATTTCCTTCATCCAAACTTAGAAGGTAGAATCACTAAGAATTTTTATTTCGGGCCGATTGGACTGGTCGGTACCAAAACTCTACATCATTCAATTACTTCCATTCATTTCAAAATGCATAGGTTAGAACTTTAATTAGAAATTTCCTTCATCCAAACTTAGAAGGTAGAATCACTAAGAATTTTTATTTCGGGCCGATTGGACTGGTCGGTACCAAAACTCTACATCATTCAATTACTTCCATTCATTTCAAAATGCATAGGTTAGAACTTTAATTAGAAATTTCCTTCATCCAAACTTAGAAGTTAGAATTTCTAAGAAGTTTTATTTCGGGCCGATTGGACTGGTCTGTACCAAAACTCTACATCATTAAATTACTTCCATTCATTTCAAAATGCATAGGTTAGAACTTTAATTAGAAATATCCTTCATCCAAACTTAGAAGGTAGAATCACTAAAATTTTTATTTCGGGCCGATTGGACTGGTCGGTACCAAAACTCTACATCATTCAATTACTTCCATGTCGGTACCAAAACTCTACATCATTCAATTACTTCCATTCATTTCAAAATGCATAGGTTAGAACTTTAATTAGAAATTTCCTTCATCCAAACTTAGAAGTTAGAATTTCTAAGAAGTTTTATTTCGGGCCGATTGGACTGGTCTGTACCAAAACTCTACATCATTCAATTACTTCAATTCATTTCAAAATGCATAGGTTAGAACTTTAATTAGAAATTTCCTTCATCCAAACTTAGAAGTTAGAATTTCTAAGAAGTTTTATTTCGGGCCGATTGGACTGGTCTGTACCAAAACTCTACATCATTCAATTACTTCCATTCATTTCAAAATGCATAGGTTAGAACTTTAATTAGAAATTTCCTTCATCCAAAGAAAGAATATTTTGTCTGATTTAAAAAAAGCTGCCATTACGGCATCAAAGTCATATTTGCCATCGAGCAAATAGAAATCTTGCTACTTTCATTTCTTTTCCTCAGAATTTAATTTTAGTATGAGATAGCATTTTTACCACCAGCGGAAACCCCAATTTATTTTGAAGAAACAAAACTACATTTAGATTCAGATGGTCAAAAAATCGGCCAAATGGTTTGAAAAAAATTTCGTAAAAGGTACATATATCATAGTCAGTACATAATCTGTTAATTGTAATTAAATGTTAATCTTAATCTTTATTAACAGGTTTTACTAAGAAGAGGGCAAACGACCGAAACCAAATACAAGGAACCCCACAATATACGCCAGAATTTTGGTCAGTGAGCCAGTTAGTTACAGATAGCTTGCCCAGTACCCAACGTTTAGTTGAGGCCATTCTAGTTGGTAAGGCCCACATAGGTTTTTATAATCTAATTCAAATGTTGGAACGCAAACATGTGACTGAAGGATTGAGTGGAACGCATTTGAGTGGGAGGAGAGATCTAAATTCGCATGACGTGTATAATAAAAGAAAAAATTATTAAACAAATTCTTTCAAAAAAAGAGGTGGCCAAAATGTCATTTTTAAAGGGTTTAGCAAGGAACACAATGCTATAAAAAATTTAAACTGTTAAATGAAATAAATATATAAAAATTATTTTTCGGGATTTTGTGTTCTGGAAAATGCGTGATGGTTAGCCTATCAAAATTGAGAAATTAATGCCACAAACCCAAAATGGCCTAAATCCCTAAAATGCGTGATGGTTAGCCTATCAAAATTGAGAAATTAATGCCACAAACCAAAAATGCCCAAAATCCCGAAAATGCATGATGGATAGCCTATCAAAATTTAGAAATTAATGCCACAAACCAAAAATGTCCAAAATCCCTAAATTGCATGATGGTTAGCCTATCAAAATTGAGAAATTAATGCCACAAACCGAAAATGTCCAAAATCCCTAAAATACGTGATGGTTAGCCTATCAAAATTGAAAAATTAATGCCACAAACCGAAAATGTCCAAAATCTCTAAAATGCGTGATGGTTAGCCTATCAAAATTGAAAAATTAATGCCACAAACCAAAAATGTCGAAAATTCCGAAAATGCGTGATGGTTAGCCTATCAAAATTGACAAATGTGTGCCATAAATTGAAAATGTCCAAAATCCCTAAAATACGTGATGGTTAGCCTATCAAAATTGAAAAATTTATGCCACAAATCGAAGATGTCCAAAATCCCGAAAATTCATGATGGCCTATCAAAATTAAGAAATTAATGCCATAAACCGAAAATGTCCAAAATCCCTAAAATACGTGATGGTTAGCCTATCAAAATTGAAAAATTAATGTCACAAACCGAAAAGGTCCAAAATCCCTAAATTGCATGATGGTTAGCCTATCAAAATTAAGAAATTAATACCACAAACCGAAAATGTCCAAAATCCCGGAAATGTATGATGGTTAGCCTCTATCAAAATTGAGAAATTAATGCCACAAACCGAAAATGTCCAAAATCCCGAAAATGCATTATACATTATTTATGAATAATTTGTAGCAGGATTTATGCTGTTGTCCAGAGCTTTTAACAAAAGTATCAGTCATTACAATCGGAGCACTATTACGAATTTTATGGACTTCATTAATATTCGTAAAATTGTTAAGTCTTACCTCATAATGGTTTATTATGATTTGTGAGAGTACGACATGAAATTAAATGTAATTATTTGCCCTCAATAGGAAACCCATTGTTAAAGTGCTTTAAATTTACATTAAAGTGCTTTTAATAATTTAATGCATAATTAATAAGTTTATTTATTTTTTATAGCACAGCACTTATTTTGATGAATTTAAATTTTGTGTACATAACCTACAAAAAAAATTAAATTTATGCAATTTTAATGAGTTACACACATGTAATTATTATTATAATAACAATCACATGCTATATTCATAGATATAAATAAAGAAAAGGTTTAATTTATGGATATATATATATATATATATATATATATATATATATATATATATATATATATATATATATATATATATATATATATATATATATATATATATATATATCCTGAAAACATAACAATATAATATTATGTGTATGAAGAACGTTTGCATAAATTAAAATCACACTTTTCACATTTAAATGGCACCGGTCACGAACACTTTATGTTGGCCAAACATATTTAAATTTGTTCGATGCGATAAGCAAAACATGAAATAATTTCCAAATCAAGATTTATTTTTTTTTTAGTTCTAGACATACTTTACCGGTCTACTAAACTAGATTAAGGTGAGTTCTTATTTCAACTGACATAATCTTATTTTGATCGACTATGACATTATGTAGACTTTGCTTTAATCGATTTTACCATCCGGCTATTGCCGATTCACATGTTAAAGATGTTGTATGTCTGCCATATTCGTCACATTACCTCCTCCTTAATTCTATTCGTCCCAAACAGATTCATCTTCACTTCCGGCGTTGTAACGTGTTAACCGGTCTCCATGAACAACCTTCAATTTAGTTCTGGGTCTTTGTTGAATTCGATACACTACATAGTTGATGACCTGGTATGGTCCTTCCCAACTTTGTTGTAGTTTCGGAGAGTTCCCTTTTCTTCGTTTGGGATTAAATAACCATACCAAATCTCCTTCCACAAATCCTAGGCTGTTCGACCTCAGATCGTGTCGTGTCCTCTTTCGATCACTGGCCTTCACTATGATATGTCTTGCTGCATCGTGAACGTTGATCATCCTTTGCCTTAAATCTGCAACTTAATCTTGTTTGGCGATTGGTTCATTTGTTGATAAGCCAAATTTTATATTACACTTTATATCACATTGATTTCGAACGTGTCTGTGATGGTTCGAACTTCTTGATTTATCACCGGATACGCTTCGATCCATTTGCCGAAGTAATCGGTACACACGAGTGTATCGGTTTCCATCTTTTGTCGTGGGAAATAGCCCAGCAATATCCTAGCGATCCACTCAAATGGTGCTTCTACTTATAATGGGTTTGGCAATCTAGTTTGGTTCACTGAGAAAGAAGCATCAGGTACATATTTACATGTTTTTAACGAAATTGCTCTTGTGTTTTCGGGTATGTTAAAGAAGTGACAGACCTTCCTATTCACAAGAGCAGAAAGAAACGGTCGATTTGCCTCCTTAAAGTTCAGATTTAAATCTGTTGAAGAATCTTTGGCATTATTTGAAACTAACCGTTGTTATTGTAAGACAGTCCAGCGAAACGTTTGCCGAAATAAAACATGTTCAGGATAAGATTCCAAAGGAAATTCTCGAAACCTAAAACGTAAAAACTTAAAACCTATAACCTTAAACCTTAAACCATAAAAATAGAACATAAGAATGATAAATTCCGTATATTAAAACGGCATCCAAAACAATAAAAAATGAATAGTGTATACTGGTTTTTTGTTTTGACTTTTTTTTCTATTTCGAACCAAATGTTTCGTGAAAATGCATATAATTCGCTAGCACTTCATGAATATAATACAATGACATAATATAGAGAATTGTTTAGACATATTATTTGATTACATATTTACAAAATTTCGTTTTTCTTTTAGAACCAATTGGATTCGTGATTTTTTCTTGTCATAAAAATAATTAAATCATAATACCTCCGCATTCGTCTACCGCTAAAGTAGTAATTAATGACAAAGGAAAAACAAAACTGAAACTAAAAATCACTAATGCAAAATGATGTGCAACAAGGATAGATACATAATTAAAAATATTTTGTTGTTTCGCTTTGTACTGGCATGCAATAAACAGTATACACTATTTTTATTGTTTCGAATGCCGTTTTAACATACGAAATTTATCATTCTTATGTTCTTTTTCTATGCCTTAATCTTAAATCTTGAACCATAAAAATATCATTTAAAACTACAACAATAACATTCTATATAGGGCTGTGGGTATAAAAAATTTGATGATTTATAGACAAATGCGGAATAAGTGTAAATAAATCAAACAACAGCAGAAGCAACCAGCTGCGCAATACGATGTTTCGAATGTGGTTATTCTTGGCATAGAGGTTTCAGGTTTAAGGTTTGAGGTTTGAAAAAATAAAAATGTAGAATGTTCTACATTTTTATTTTTATAGTTATTTTGGTTGTTTGGAAAATTTGCCGATCCTGAACAAGTTAGGATATGAACACGAAATGCTTAACTCATTGAGTTTTTAGTTCAAAATGCCTTTGTAAATAACATAATGTTATTATTTGCATCACTTTGAATAGCCATCCATTTTCATGTTAAACTATCCTGTTTTAACATCCTTTTTCCCATTTATTTTTCATATTTACTTACATTCACTTAAATTTTCAAAAGCTGCTATAGATAACCGTATATAAAAAACAAAGTACTTAGAAGAACCTCGTCTTTGTAACAATTTTTTGTTTTTGTTCATCACAGAAGAATAATTATAGTTTTGTTACTGGCTATAGAAATTTAAAGCAGATGTTTGTGAAATTATAATAGGAAAATGAAAGCAAACAAAATTTGCTTTACATTTTACATTATTTACAAAAAATTTCTTTTCTATTTTCCCACTTAAATATTTCTTATGTATAGGAGACGAATAATAATCCGTATTCTATTCCGTTTTTATTTTTTGTAAGTTTTGTCTAGTTTTACTATAGACGTAAAACGTAATAAGAATAACAAAGTATTTATTGTTAGGACATGAGTGTCATCCAAATTTTCAATAGTAAAAGCGTATAGTTTCTTGGAAGTACTTTTTTTCAATAACATTATGTATAATTTTAAAATAGAGAACTAACAATAATAACAAAGTGTTTTGTGTCTTTGTTTGATGCGTCTACATCTCAAGTGATTTAAAATTACGATATAGATCAAAAAATGATAACCATTCCATATTTAAAAAAAAAATCTTTATTTCGTATTGTAATCAATTTGAACAAAATATGGTAAAATACGGTCTCCTCGTCTATTTAAAAAGTAGATGAGTTCTAAACGGAGTAAAAGGTCTACGGAGGCCCAGAAAGTGACCCGAACTCTCCGGGCTGGCCTAAAAAAAGAATTAAAAAGTTTAATTTACTCAATGACAAATATGACATTAGATGCTAAGAAACATCCACAAAGATCTGGGCATAGAACCCATAAAAACCGAAATTATGGAATTTGCTAGAAGTCATGAACAACGGAAACTTCACAATGTTAAATTAGAGGCTATCCAGCTACTAAATATTTGCACATAACAAAAGCGCGATCAAATAATAGATATTATTTCTGATAAAGAAATAAAAAAGGATTATTTAAAAAAAAAAAATCGGCATCAATTAAAAAAAATGGAGATTGCTTATTTCATCGTTACACTTCCTGAAATATGTGAGATGGTTGAAAATATAACAGACCAGCTGCTGCCACAACAATCGAGAGGTATTTACATAAAATCATATATGACAAATTTAAAATTTGGTGTAATAATAATAAGGATGTTAATAAAATTTCCGAAAAAATATTGTTGCTATGTCATTACATTAACTCATACGTATCTTGTATATGTATGTAACTTGTAAATTTTCTTTCGATTTTTTTTCTTTCGAAAAACAAAATTTCACAGTCTACTAAGGCACATAATAATGACTACGACTAGTAGTAGAAATACGAAATTAACTTTGTTTCATCATATAATTCACTAGCACAACGTGATCATACGAAGAATAAAAACTCAGTATGAACCAAGCAATATTTTGGTTTGGTCGGTGCAGCCTGATGAGAAACCGAACTACAGTAAAGCGAAGCAAATTTCGTCTCTACATTAAAGTTAAATAAAAATGTTTGCCCCCCGATTGATATATGTGCCTTCCATTAAAAGTCAATTAATTTGTGATTATTTATTAAAAAAGCGGTTAGAATTTATTGAACCATGAATATGATTAGAGACGCAAAACCAAATTATTAAATTTATATATTTATTAATTAAAAATAATAATTAAATTGAAATATTTTTATTGGTTGATATGACAACGCGACGATTCACATGGTAAACTTTTTAATTAATTAAAAAAAATAAAAAATTAATTGTCGAACATTAAATAAAATTACCACATGTGTAATTATTTATCATATTTATTTGTATTAACAGAAAGTACAATTAATTTTGAAAATCGAATTTCAATTTTTGGAAAAATAATTGAATAGTTGTAAATATTGGTCGTACACATACTTATGTAAACTTTGATTGTTCTATTATTCCTCGACGATTTCTTGACTCTAGATTCGAAAATTTTGTTTATTTACAGATTTACCCAGTTGTTTCGTCACTAAAGGAGAATATATGTATTACGCTCGTTACGAAACGAGCATAGCGAGTTGAGTATTTCATTCTGAGGGAGTAATAACTATTACTCGTAAGTTAAATCCGACACTTTTTCCAATACTATTAAATAATTTCAGGTTTTTGGGTAATGAACAACAACAACTCCGAACATGTAAATAGTTCAATTAAATATATGTAACAAATATGCATTTTAGTTGTTTTTTATTTTTGGATATTATAGGTAAGGTAACACACAATGATTATTTAAATAATTTAATTCATAAATTCTATGTTTTTTTGTCTATATTTCTAATATGAATAAATTTTAAGCATTTTTTTTATTTTTTTTTTATATGAAATTATTGCGATTGAATAAATCAACACTAAATGTCAATTTTCAATAAAAAAAATTTCATAGCCTTATCAAACATTACAAACTGTTTTTTAGAGAATTCTTAGCATATCATATTAGGCGCAACAATAGTTGAATTGCTGAGTGAACCTCTCAGCAAACTGCAGTGGCGTAGGCATCATTTGCGACATGATCAGCAAGTCCTTGGCACAGATTAGATAGTAGTTCTCTGTTGAAAACAAAAAAACGGTTGAGCTTTTGGCATTGCCTGGGAAATCTGAGTAAACGATCCCATTGCTGTGTGAGCTTTCCAAAGAATGATATTTGCAATACTTTAAAATTGGAACATACTACTATTTTTTCAAATACTTTGGTAAGTAGTTTAGTGTCCACTCCATCGCAAATTCGGCTGTCATCCTCTATCCGTGAGGATAGAGAATCGCGTAGTCACGGAACGGATGTACATCGCCCGTACATTTTCCTGTATTAAAGTCAGCTTTATATCATCCGTGAGCTGTACAATTATCCTGTAACAACCAGCTTTACATCAATGATTATTCATCCAGAGAATAATCACGACTTCATCTGTCACAACCTGTTCCAGCACCACGTGGATTTTCAGTAGGGGGTTATATATCGAGGTTTGAATAACTAGCATTCCGACCATTCCATTTTTTTTTGTAATTATTAACCAATTTTGTTACCGTGTGGTTTCCAAAAAACCTAACGTTAAACCAAGCATATTTTTGCTAAACATGGTCAACTCAGATGGAATATATCGTCTTGGTGCGCTGGTTAAGCAGCAACCGAGATGATTGCAAGAAATTAGCAGATGTTTCTGAAGTTCACCTTACAGTTGTGTTGCAGACACTTTCTAACAGCCCTTCAGCGAGAGTTTAGTTTCCTAAACTCTCACTGAAGGGCTGTTAGAACGAAAAGGTACGACGTGAAGATTGACAACCTCTTTTATTTCGCCAATTCTCACGGGAGGCTCAAAAGCGTAATGGACTTCCATGAGCGAGCTGAATACGCAAATCAGATGTTTCTGAAAACCTGAATCGAGGCTTCACGTGTCGAAAGTATACCAAAGACTACGATTTATCATGACATTTAGAGTCATGCATGTAAGCTCTCGGACGATCCGGAAATTCAATTAGGCTCGTCCGTACATTGTAAAAAAAAAGCAAAATTTCTGCATGCATACAAAGTGGCTTTGTTTTTTGCGTTGTTTCAATCAATAATAATGAATTACAGCTGTTAAAAGTTTTTTTGCGATTTTTTTTTAGTTTTTGTACACTAGAAATATAAGTTTTTCTGTAGTTAATAAGTCATTTGTACACAAACCTATAGGTAAGCAAATTTTAAATGCATTTTCTCACTCTAACCTAATCGCAACCCACTTTTCTTAGTGCAGACGAGTTTCGTTCAAACCTATAGTCCACAACCTTAATACTACTTCGTGTATTATTGACTTTTTCTCGGTATTCGCAAACTTGCAAAGGCTAACCCGTTTGCAGATTTTTTTGCAAAAAAAAAATTTGGGGAAATGTGTGCATATTTAATAGCTGTATTTATACTGAGGACCAGAGCTTTTGATTAAGGTATCATTCATCACAATCGGGCCACTATTACGTATTGTATTGAATATGCGATCAAATTCGTAAATTAGCAAAGGCTAACCCCTTTGCTGATTTTTTTGCAAAAAACAAGTTTGTGAAATGTATGCATATTTAAAAGCTGTATTTATACTGAGGACCAGAGATTTTGATTAAGGTATCATTCATCACAATCGGACCATTATTACGCATTGTATTGATTATGCTATCAAATTCGTAAATTAGCAAAGGCTAACCCCTTTGCTGATTTTTTTGCAAAAAAAAAGTTTGTGAAATGTATGCATATTTAATAGTTGTATTTATACTGAGGACCAGAGCTTTTGATTAAGGTATCATTCATCACAATCGGACCATTATTACGCATTGTATTGAATATACGATAAAATTCGTAAATTTGCAAAGGCTAACCCCTTTGCTGATTTTTTTGCAAAAAAGCAAAAAAGCTGTATTTATACTGAGGACCAGAGCTTTTGATTAAGGTATCATTGATCACAATCGGGCCACTATTACGCATTGTATTGATTATGCTATCAAATTCGTAAATTAGCAAAGGCTAACCCCTTTGCTGATTTTTTTGCAAAAAAAAAGTTTGTGAAATGTATGCATATTTAATAGTTGTATTTATACTGAGGACCAGAGCTTTTGATTAAGGTATCATTCATCACAATCGGACCATTATTACGCATTGTATTGAATATACGATAAAATTCGTAAATTTGCAAAGGCTAACCCCTTTGCTGATTTTTTTGCAAAAAAGCAAAAAAGCTGTATTTATACTGAGGACCAGAGCTTTTGATTAAGGTATCATTGATCACAATCGGGCCACTATTACGCATTGTATTGAATATGCTATCAAATTCGTAAATTAGCAAAGGCTAACCCCTTTGCTGATTTTTTTGCAAAAAAAAAGTTTGTGAAATGTATGCATATTTAATAGTTGTATTTATACTGAGGACCAGAGCTTTTGATTAAGGTATCATTCATCACAATCGGGCCATTATTACGTGTTGTATTTTATATGCGATCAAATTCGTAAATTATCAAAGGCTAACCCCTTTGCTGATTTTTTTGCAAAAAAAAAGTTTGTGAAATGTATGCATATTTAATAGCTGTATTTATACTGAGGACCAGAGCTTTTGATTAAGGTATCATTCATCACAATCGGGCCACTATTACGCATTGTATTGATTATGCTATCAAATTCGTAAATTAGCAAAGGCTAACCCCTTTGCTGATTTTTTTGCAAAAAAAAAGTTTGTGAAATGTATGCATATTTAATAGTTGTATTTATACTGAGGACCAGAGCTTTTGATTAAGGTATCATTCATCACAATCGGGCCATTATTACGTGTTGTATTTTATATGCGATCAAATTCGTAAATTATCAAAGGCTAACCCCTTTGCTGATTTTTTTGCAAAAAAAAAGTTTGTGAAATGTATGCATATTTAATAGCTGTATTTATACTGAGGACCAGAGCTTTTGATTAAGGTATCATTCATCACAATCGGGCCACTATTACGCATTGTATTGATTATGCTATCAAATTCGTAAGTTAGCAAAGGCTAACCCCTTTGCTGATTTTTTTGCAAAAAAAAAGTTTGTGAAATGTATGCATATTTAATAGCTGTATTTATACTGAGGACCAGAGCTTTTGATTAAGGTATCATTCATCACAATCGGGCCACTATTACGCATTGTATTGATTATGCTATCAAATTCGTAAATTAGCAAAGGCTAACCCCTTTGCTGATTTTTTTGCAAAAAAAAAGTTTGTGATATGTATGCATATTTAATAGCTGTATTTATACTGAGGACCAGAGCTTTTGATTAAGGTATCATTCATCACAATCGGGCCATTATTACGTGTTGTATTTTATATGCGATCAAATTCGTAAATTATCAAAGGCTAACCCCTTTGCTGATTTTTTTGCAAAAAAAAAGTTTGTGAAATGTATGCATATTTTATAGCTGTATTTATACTGAGGACCAGAGCTTTTGATTAAGGTATCATTCATCACAATCGGGCCACTATTACGCATTGTATTGAATATGCTATCAAATTCGTAAATTAGCAAAGGCTAACCCCTTTGCTGATTTTTTTGCAAAAAAAAAGTTTGTGAAATGTATGCATATTTAATAGCTGTATTTATACTGAGGACCAGAGCTTTTGATTAAGGTATCATTCATCACAATCGGGCCACTATTACGCATTGTATTGATTATGCTATCAAATTCGTAAATTAGCAAAGGCTAACCCCTTTGCTGATTTTTTTTCAAAAAAACAGTTTGTGAAATGTATGCATATTTAATAGTTGTATTTATACTGAGGACCAGAGCTTTTGATTAAGGTATCATTCATCACAATCGGGCCATTATTACGTGTTGTATTTTATATGCGATCAAATTCGTAAATTATCAAAGGCTAACCCCTTTGCTGATTTTTTTGCAAAAAAAAAGTTTGTGAAATGTATGCATATTTAATAGCTGTATTTATACTGAGGACCAGAGCTTTTGATTAAGGTATCATTCATCACAATCGGGCCACTATTACGCATTGTATTGAATATGCTATCAAATTCGTAAATTTGCAAAGGCTAACCCCTTTGCTGATTTTTTTGCAAAAAACAAGTTTGTGAAATGTATGCATATTTAAAAGCTGTATTTATACTGAGGACCAGAGCTTTTGATTAAGGTATCATTCATCACAATCGGGCCACTATTACGCATTGTATTGATTATGCTATCAAATTCGTAAATTATCAAAGGCTAACCCCTTTGCTGATTTTTTTGCAAAAAAAAAGTTTGTGAAATGTATGCATATTTAATAGCTGTATTTATACTGAGGACCAGAGCTTTTGATTAAGGTATCATTCATCACAATCGGACCATTATTACGCATTGTATTGAATATACGATAAAATTCGTAAATTTGCAAAGGCTAACCCCTTTGCTGATTTTTTTGCAAAAAAAAAGTTTGTGAAATGTATGCATATTTAATAGCTGTATTTATACTGAGGACCAGAGCTTTTGATTAAGGTATCATTCATCACAATCGGGCCACTATTACGCATTGTATTGAATATACGATAAAATTCGTAAATTTGCAAAGGCTAACCCCTTTGCTGATTTTTTTGCAAAAAAAAAAGTTTGTGAAATGTATGCATATTTAATAGCTGTATTTATACTGAGGACCAGAGCTTTTGATTAAGGTATCATTCATCACAATCGGGCCACTATTACGCATTGTATTGAATATGCTATCAAATTCGTAAATTAGCAAAGGCTAACACCTTTGCTGATTTTTTTGCAAAAAAAAAGTTTGTGAAATGTATGCATATTTAATAGTTGTATTTATACTGAGGACCAGAGCTTTTGATTAAGGTATCATTCATCACAATCGGACCATTATTACGCATTGTATTGAATATACGATAAAATTCGTAAATTTGCAAAGGCTAACCCCTTTGCTGATTTTTTTGCAAAAAAAAAAGTTTGTGAAATGTATGCATATTTAATAGCTGTATTTATACTGAGGACCAGAGCTTTTGATTAAGGTATCATTCATCACAATCGGGCCACTATTACGCATTGTATTGAATATGCTATCAAATTCGTAAATTAGCAAAGGCTAACCCCTTTGCTGATTTTTTTGCAAAAAAAAAGTTTGTGAAATGTATGCATATTTAATAGTTGTATTTATACTGAGGACCATTATTACGCATTGTATTGAATATACGATAAAATTCGTAAGTTTGCAAAGGCTAACCCCTTTGCTGATTTTTTTGCAAAAAAAAAAGTTTGTGAAATGTATGCATATTTAATAGCTGTATTTATACTGAGGACCAGAGCTTTTGATTAAGGTATCATTCATCACAATCGGGCCACTATTACGCATTGCATTGAATATGCTATCAAATTCGTAAATTAGCAAAGGCTAACAACCCCTTTGCTGATTTTTTTGCAAAAAAAAAATTTGGTGAAATGTATGAATATTTTATAGCTGTATTTATACTGAGGACCAGAGCTTTTGATTAAGGTATCATTCATCACAATCGGGCCACTATTACGCATTGTATTGAATATACGATAAAATTCGTAAATTTGCAAAGGCTAACCCCTTTGCTGATTTTTTTGCAAAAAAAAAAGTTTGTGAAATGTATGCATATTTAATAGCTGTATTTATACTGAGGACCAGAGCTTTTGATTAAGGTATCATTCATCACAATCGGGCCACTATTACGCATTGTATTGAATATGCTATCAAATTCGTAAATTAGCAAAGGCTAACACCTTTGCTGATTTTTTTGCAAAAAAAAAGTTTGTGAAATGTATGCATATTTAATAGTTGTATTTATACTGAGGACCAGAGCTTTTGATTAAGGTATCATTCATCACAATCGGACCATTATTACGCATTGTATTGAATATACGATAAAATTCGTAAATTAGCAAAGG
The DNA here is from genome assembly GCA_963556175.1 of Tipula confusa. NCBI lineage: Eukaryota > Metazoa > Arthropoda > Insecta > Diptera > Tipulidae > Tipula > Tipula confusa. The sequence goes on along the minus strand of OY744475.1, from coordinate 215,385,974 downwards.
CTAACAACCCCTTTGCTGATTTTTTTGCAAAAAAAAAATTTGGTGAAATGTATGAATATTTTATAGCTGTATTTATACTGAGGACCAGAGCTTTTGATTAAGGTATCATTCATCACAATCGGGCCACTATTACGCATTGTATTGAATATGCTATCAAATTCGTAAATTAGCAAAGGCTAACCCCTTTGCTGATTTTTTTGCAACAAAAAAAATTTGGTGAAATGTATGAATATTTTATAGCTGTATTTATACTGAGGATCAGAGCTTTTGATTAAGGTATCATTCATCACAATCGGACCATTATTACGCATTGTATTGAATATACGATAAAATTCGTAAATTTGCAAAGGCTAACCCCTTTGCTGATTTTTTTGCAAAAAAAAAAGTTTGTGAAATGTATGCATATTTAATAGCTGTATTTATACTGAGGACCAGAGCTTTTGATTAAGGTATCATTCATCACAATCGGGTCACTATTACGTATTGTATTGAATATGCGATCAAATTCGTAAATTATCAAAGGCTAACCCCTTTGCTGATTTTTTTGCAAAAAAAAAAAGTTTACTGAGTATACTGAAGACCAGAGCTTTTGATTAAGGTATCATTCATCAAAATCGGGTCACTATTACGTATTGTATTGAATGTACGATCAACTTCGTAAATTGGCAAAGGCTAACCCCTTTGCTGATTTTTTTGCAAAAAAAAAGTTTGTGAAATGTATGCATATTTAATAGCTGTATTTATACTGAGGACCAGAGCTTTTGATTAAGGTATCATTCATCACAGTCGGGCCACTATTACGTGTTGTATTGACTATACGACAAAATTCGTAAATTTGCAGAGGACTAGAATATCCAATTTTGCCATATCATTAATTTATTTACTTTCTATTTCTTAAAAAAGGTAACTCAGAGAAGTCGATAAAAATCATCTCCGCAATGTATTGACCACCGCATTCATCTTTATGTTACAACCACGAAGTGTTCCACATTTGTATCATAATCGTTGGATGCTTGATGGTTTCCCTCCGGCACAGAAGTTCTGAGTTAAAATTGGAAAATCGGAAGGTTAAGTAATAGCTCCAAGGTATCAATTGTTTCTTTTATTTTGATAATAACTAACTACTCGTATTTTTGTTTTACAGATCACAACATAGTGAGAGCAACAGCTAATATTATAGAAAGGTTTTTAAACCTATTTATAGTGCAGATTAAATGTTTGGTAAAATTAAGAAATAGAACAGTAAAGAAGATTTAAATATTTCAGTTATAAAATGTTCAAAAATAAATAAATCGTTTAAAGTGAAAAATAGATTTTGAGTTTTTATTTCAATAAACTAAATACTGGACTTGTACATTTACAAAAGGTGGATTGGCGCAGTGGGTAAAGGTGTAGTAGTAAGTATTGAAAAACCCGAGTTCGAATCTGGATACTGGAATTTTTCTTTTTTTAATCATAAAAACTAAAGACGTACGCAAAGTTATACGTGAAAACATACGAAATAATTTTAATATAGTATGGCAGAGTGGTTAAGGCCACGGTGATTCTGGTTATTGATCGTATTGAACATGGTTCGAAATGCAGTAAAGGCCATGTAACATTTTTATGATGTCGTTTCAAAATGTCCGCAAAATAAAATCAGTTTGAATTATGGAAAAAAAATCGAAAAAATTTAAATCGCAGAAGGAAACGGGACAAAATAAAACTGAAAAAAAAGCGGATTTTTTTTTCATATTTTTTTTTACTGCCTACCACTTTAAACACTCCGTGCCTGTTACAAAAGTTACAAAATCAGAAAACGTTTTTGTTTTTTTATTAATAAGCTGCATATTAACTCCAAAAAATAAACGATTGGTAAGATGATTGGTAGTCGATGGAGTAGAGCGGTGGATGATGGATCGTAAGATCTTCAGTTCAACGCTGATCACGGTAATCCGTTTTTGTTAAATTTTTTGCCAAAAATTATAAATTTGTCAAACAATAAATAAATCTTTTTTGCCTGACCCAATTCCGAACTCGAAATACAATTAAAAATTGAATTGCCACAAGAAGCGTTGAACTCGTGAAATTGCGCTTCATCATCCAACGCTCTACACCATCGCCTACCAGACTTGTCAGTTTAGTGTATTAAATATGCTTCAAAAATAAAAACTTAGCTAAAAGATTTTTGGTTTGATTTTTAGCTAAAGGTTGTATTAAAACTAAAATAGATGTCACTAAATGTCTCAAATATAAATTTATAGTTGATTTTTAGCTAAACGTTGTATATAAACTAAAACAGATGTCGTTAATTGTCTCAAATATAATTTTATCATAAACTTTAAACTAAAATAGATGTCGTTAATTGTCCCAAATATAAATTTATCATCTTGCTATTACGGTGAAAAATTTTACTATACGCGACAGTAAAAGTATAATGACAGAAGATGTTTTTACGAAAATTGCGAAAAATTACTCAAAAAGATTTACTGTCGAGCTATCATGCTGAAAAAAAGTGTACTATATGCTATCAGGCTATAAATTTGATTTCTCCCATTTTTTTCCAAATTTTTATTTATATTTTTTGAACTAAGCGACCATTTTGAAAAAACCTATTCTTAAATTATATATTTTGAAATAAAAGTGACTTTGCCGGAAGTTCATTTTCGAACCCCGATCACTTTATCCACTCGTACACAAACTCCGCACAGCTTTAACCACTCGACCAATCTCCTTATGCTAATGTCAGATTTAAATGTTCATTTACGTAGCTAAATACATTATCTATTAATATAAAAAATCAACATTTGGGCTTTTATTCACAATCAATCGTAGACAGCCGTGCTATTAACATCAAATATTTGCAAAGCGGAAAGAAAAATATAAGAAAATATACATTAATTTTTTTTTAATATACAAATTTTGATCCTTTTGTGAATTTATTTAATTCTAAAAAACGAATTTTAATTAAAAAAAATAAAAAAGTTACAAATTAAAAGAAAAACTTAAAAACTTTATTGTGAAAAATCAAATTAATTTTTAAATTAAATTTTTTTGTGCATATATCACTTAATTTATTAAATCTAATTTTTTTGTGTACACGTTGCATTTGAAACAACAAATAGGTTTAATAAGTTTAATAGGTGGCAGTTATGAATGTATATTACCTGATAGTATGAATCAATATGTGAATGATGGAATGTGTATGAAATTTGAATGGAGCGAATTTCTGGCGGTTTTGGATCAATCAATTTCCTCGACCCCAGGAACGAGAATGATTGAGCAACTGGAATTCGAAGTAAAAGAAACCTTGCTTCAAATTCTCAATAGTGTTTGGTGAAAATTGTGAATGGTATGTTAAAAGGTAGAATTAAAAAATTCATGAATAAAAGAAGGAATGCAAAGGAATCACTCGGCAAACGAATGTGTGAAAAAGTATGGGAAATAAGGAAAGAAAATTAGAAAATTGTGGCGGTATTTTTAGATATTGAAAGAGCGTATGATTATGTGGTACCAGGGAAACTGTATCAAGTTCTTCTGAATTTGGGTTTCCCTTCAAAAATTTGCAAATGGGTGTATGGTTTCATAAAAGATCGTAAGTTAGTTTTATGTGGCAGGGATTTTACTCCCTTGCGGAAGGCCAAGTGAAAATTGGACTTCCGCAAGGGAGTAAAATTTCACCAACTCTTTTAAATTTGTATACGAGCTCGGTTCAGCGTTTTAATTCTGCGGACACGGTTGTTTTGCAATTTGCTGATGACTTTGTTATCATGGGTAAAGGGCAAAATGTGCAAGTGACATGTAATCGAGCTCAAGAATGTGTAAATATTGAATGTGTGAAATTGACTAGGTATCTGGGAATCTGGATCGACCAAAAATTAAATTTCAGGGTGCATACTAGGATGAGCTCCCCATAAAATGGGGAACTCATCCTAGTGTGACTGATATGATACGAAAGGCGCTAGTATCATCCAAAATTATGTATGGAATGGGTGTGTATGGAGATGGATCAAAAGTAGGTTTTGAAAGGTTGATGAAAGTAGAGAATGCTTTTGCTAGAGTGGTATTGGGTGCGATCAATTCAACCCCAGTATATACTCTATGGTCTGAAATGGTAGATTCACTTCTCAATTACAAGAGAGACTGGATCACCGTGGGTGAAACAGTGAGAATGATATCAAAAGGTAATGTTTTAGTGAATGAAATGATGGAGAGATTGCAAGCGGGTACGGAATATAAAAAAACACAGAGATCTGGATTGATTTTTGAAAATATTAACTTATTTTCCAAAATCAAAAAAGCCGGTTTCAGCCGCCCTCCTGACAATCTCATAATAAAATTGAAATTTGGTGATACAACAAAGGCGAGTATGAATGAATTAACGGTTAAGAGTGAATTTAATAGAATGTTTGTAGAATTCTTTGCACATGTAGAAGTGTATACAGATGCTAGTATAAATGGTGACAGAGTGGGGGTAGGAATTGTCATTCCTGCAATGAAAAAAGAGAAAATGATACGAATAAATGACAGCATCTGTATAATGAATGCAGAGCTAGTTGGGATTATAGAAGGCATCAAGTTGGCCATTAGTGATGGGAGAAGGAGAGTATGGTTACTTTCCGACTCTTTGAATGCACTTCAATTAATTACCAGGGGAGAGGGCCGTCAGGGCAATGTGTATGTGCATATGTTGTTTAAGCACCTAAGATTATGTGGTTCTTCAGTGGATACCTTCACACCTGCAGATCAAGGGTAATGAAACAGCCAATATGCTTGCAAAAAGAGGTTGTTTGAATGAGGATGTAAAAGAATATGAATATATAGAGATGTACTTCGTTTGTTTCAATTGAATCTGTGGAGCAAATGAAAGAATGAATTTATGCAAAAATCTCAAGTAAAAGGAAAGAAGTACTTTGAATTGTGTAGTGCTCCCTTGAAAACACCCTTTTTTAAGGAAATCAAGGGAGACATTAAAATGGTACGAATTATAGAACGAGTGAGGTTGAATCATGGAAATTGGAAGGAATGTTTGTATAAACGTCATTTAAGTGAAACGATTCAGTGTGAATTTTGTATGGTTGTAGAGGACATCGAACATCTACTCTTAACATGCTCTGAATATAGGCATAATTAGAGGAATTAATCTTCAACCAGCGTTTAAACCTGAAGATCAGCAAATACTTTTAAAACTGATGTTTAATTACCAAGGTTAACCTGGCCTACTTTCGACGACAAATCTAAACAATTTTGGAGATATGAAACTTCCGAAATCAAATATCTTTCCATAGATGATATATTAGCAATTTTAACTAAGCGAATGGATGCATTAGGAGATTTTGGTTCTAAGCGTAGTCATAATACAACTCATGTGCCTTCTTCGAGCAAATCATTCCATATTTGACCACAGCCGCAACGACCGTTATGCTTAAATGAAAATCACTGGTTATATAGCTGTAATCTATTCCGACCAATGGATTACAGCTATATGTTTATCCGATGAACATGTTATAACCCGATGTAAAAATACTAGGATTTGCCAAAAATGCAATAAAAGACATAATACATTGTTGCATCTTTCACACAGCTTTAAGTGTTACATACATTACCGATCCAACAATCAAAAACTTATTTATTCTCTGATGACACAAATGAGCCAAGCAATTTCTAACCTATGACGGTCAATCTTGAACAAACCCGATATTCTATATACCTTCCTCATATATACCGCCTTCGATATTCTATATACCTTAAATTGAGGATACTTTTGGAAATTTGACTAAATCCCGAGCGCTTCTGAACTCTAGTTCAACTCATTCATCTGTAACAGAATCCTGTATTAGTTACTTAGAAATTTCGAGACTAAGGGAAAAATGACCCTCACCCTGAATTGTCCTTAGGACTTTCTAACTTAAGGGTCAGATTTTGCATAGGCCATAACTATATTATTAGTGTACAAGCATATATTATACCAACTATTTGCTCCAAGATACCGACTCTTCGCTTGAAGATGATAAAGCGTATTTCAAAACCATTAGTTCATTAGGTGACCCCGACTTTAATAAACCATGCCATATTCAGATTTCCTTCAGTTATATTTAACGCTAGGACATATGGAACTTGTCCCCATACAAGAAATTAGCAAACTAACAACTCAAATTATTTACATTCCTCACCATCCTTTGATTAAAATGACTAGTACTGTACGACAAAGGTCCGGATAATTTTCGACGCCTCTTCGAAAACTGCATCCGGTGAATCCCTAACTTCCAATCTTCTAGTAGGCCCTACTATACAAGATAGCTTAACCGAAATAATCTTAAGATTTCGTAAACATAAGTATATAATCTCCGCTGACATTGAGAAAACCAAAGTAGCCCCCGTAAAAACCATATCAATTCCACGATTAGAAATAAATGTGGCTACTCGACTGGTATGATTACTAGAATTAGTCCAAAAATCATTGTGTTTAGCACAGCCCCCAAAGATTGATTTTTATACGGATTCGACCATAACACTTGATTGGCTATCTAAATCATCCAGGATTTGGATAACTTATATAGCTAATCGTACTTCCAAAATACTTGTATATCGAAATACTTGTGCATCGAAAGGAACCCCACTAATTGCACCACGCGAGGCATATTACCGCAAGAATCTCAGCTAGTATCTTGCAGCGACGCCTATCAGAATATTCAAACATTTCATCTATCGTCAACTTGCGCTAAGGAATCAATTTTTTCATCAACGGACTTTAGATTCGCTACAAGCTACATTCGTTTTTTCTTTTTTTTTTAGCGGTCATGGATTGTTACGAGTTAGAGGAAGGCTGGAATTCGCAGAAATACCTTTTGAAATGAAACATCCGATAATTTTACCTTCCAACCTAATTATTATTGAGAAACTAGTGAGCGAGTTGCATGTTAAACATTTACATGCTGGACCAAAATTACTACTGGCCATCATCAAGCAAAGATTCTTGATTCCGCGAGCTAAGATGTTTAAACGTCGAATTACTCATCGATGTATAGTCAAAGTATCGCACTGCAATTCTTCAGCAAATAATGGGCCGGTTACCATCATCCTGTATAATCCCTTCAGCACGAGCATTTCTACAGACCGGTTTTTATTTGGCTAGTCCATACAATTTAAAATCTCATCGTCAACGAGGAGCAGCTCCCGCGGCCTCTTGAACATGCTGGAGCATAATAAATGCAAAAGTCCGAATCAGCTACGTCTACGTACTTTCTTGTTTACTAATTGCATACTAAGCTCTAAATAGGGCCATTGGAAGTCTCAAATATAACTGTCGTTCAAATGACATAGGTTTTTTGGTAAAAAAAGTTACATAATATAATACTGATAATACAACCCTATATACAATTCAAATTATATGCACAAATTACTGTAGAAGTCGTTAAAATACGATCATGACGATATACACACATATCGACCAGTTTTACTCCAGTTTTTATGTTTTAACATATTTCTACACACTTTATTGCATTTCACAAGAAAAAAAATGTAATGGATCGATCCACGCGTAAATTTAACCAAATAAACTCGTACACCACTAAAGATAACCCAATAGATATTTCTAAAACCAGAAATCGACAAAATATAACGATAAAACGTATAACATAAATTCGTTTTAACGATTTACACATTGGGTAAATGAAAATCATAGTTCCAAAACCACTTTTTTTTTATAACTTTTTATATAGAAGAAAGCTTTACCACTTTTCGTCGACTCGTATATACGGTTCTATATAAAAATATCACCGTATCACATCAACATAATATCCAAAAAAAAAAAAGACATAATACAAAACACGAACATAAATTCTGATAACACATATCATATTCATAAAATTTCAAACTGTAAAATAGAACCGCGCATACACACACGTTTTTGGTATGTTTCGATAAAAAGCTTAAAATTCATAAAAGTTTTTCGTTTGATTGATTTTATAACATTTAACAAAATTATCCACCTAATTTGCTCGGAACATTTTTAACGACATCGAAACGATATGTTTGTTGGTTCCATATTTTGTATATATTAAAAAAAAAAAAGTTCGATATCATAATCATAAATAAACAATTTAGCTGAAAAACTATATATCGACACAATAAAAGTTTTTCAAATTATTAAAGAAATTAACTTGCTACCACACCATTACGAGCTTTATGTCATATGTGCGGTTTTATATATCGCACACAACTTAGTCTACTGACAAATAAAATTTCCGCCAACTTTTTTTTTTTTTTATTTTGTTTTTGACTTTTTCAATCGTTATCCATTTAATTTGAAATTATTTTATTATTCGTACACAACATACTCGCTCATGAAGGATGTCGATGTAATTTCATTGTAATTTAGTATATGTTGTGTATATGAATTTTGGTTTTTTTTTTATGTTTAATTCGAAATCATAAAATAAAATAAAATATTTAATCGTAAAATCGTAAAAATAAAATTGTACAAGAACCATTGTCATTTTTCGTGTTCACGTACTATACCGCGACAACAACATAACAAAATAATAAAAAATTTATTGAGCCATAATTTGGCACAAAATCCATAATTTTTGATTTCATTTGGAAGGTTAAAAGTGTTTATGCCATCTGGTTGTATGCCTCTTATGCTGCATGATACCTTAAAATCCACTCTTAACTAATTATTAACAGAGTGACAGTCTTTCGAAGTCGAAAAAAATTTTAATAAAATTTAGTCCTTTTTCTACAATAATGCAAGACTATAGACTGATAAAAATTGGATTTTTATCGAAAAAATCAGAAATTTGCCGTTTGTAAATTAAGGTTTCTAGGATCGTCTAGACTGCACCTAAAAAATTTAATATCCACTCTTAACTAATTATTAACAGAGTGACAGTCTTTCGAAGTCGAAAAAATAAAATTTAATCCTTTTTCCACAATAATGCAAGACTATAGACTGCTAAAAATTGGATTTTTCTTGAAAAAACCAGAAATCTGCTGTTTGTAAATTAGAGTTTAAAGGATCGCCTAGACTGCACCTTAAAAATTTAAAATCCACTCTTAACTAATTATTAACCGAGTGACAGTCTTTCGAAGTCGAAAAAAATTTAAATAAAATTTAGTCCTTTTCCACAATAATGCAAGACTATAAACTGTCAAAAATTGGACTTTTCTTGAAAAAAAAACAAGAAATCTGCCGTTTGTAAATTAGGGTTTCTAGCATCGTCTAGACTGCACCTTAACAATTTAAAATCCACTCTTAACTAATTATTAACTGAGTGACAGTCTTTCGAAGTCAAAAAAAATTAAAATAAAATTTAGTCCTTTTTCCACAATAATGAAAAAATCAGAAATCTGCCGTTTTTAAATTAGGGTTTCTAGGATCGTCTAGACTGCACCTTAACAATTTAAAATCCACTCTTAACTAATTATTAACAGAGTGACAGTCTTTCGAAGTCGAAAAAAATTAAAATAAAATTTAGTCCTTTTTCCACAATAATGCAAGACTATAGACTGTGGCAATTGGATTTTTCTCGAAAAAATCATAATTCTGCCGTTTTTAAATTAGAGTTTCTAGGATCGTCTAGACTGCACCTTAACAATTTAAAATCCACTCTTAACTAATTATTAACAGAGTGACAGTCTTTCGAAGTCGAAAAAAATTAAAATAAAATTTAGTCCTTTTTCCACAATAATGCAAGACTATAGACTGTTAAAAGTTGGATTTTTCTTTAAAAAAAAACAGTAATCTGCCGTTTTTAAATTAGGGTTTCTAGGATCGTCTAGACTGCACCTTAACAATTTAAAATCCACTCTTAACTAATTATTAACAGAGTGACAGTCTTTCGAAGTCGAAAAAAATTAAAATAAAATTTAGTCCTTTTTCCACAATAATGCAAGACTATAGACTGTTAAAAATTGGATTTTTCTCGAAAAAATCAGAAATTTGCCGTTTGTAAATTAAGGTTTCTAGGATCGTCTAGACTGCACCTAAAAAATTTAATATCCACTCTTAACTAATTATTAACAGAGTGACAGTCTTTCGAAGTCGAAAAAATAAAATTTAATCCTTTTTCCACAATAATGCAAGACTATAGACTGTTAAAAATTGAATTTTTTTTGAAAAAACCAAAAATCTGCCGTTTGTAAATTAGGGTTTCTAGGATCGTCTAGACTGCACCTTAAAAATTTAAAATCTACTCTTTACTAATTATTAACAGAGTGACAGTCTTTCGAAGTCGAAAAAAATTAAAATAAAATTTAGTCCTTTTTCCACAATAATGAAAAAATCAGAAATCTGCCGTTTTTAAATTAGGGTTTTTAGGATCGTCTAGACTGCACCTTAACAATTTAAAATCCACTTTAACTAATTATTAACAGAGTGACAGTCTTTCAAAGTCGAAAAAAATTAAAATAAAATTTAGTCCTTTTTCCACAATAATGAAAAAATCAGAAATCTGCCGTTTTTAAATTAGGGTTTCTAGGATCGTCTAGACTGCACCTTAACAATTTAAAATCCACTCTTAACTAATTATTAACTGAGTGACAGTCTTTCGAAGTCGAAAATAATTAAAATAAAATTTAGTCCTTTTTCCACAATAATGAAAAAATCAGAAATCTGCCGTTTTTAAATTAGGGTTTCTAGGATCGTCTAAACTGCACCTAAAAATTTTAAAATCCACTCTTAACTAATTATTAACAGAGTGACAATCTTTTGAAGTCGAAAAAAATTAAAATAAAATTTAGTCCTTTTTCCACAATAATGCAAGACTATAGACTGTTAAAAATTGGATTTTTCTTGAAAAAACTGGAAATTTGCCGTTTGTAAATTGGGGTTTCTAGGATCGTCTAGACTGCACCTAAAAATTTTAAAATCCACACTTAACTAATTATTAACAGAGTGACAGTCTTTTGAAGTCGAAAAAAATTAAAATAAAATTTAGTCCTTTTTCCACAATAATGAAAAAATCAGAAATCTGCCGTTTTTAAATTAGGGTTACTAGGATCGTCTAGACTGCACCTTAACAATTTAAAATCCACTCTTAACTAATTATTAACTGAATGACAGTCTTTCGAAGTCGAAAAAAATTAAAATAAAATTTAGTCCTTTTTCCACAATAATGCAAGACTATAAACTGTTAAAAATTGGACTTTTCTTGAAAAAAAAACAAGAAATCTGCCGTTTGTAAATTAGGGTTTCTAGCATCGTCTAGACTGCACCTTAACAATTTAAAATCCACTCTTAACTAATTATTAACAGAGTGACAGTCTTTCGAAGTCGAAAAAAATTAAAATAAAATTTAGTCCTTTTTCCACAATAATGAAAAAATCAGAAATCTCCCGTTTTTAAATTAGGGTTTCTAGGATCGTCTAGACTGCACCTTAACAATTTAAAATCCACTCTTAACTAATTATTAACCGAGTGACAGTCTTTTGAAGTTGAAAAAAATTAAAATATAGTTTAGTCCTTTTTCCACAATAATGAAAAAATCAGAAATCTGCCGTTTTTAAATTAGGGTTACTAGGATCGTCTAGACTGCACCTTAACAATTTAAAATCCACTCTTAACTAATCATTAACAGAGTGACAGTCTTTCGAAGTCGAAAAAATTTAAATAAAATCTAGTCCTTTTTCCACAATAATGAAAAAATCAGAAATCTGCCGTTTTTTAATAAGGGTCTCTAGGATCGTCTAGACTGCACCTTAAAAATTTAAATTCCACTCTTAACTAATTATTAACTGAGTGACAGTCTTTCGAAGTCGAAAAAAATTAAAATAAAATTTGGTCCTTTTTCCACAATAATGCAAGACTATAGACTGTTAAAAATTGGATTTTTCTTGAAAAAACCAAAAATCTGCCGTTTGTTAATTAGGGTTTCTAGGATCGTCTAGACTGCACCTTAAAAATTTAAAATCCACTCTTAACTAATTATTAACAGAGTGACAGTCTTTTGAAGTCGAAAAAAATTTAATTAAAATTTGGTCCTTTTTCCACAATAATGCAAGACTATAGACTGATAAAAATTGGATTTTTCTTGAAAAAATCAAAAATCTGTCGTTTGTAAATTAGGGGTTCTAGGATCGTCTAGACTGCACCTTAAAAATTTAAAATCCACTCTTGACTAATTATTAATAGAGTGACAGTCTTTCGAAGTCGAAAAAAATTAAAATAAAATTTAGTCCTTTTTCCACAATAATGCAAGACTATAGACTGTTAAAAATTGAATTTTTTTTGAAAAAACCAAAAATCTGCCGTTTGTAAATTAGGGTTTCTAGGATCGTCTAGACTGCACCTTAAAAATTTAAAATCTACTCTTTACTAATTATTAACAGAGTGACAGTCTTTCGAAGTCGAAAAAAATTAAAATAAAATTTAGTCCTTTTTCCACAATAATGAAAAAATCAGAAATCTGCCGTTTTTAAATTAGGGTTTTTAGGATCGTCTAGACTGCACCTTAACAATTTAAAATCCACTTTAACTAATTATTAACAGAGTGACAGTCTTTCAAAGTCGAAAAAAATTAAAATAAAATTTAGTCCTTTTTCCACAATAATGAAAAAATCAGAAATCTGCCGTTTTTAAATTAGGGTTTCTAGGATCGTCTAGACTGCACCTTAACAATTTAAAATCCACTCTTAACTAATTATTAACTGAGTGACAGTCTTTCGAAGTCGAAAATAATTAAAATAAAATTTAGTCCTTTTTCCACAATAATGAAAAAATCAGGAATCTGCCGTTTTTAAATTAGGGTTTCTAGGATCGTCTAAACTGCACCTAAAAATTTTAAAATCCACTCTTAACTAATTATTAACAGAGTGACAATCTTTTGAAGTCGAAAAAAATTAAAATAAAATTTAGTCCTTTTTCCACAATAATGAAAAAATCAGAAATCTGCCGTTTGTAAATTGGGGTTTCTAGGATCGTCTAGACTGCACCTAAAAATTTTAAAATCCACACTTAACTAATTATTAACAGAGTGACAGTCTTTTGAAGTCGAAAAAAATTAAAATAAAATTTAGTCCTTTTTCCACAATAATGAAAAAATCAGAAATCTGCCGTTTTTAAATTAGGGTTACTAGGATCGTCTAGACTGCACCTTAACAATTTAAAATCCACTCTTAACTAATTATTAACTGAATGACAGTCTTTCGAAGTCGAAAAAAATTAAAATAAAATTTAGTCCTTTTTCCACAATAATGCAAGACTATAAACTGTTAAAAATTGGACTTTTCTTGAAAAAAAAACAAGAAATCTGCCGTTTGTAAATTAGGGTTTCTAGCATCGTCTAGACTGCACCTTAACAATTTAAAATCCACTCTTAACTAATTATTAACAGAGTGACAGTCTTTCGAAGTCGAAAAAAATTAAAATAAAATTTAGTCCTTTTTCCACAATAATGAAAAAATCAGAAATCTCCCGTTTTTAAATTAGGGTTTCTAGGATCGTCTAGACTGCACCTTAACAATTTAAAATCCACTCTTAACTAATTATTAACCGAGTGACAGTCTTTTGAAGTTGAAAAAAATTAAAATATAGTTTAGTCCTTTTTCCACAATAATGAAAAAATCAGAAATCTGCCGTTTTTAAATTAGGGTTACTAGGATCGTCTAGACTGCACCTTAACAATTTAAAATCCACTCTTAACTAATCATTAACAGAGTGACAGTCTTTCGAAGTCGAAAAAATTTAAATAAAATTTAGTCCTTTTTCCACAATAATGCAAGACTATAGACTGTTAAAAATTGGATTTTTCTTGAAAAAACTAGAAATTTGCCGTTTGTTAATTAGGGTTTCTAGGATCGTCTAGACTGCACCTTAAAAATTTAAAATCCACTCTTAACTAATTATTAACAGAGTGACAGTCTTTTGAAGTCGAAAAAAATTTAATTAAAATTTGGTCCTTTTTCCACAATAATGCAAGACTATAGACTGATAAAAATTGGATTTTTCTTGAAAAAATCAAAAATCTGTCGTTTGTAAATTAGGGGTTCTAGGATCGTCTAGACTGCACCTTAAAAATTTAAAATCCACTCTTGACTAATTATTAATAGAGTGACAGTCTTTCGAAGTCGAAAAAAATTAAAATAAAATTTAGTCCTTTTTCCACAATAATGCAAGACTATAGACTGTTAAAAATTGAATTTTTTTTGAAAAAACCAAAAATCTGCCGTTTGTAAATTAGGGTTTCTAGGATCGTCTAGACTGCACCTTAAAAATTTAAAATCTACTCTTTACTAATTATTAACAGAGTGACAGTCTTTCGAAGTCGAAAAAAATTAAAATAAAATTTAGTCCTTTTTCCACAATAATGAAAAAATCAGAAATCTGCCGTTTTTAAATTAGGGTTTTTAGGATCGTCTAGACTGCACCTTAACAATTTAAAATCCACTTTAACTAATTATTAACAGAGTGACAGTCTTTCAAAGTCGAAAAAAATTAAAATAAAATTTAGTCCTTTTTCCACAATAATGAAAAAATCAGAAATCTGCCGTTTTTAAATTAGGGTTTCTAGGATCGTCTAGACTGCACCTTAACAATTTAAAATCCACTCTTAACTAATTATTAACTGAGTGACAGTCTTTCGAAGTCGAAAATAATTAAAATAAAATTTAGTCCTTTTTCCACAATAATGAAAAAATCAGAAATCTGCCGTTTTTAAATTAGGGTTTCTAGGATCGTCTAAACTGCACCTAAAAATTTTAAAATCCACTCTTAACTAATTATTAACAGAGTGACAATCTTTTGAAGTCGAAAAAAATTAAAATAAAATTTAGTCCTTTTTCCACAATAATGCAAGACTATAGACTGTTAAAAATTGGATTTTTCTTGAAAAAACTGGAAATTTGCCGTTTGTAAATTGGGGTTTCTAGGATCGTCTAGACTGCACCTAAAAATTTTAAAATCCACACTTAACTAATTATTAACAGAGTGACAGTCTTTTGAAGTCGAAAAAAATTAAAATAAAATTTAGTCCTTTTTCCACAATAATGAAAAAATCAGAAATCTGCCGTTTTTAAATTAGGGTTACTAGGATCGTCTAGACTGCACCTTAACAATTTAAAATCCACTCTTAACTAATTATTAACTGAATGACAGTCTTTCGAAGTCGAAAAAAATTAAAATAAAATTTAGTCCTTTTTCCACAATAATGCAAGACTATAAACTGTTAAAAATTGGACTTTTCTTGAAAAAAAAACAAGAAATCTGCCGTTTGTAAATTAGGGTTTCTAGCATCGTCTAGACTGCACCTTAACAATTTAAAATCCACTCTTAACTAATTATTAACAGAGTGACAGTCTTTCGAAGTCGAAAAAAATTAAAATAAAATTTAGTCCTTTTTCCACAATAATGAAAAAATCAGAAATCTCCCGTTTTTAAATTAGGGTTTCTAGGATCGTCTAGACTGCACCTTAACAATTTAAAATCCACTCTTAACTAATCATTAACAGAGTGACAGTCTTTCGAAGTCGAAAAAAATTAAAATAAAATTTAGTCCTTTTTCCACAATAATGCAAGACTATAGACTGCTAAAAATTGGATTTTTCGAGACGGTACAGATTCCAAAACCTTGGAATAAAAAAGTGAGCCAGATTGCGATAAAAAGGCGTTCAGATCGGAGAAAACGATACAGGTAGCTTAACTCGCTTCATCAATATGGATCTGAAAAACTAAGTTCCACCAGTTTTGAGGAAAATGGGAAAAGATGAAATATTATCAAGAATTAGACATACAAATCAAAGAAACGAATGAGAATAGTGAACATGAATCCAATATTAAGCTTAATTAGGGATATTGTGGAGTGATTGCAAAATCATCGATTAATCAACTAATCGGGATATTTCGACTTTGATAGCCAGAATAACCGATTTTTCGGCTTTTCTATTGACGAATAGAAAATTTGAAAGAGCGTCTCACACGGCAAAAAATAAAATACAGTTTACGTTAAGGTAAAATATATAACATTTTTTTTGAAAACGACGTGGTACCCATAATCACAGATGGGGCCGTTGTCATGAAAAAAGTAGGCAACTTAGTTCCAGCTTCACGGCAGTTGTGTTTTGTATCGCAAAAAGATGCCTGTCGTGCACGTGGAATTTCTGTAGTTATCGAACATTGAAGGATTTGATTTATGCGATGACGCCGACTAAGATTATAATAAAGACGAAGAGAATTTTGAGTTTTCGATTACCGTGTTGTTTTCGATAACGTCGAGAAACCGATTGCAATATCACATGATCGCCTCATGCCATTAATAGCTAAATTACGCAAATTAATCAAACTTTTTCGGGTTTCACCAACAAGAAGTGATGGAATATTGCAAAAACAGATGCTGATCCAATCGTTTATTACAGAGTTTGAAGTGGTTGGAAATTTGATGTTTGCAGTACAGGTAACGATTCCCGACATTTGTTATGCAGCTGGTGTGCCCAGTAGATTTAAAAATAATCCCAGAAAGGCGTACTGACAGCATCGAAATGTGTTCTTAGGTATCTAAATGAAACAACTGATGCTAAGCTGGATTTTAGTAGTGATGATTCATCGGTTGTAGGGTATACCGATTCAGTATAGGCAGGAGACTTGGACGATAGAAGATCGACTACTAGTTACGTGTTCAAGATGCAAGGAGGAGCATTAACGTGGAACTCCAGGAAATAACAAACTGTAATTTTGTCTACAACGGATAATTTAAGTATATTATTGAAATAATAGGGAAGTCATTGATCTAGCCAACAGTAATGCTCATCATCCAGATGTATCATCCAAATGTATGAATTCCTGTTTCAAGTCATAAAACCTAATTTCTACAGTCAAACTAAAAGGAGTTAATTTTTTACTACGAGAAAAGTTTTATCGTAGCTAGTAGCTAGAAGGCGTCCACCAGTGTTGGGACAAACCATAAGATTAAACATTCAGCCAAGACAGCCGCGCCTCTCCAAAAATTTTAGATAAACTGTCAAACTGTCAAACTTGTGGATCTTCATAAAAATGTTAGACAAAATTTGGTAATATCTACATATAATTGGTTCAGTACTATGATGCTGTTGATACTATGATTGCAAAATAAAGAATCCATATATCGTTCCTTCTTTAAGAATTCTATGATAAGCCACCAGATAATCCGACATTTATAGATTTACGAGTACATTGCTAAACGATAATACGAAACATGAACATTTTTTGGCATTTCGACAGCACTGATATTATATCCCGATTAACATTGTGACACCGAAACGACCTTGAATATTTATTTTTATATCTATTTGTCAGATTAAAACTATTTATCTACATGACGTATAAATAGTTTGTCGATAAATAATTTGATATAATAATGCGACAGATGGACCAAAAAAAAAATCAAATTTAATATTTTGCAATTTTCTATTTTCATTTGTTATAACATTTTTTTTTTGTTTTGTTATTTTTCATCTTGGAAAATCGAGAAGAATCCACAACAACATAGGACTGATAATAATACATTAAATATCATATTTGTTATGTTGAATCGAACGTGATTTATCACTTAAAAGAATACAAAAGAATTCTTATGTTGTTACAGATTTTTTATTTGCTTGAGATAAATTTCCAAATACGAGTATCGTATCGATATATGGAGAAGACAAAGTAATATATTGCAGATCATTATCCGTCGAATATAGTGTCAAATGACTGAAAGTTTTATGTCATTTGAAACATAATTGTAAGATTTATTGGATTGATTTTTTGTTTGATATACAGTTTAGTTGTTTTGGGATGACTTTAAGATGGATGAGAGATATTTCCTTTTTTATGATTTTAGTGTGGTTTACAACTATCTAGCATTCGACCAGTAAATATATTTGCTGCATCTTTTTTAAAGAAAATGGCCATTCAATGGTTTTGGTTGATTTGCATATGTAACGAGTGGCTTGTGACGGGTAATATTAAAATGGACGCTTCCTCTAGAAAACAATCTACTTAGGTGACTGAAAACGATCAGATCTTTTGTGGTTGAAAACGATCAAAAATTATTCATATGTGTTGAGTGTAACCGTGACGGGAAAGATACAATTAAACCATGTCTCAACGTGTAGCGTGTATTAAGTCAACAAAACCTATTCTTAGAGGTATCATTGAGCTCAATCAGACCACAATTATACATTTTGAATTTTTTATTTTGAAATCAAAACTCACTGCGCTGAAATTTCTTTTCGATGGAAACTAATTGGAAAATTGCAGCCTTGAGGATATCAATGAGAATTTCGATTTAACCAGGACAATTGAATTGAGGACTATCGTATTGAGGATAAGCATTGTGTACTTTTGGCGGTGCCGGTTCGCAGATTCCATACTAATTTAGTTAGAATTAATGCAAGAATTAATATGACGTTGGCATTATATCGGGCGACTCGTTGAACTGTACTGTCTCCTTTGCAGTTTAAACTATTAGTTTAAATATATTACCTGCATTTGATGCAGGTAATATATTGACTTTAATATTGGAATGCATTCTTTTAAGCCAAAGACTTTGTACACATTTTTTTCAGAAAGATGCACTTTAAAGAGAAATTTTGAGATGATTGGTTTATTTGGCGAAATGTGGACTATTCAAAGGATTTAGTCAAATGCGATACTTTGGCACGGGGTTGCCTTGAATTGACATGACATTGGCGCATTGTTTGGTGAGTTGTTAATTATTGTATTTACCGAGGTAGAGTGTATGACTCAGGTTATGATATTACATATCAACTATTTATCTATCTTATTGAAAAAAGATTCCACGAAATCCTAACCTACACAAATGTGTTTATAAAAATGTAAAAATTAATTTCCCATATAACTGGGACAATGACTGACACAATTGTGTGGGTATGATATAATTAAATGATATAATTTAATAGTGGATCCATCTTTATCAACTTAAAAATAATCCTTTTATAATTAAACTTAAAAATATCTTCGAAAATAAACATACACAATTGTGTAAGTTATAAACTAATTATTAATTTTTAAGTGACCAGCGAGTAGCGATGAAATGGAGTAACTAGAACACTACTCAATAACCCAAGCTAATCTTATTTTTACATTACTGTATGATCAACCTACACAAATGTGTGTTAACCATTTCTAATTCATTTAACAGGATTTAGGTAACGTTACATGAAAAACCCTTATTTTTTGAATTTTCTGAACTCCTCGACAATTCTAAAGTAACTTACACAAATGTGTTAGTTGAAGTTACCAATATTTTGTATTTTGGGTTGATCAATTTTGTATCCTTGAGACAGGATGTCAACTGCAGTGCAAAGTAGGACAAAAATATAACGAACTAAGCTCAACGTGACAATATCGATATATCCGTATTCACAAAAAGATTATCGTAATCCTAACCCACATAAATGTGTTGGTAAATAAAAATGTTACAAATTTGTTTTCTATACAAAATTTCATTTTAACAAAAATACAACTTACACAATTGAGCAAATTTTTAAATATTGATCAAGCATCCAAAATCAATAAACTAACTGACATATCAACGTGTCAGTTAGACACAAATTAATTATTTTTATAGTGTTTAAAATCAGAGAGGGGCTCCTGATATTCAGAATTAAAACGATGGAATCGAGTAAAAGGACCTCCACTCAATGAATCAAGCTCAACTTATTCTTACATTACCGTTAGACCAACCTACATATATGTGCGAAGACTATTTACAAAAATGACATGTAAGTTACCAGGTCTTACCAGTTATTTAATGAGAATTGGAAACAATGTATTGTAGCTTTAATGATTTGTTGGTAAAATTTAGTAACTTACACAATTGTGCGTTTTTTAAGGGTTTTATAATATTTTATTTAAACCTTGATCATGCATCGACTGACACAATTGTGTAGGTATAATGCATAGTTTCGACACAAATTAATTTAATTTTTTTTTAGTTATATTCAAAGACGGAGGTTGGCTTGTTAACCAAAGCTAATTAGATGCAGGGACATGGTACAGTTGGTGTACTTCTACTTCATGGATGATATCCGAAATTTTCATCAAATTCCAACTTAAGCTTGTCAGGTTGTAAATGCAAAATATATCGTCTTAAGTAGAGGACGCAGGACATACAAAGAACGGTTTGAAACAAGCATGTTAAAAATTGACAGAGTGGAAAAAGTAAAAAAGAACTTATAAAACCCCAGAGAGTTGTACCAAGCTACCAGTAATTCATAAATTTGTACGACCGCACTACAAAATAGAATCGTTTTTCAAAAGGAAAACTCTCGACCAACACAGCCTAAAACAAACATTTCTTTATTTGTATTTTGATTTCTACGTCTTTTGATCCTGACAACAGTAATACATTCGCAACATCCAACAACAAATATCGAAAATCATCAAAAACTATAGATGAAGGAACAACAATAAATTATGATGATATGGAATAACTATTAATATTAACTTTTTTAATTTGATTTGTTCGCTTATATGTTATGAAACGAGCAAATCTTTAGCAAAAAAAAAAAACTTCCAAACAAATCTCATAAATAACCAACATCCGGATACACATCGTACAGATGACCAATCAAAAAAAAAATAAAAATTTAAGCTATCCTATGTATATATGGTTTGATACGAAAAATCGAAAATACATTTTTCAAATTCAATAAAAGAGCAACAAAAATGTTAAGACAAGGATTTGCCTTAGTTCAATGACCTCGTTCGATAAAGCTAATCGATTTGTTGGGATATTTATAAAATATGCGGGGCGAGCTGTTTGACGTGACACAAATTGAATTCTAATCTTTGAGGTCATTGCAAAAGACTTACTAAAGAACAGTTTTTAGCATTTTTTCCAAAAAAAGTAGACATTTTTAAAGATCCCACCAATTTATATACCAAAGAAGCCAGCTCATAACGCATCCATATCGCATCCATTTGTAAATTATTAATTTGTTTTCGATATTAATACAGTAAAAATTGCAAAACTGCAGTCAGTCCAAGTTTGACTCCCATCAATAAAAGAAACACAATTTTATGCAGTAAAAAACAATTGCAAGAACAATAACATACAAACGGCTAAGGCAAACCAAATCAGACTTCATCTCGATGAGTTAGTATCGATGCGGACTGAATTTATCAAACATCAATCACAATTAGAACCCATTGATGAGTAGGAACTAGCGTCAAACACGCGTTCCACTGTCGATACATCGTATTTTTATTTGAGATCTGCACTAGAAGCACAAATTGATGAGTTAAAAGAAGAGAAAAAGGTAAAGTCGTCCCATAAGTTTGAAGAGTTAAATTTCAAACCAAAAATGCCTGGATCATGTTGCTATGGTAATAATATAAAATAGAATTCGTTTGTTGACTCGTTTGATATACATGTGCATTATAAATGGATCACTAAATTCATTTAAGCATTAATCACGGCTTAACTATAACACTTGATTCTCTCGATTTCACTGTAAGAAAAATGGACAGCAATGTCGATTGATGATAGAATAAAAACTGTAAACGCATTCTGGTTATGCAAAAATTGTCTTCGAATAAATCACAACGTTAACAACTGCCGAAATCAATGATGTTCGTCGGTATTGTATATCATGTCACACCACAAGTTTCAGTTCCACCACGTTCATCTCACAAATCACATGTGACGAATGTACCCATAGTAACCACATCTTCGAACACACAACTTACGGTTTTATCAACTGTTGCACCGAGATATGTTAAGTTGGCTACTGCTGTAGTTCTCATTTCAGGCAATACCGGAGTGGTTGTCATTGCAAGAGCTATACTCGCTTCTGGCTCTCAATTAAATTTTATCACCAAATCATTGGCATTTAAACTTGGCATTCGACCAACATTATCATCTGTAACGGTACACTGGGTATTGTCTCTATTTTCATCTGGGTCGGCTTTGCTGACCTTTAAATCAAAATTTAATGGCTGCACTACGAGTTTTGAAGCACAAATCTTCAGCAAGATATCAAACAATCAACCATTCTTCAATTACGATCTTTTGCATTGGAAGATACCACATAACTACAATTAACGGATCAAAGATCCCATTCCTGCCAAAAAGTATAGACATGCTGATAGGTGCCAAATTGTTCTTCAAATTGCAATATGTGGGTCAACTGAAGTTGGGCTTCCATGTTTACAAAAGAATCAACTTGGATGGGTAGTTTCTCAGTAGTATAGAAATGCCTAGACAAAACGGAGGTTTCTGTCATCTTGTGGAACTCAACTCGTCTGAACACGTCACAGATTAATGGCACGGTTCTAGGAAGCTAAAAAATGAGGAGATGCGGACATTTGTACAAATCGCTGCGAGCAACACTTCAAGCTAACTCATCAAAGAAACGAATCTGGACGTTTTGTTATTCAAAACCTAGTCTGAGAGATCCGTCAGAAATAGCATTAATACTATTCCTTAATCTCGAGCAGCCATTAGAGAAAGATGCAAATTTGCGATGCGCTTATAATCAGTTCATGAAGGAATACATCGATCTCGGCCATATGGTTTTAGAAAAAGTGGTGACACATAATCCAAATGACCAGAATTATCAATACCTTTTCTGGAGGTTCAATATAAAAGATCCGGTGCAGACGTATAAGCTCCAAACCATTACATAGGGTACGACATTAACCCTTTTTTTATTTTACACAGTTAGCAATACAAAATTAATCTTAAGATTCTTTTGCAAGTGAAGCCACTCGTAAGGACATATATGTCGATGATTTGTTGACCGGTACAAATTCTGTAGCCCAAGCTATTCAATTCTGACAAAACATTTCACGAATTATACAAAGTGCCGGTATGTCGTTAAGGAAATGGTGCTCTATTAAGGAGGATACACTAGATGGTATCAACGCGACTGACCGAGAGATATTTTTTGAAAAAACGGAATGCCTCAAAACTCTGAGGATCTATTTGTATTCAAAAAAAGATTACTTTCGAATCAAGGTATCACCATCGACTCATTCAAATAAGGTTACAAAAAGAATAATTTCGCTATTCAAGGTGCTGGTAACCTCTCAGATACACCACAGTACGGATTTACAGCTGGATTAAATAAAAAACATACGATCCAGGAAGTAAAAGAGGTAAGGAGAAACTTTTTTATTTCAGCAATGTCGTTCGGCATTCTCAATACGCTAGAATAAACCGAACAAAGCAGACCCGCCTTGAGATTGGATGTATTTTTGAATTTTTCCTTTAATCAGGAAATAAACCGCGACTAAGATTTTCAGTAAAGATGAAGGTAATTAGACATGCCAGTTTTGACGTAAAATTTGAAGGTGATCTGTGGATACCATCTCGAGAAATCTCCATGATCGCAATAGGACAAACTAAAGTTACAAACTAAAGGTTTTGTAGTGGTGTGGCAGATCTATGCATGACAGAGACAAATTAGGTTGATAAAAAGGAAAATTAGATGGAACCTCACTTTTTAAAGTACTGTAAGGTGAATTTAGCAAGTGTCATGATAACTGTGTAGAGTTGGTTTTATTTGAGTTATTTACAACTCCAACTAAAAGACTCCTTCTATTCTGGCTAAGATTTATAAACAAAAGTCATTAGCACCGGATATGGCTTGTCTATCGGATGATTTTACAACCACCATAAGGTTTGATATCATTTTTATATAAATTGAGAATTCACCATCACTTTTATGGTTCCGATCGTTTTGAAACAACTGAGGGCGATCCATTTAAAATATCACAAAATTCGTTCATTTTCCGGGGCATTTCGCATTCGCAGTAATTTTGTGCAATTCGTCAGACCAGAGTTGGGTTTGAGAAGAAGCACAGCTTAAATAAGTCTTTCGGAAAAGAAGACTTCCACGATGCTTTGAGTAATAAGATAGAAGAAAGAGATCATGTCGTTAGGCTTGGAGGAAGCAGAAGAATAGAGAACTACAATTATTCAAGCTCTTTAAGGAACAAAGGATCACAGTGAATATAATGCAGAAAAAACTCCATTGAAGCTTTTTAAAGAACGACAAATAAAATAAGGCTAACCCACATTCTTGGAACAGGAAAGTATCTAGTCTATCGGGAGGCAATTTATTCGGCCCTGAAGCATAAATCGGATAATTTGGATCGAAGCAAATTACAACTTACAACAACTGGCAATTAGAAAAGGAACAGAACTGCTATTTTCAGTATCGTAACAAAAAATCCCCACTAAGATACGACGATCAACTAGGAATTTTTGATATTTAGAACCCTATAATTAAAAGGTAAATGCTCAAAACCATTTCAGCTGCTTATATCAAACCAAGTGACGCCGTTCAAAATACAAGGCCTTGTAGGATGACATTTTAAACGCTACGGAGGTGTAGTGCCACACTGATGCAGGGTGGGTCATGTTTTGGTCCTTTTTTCAATCAATGAATTTTAGTGCTTAATGCTATTTATTTTAAAAAATTCTTTGACGTATGAAAAGTCAAAAATCTTCAAAAGTTTTCTGTGGAAAGTCGTAGACCGTATCAACATGTTCAGTCAGTACGTACTCCTGATGCAGTGGCAGCTGTTAGTGAAAATATTAGTAATAAACCAAACACATCAACCAGACATCAACAAAAACTAAACATTTCACCAACCACATTACGACAATCCATGTATTGTCCAAATTGTGGAGTTCCTTAACCACCAAGAAGCCTAGATTTAACGCTATTTGATTATTTTTTGTAGGATTATTTGACAGGTAAGGCTTATGCTAATCATCCAAAAACAATTCAACAACTTAAAAACATCATTCGAGCTGAAATTGAGGTCATTGATCCGCTTAAGGCCTGTAGACGAAGCCGTGGTGGGCATATGAACGGTATTTTTTTCATACATTAATGGCATTGAACCACCTTTCATTATCAATAAAAAAATTTGACTTTTCATCCCAAAATTTGTGTTTTATTTACAATAGGAAAAGGACTAACAGATAGTTTTATACACACTTAGCCTCGAAATGCAACATGTGCTACATAGTGTCCTTTCAAACAAGCAGTTTAGCTTCAGCGCAGGATGAGCTACAAAAGACGCGATTAAGGAAGTAATGGAGGCCAGCTGAACAATAGAAAATACTAATCAATAATTAGTACAAGTTGTCAATTTTGTTGGATGCAAAGAACAATACAATTTCAGCAAGGTAGCGCAATAAGACACCAAAAAAAAGACAACATAAAGTGGTAATTACAGGTCAAGTGGCACAAAAAATTTAGGATTGGAATCTTAGGACCGTGGGTGAATGCTTGCACATCAAGTAAGTATCTCAAAAAGTAAAAGAACGAATTGAGCTTCAAATATAGGAAAATGTATTGGTTCATATATAGAGACTTTGAACTTTATGTATAAATAAAAAATTTCTACAATGCCAGCCAACTCCGAAACCTGTGTGGAACATTGTATGATGTCCTAATACATCGATACTTAAAGATGAAAAGCATCAATGAAATAATTATTTTTGTTGTAAAATATAATTTTCCCCTTCGGCAACATTAAAATACCAAGATACCAAAAAAAAACTTGATTCCAAAAATATTTTTGGCAACAACTTCACTACAAATAAATTGAATTAAGTTTTTATTTTTGGATCAGCACTTTGCTTGCAATAAAAAATTCACCACTATACTGATCATAACTTGACTTGAAAAAACACAAATTACCAAAATTTAATTTGCCTTAACCGCAGAGAACAGCCAAACATTTTAATAATTCAAAATTAAAGCATTTTGGAAAGTTATCAAAAGAAAATATGAATTAAGGTACATATTTCATGCATGTGTGCCAACCTAAAAAAAAAAAATATTAAATTCAATTAGATATTTGTTGTATGAGTTATAGTAACAATATCGGTGGAACCAACCCGCAAAAATTCATTTTAATCGCGATATAAATTAAAATTCGTATATTAAAGACAAAAAATGTCTTATATTTATGATTTTGTGCCTGTAAGCCATGACGCTATAATATATAAAAAAGCAACAACGAAAAACTCTCTGATAACACACATAAACGGTAGAAAATATGTTAATGACCATAAAAAAAGGAATCGTTTTTATCCTTTCCAATTAAAATGAAAAAAATAAAAATCACAAGACAGAAGAAATTTTTTTTTTATGATGCTTTTTTTAGTCGTTACGAGTTTATATTTTTGGAGCTTTTTTAATCCGAAACGAAACACAACAAAAAAATTGGAAAAAAGTTTTTTCAACATTTTTCACCTCCTCTTTGTTTTATGACATTTTTTTCGTGTTTGGTTTTTTTTTGTGTTGGTAACCTTTGTCAACCACGAGAGAGCTGACATAAAATATTAATTAATCTTTTCTGAGTTTGTTTTGGCTTACGAGTACCCAGTATCTCACTAGGATGATGGTAATATTTTCGGTACTGAGTTACTAATTTATATGTAGACCGTTTTAGTATGGAAATTATTTTGGTCGGATGTATTCTATACATAAAAAAAGCACAAAAAAGTTCGTTTTTCTCCTTTATTAGATTTTGGTGTTTGGGTATATGCTTTGGGTATATATGTGTGTGTGCTTCTGTTGCTAAGAATTTAAAGTAAAAAAAGTTCATTCCGTTTTTGGGGATAAATAGGTACTGTGTGTGTGTGTGCATGTAATAGAAAAAGTTTCATGTTTGCAAGGTATGCAATTATAGATAATTATAATTAGTAAAAATATGAGAAGCTTTTTAAACGTATGGTGTCAAAGCTCATCTAATTTTTTTTATGATTCCTCTTTGTTAAGATTATGATGTTAAAAATTCAGTACTGCCAGATTAAAAACAAAAACACAATTTAAATGTTTAATGTAGAAACCAACGACAAATGAACATCATGCGAATCAAGTGGGGTTACTCCATTTAAATGATTATTATATCGTGATTTTGATAGGTTATAGTTAGGTTTTACAGTAATTCCAGTTATTTCTAAGAGGCAATGTAATTTATAAATATGCTTGATAGATTTATGGTAATCTTTAAAAGCCATTGAGTTACTATAACATTGCTAAGGCTGAGTTTTCAAATGTTGAAAAATGATATTTTATACCGTAACTGACATTACCATCTAAACAACATATATTTTATAAAAAACACTGTAAAAAAAACTTACCGGCTTTGGTAATGTTTGAAACGTCTTTCAACGTCATTTTTATACCAGTTCTGCAAAAAAATAAAAATGTTATCAATGCAACTGAACATTTGAAAGATCTCATGACACTGTACAAATGACACTGAATAAAAGCATGAAGCGTGAACTTTAAAAAGTAATAACAATGCATAAAAAAGCAACGACAAACTGATGTAGAAATTACAGTTTTGAACTCCGTTTGTTTTTAAATCCGGAACTCAAAACGGAACTCAAACACGATCCATTAAAGTTCCATAAATTTAACATTTTATGATTTGGTACGAGTTCCGTTTTTGGAAGCAGAACATGTTTATTTCTAATTCCAGTTCCGCTTTTAGGTTCAGTTTTAGTTCCAGAATTGGATACCTTATTTGTACTAAATCAGGAACATTTCATGATCTGACGGATAACAATCAGATACTGGAAACAGATCCAGAAATGTCTCAAACCTAAATTTAGAAACGTATCCGGTCCCGCAATACTAGTTTGGGGTATTTATATAGGGGTGTTGGTTGTTTTGTTATTTCTCAATCAACGTCTAAGTACGTTGCAGATCAGATTCCGGAACATTTATGATTTGGGATCAGTTCCGGTTTGGATCCGAAAACGAATATTTTTAAAGATCTATTTTGGAAGTTTGACACGTTTCTGATTCCGAAACATTTTTGGATCTAGTTCCAGTTCCACCTCCGAAACGTTAACGAATCTTGATCGATTTCCGCTTTTAGTTCCAAATTTAGTTTGGGAAATGGATCCGTTTTCGGATCAACAGGAATAACAAAACTTGTTCCAGATTTTTATTCGAAAACGGATTCGTTTCAGGAGCTAGATTCGGAAGAGATCTTGTTCGAGTTTCGGAACTCCGGATTTTGCCAGCAGTATATACGTTTTCAGTATTAAATCTAGAACATTGACGGATTTTGTTCGAGTTATGTTTGAAGTTTCAGATTTACAAATAAAACCGGAACCGTTTCCGCAACTAAGTCCTAAACATTGACAGATCTTGTTTGAGTTCATAATTTTAGATTTTTGCACCTTTTTGTATTAGAATCCGGAAAATGTTCATTGAAACCTGGTTCTAACTCCGTTTTTTAGTTAAGTTTTGCTTCCACAATTGGATACGGTTATGGTACTCAAGGAACATTTCTAGATTGACGGGAAGCAACAAGGAACTGGAAAGAGATGATTACTTCAGTATTTCTCAATCAACGTCTTAATACGTAAAATTTTGTATTAGTTCCGTTTTTTGGTTAGAATTGGCTACGTTTCCAAATATGTTTTTAGAGCTAGACACGTTTTTGTATGAGAATTAAGAACATTTTTATTTGAATTCAAAATAAAAATCATAATAATCGTCAAATAATATTTCACCAAACACGTCCACTCCCAACAATATTTCGGCCAGGCCTATAATAAAAAAGATCAGCAAGACGTAGATTTTTAAGATGTGACCAATTTGAGGTTTTAACTAAATTTGTCGGAAGTTGGCCAGTAATGTTTTTTATCACAAACGCGTTCGTGGAAAAGTTCACGTCTGAACTGGTCGTAGCTTACATGATGAGTCTAACCATCGAACTCGTAGTGCTAGTTTGGACTGAGCCAACTCCAATAATTTTGAGCCTTGATCAAGAAGAGCTCGTAAAATGATCTGCTTACCAGAGACCAATTAAACCTTTTCCAATGCTGTTGCTAATAAAATTTGGATATCAGTGGGTGCAACATGAGCACTAAATACATCAGTTAAAGGAGTATTGATTTCATTATGTTGCTGTGGCATGTTGCTAGAATGAGTATTTTCAGTAAATGTCGGTTTCATAGTAGCTTCATGAACTAGCGAGTTGTGTCTTTGATTACATTGTATGCAGCTTTTGGTGTTGGCACTTTCATTAGCATTATGTCCACTTCGTATAAGCAATTAAACCATAAATTATTGTTACTTAGAAACTCTCGTCGACCCTTTACCTTAATTCTTTTAAATTTGAAGCAAAAACATAAAGCATATTTGTTACCACACAACCACATGAATTGGTTGAGGTTGCGTGAAAACTTCTCATAGGAACTGACGAAGGATTTGATGTCGGTTTTGTTGTAATTACCTTTACTTTAGTTGGTGCTATTGCTTCCAAAATTATAAAGCGATCTTGAAGGAACAATCACAGAATTTGTCAAGTTGGAAGGTCAACATTTGATGCATTTGCCATTTCCCATTGCTTTAAGCTTTCCGAATCTGATTTATGTACTACCATGAACACAACTCAGTCGTCCCAATATTCAGTTGGCAACCCAATATTTTTTAACGCCCGTAATGTCTCGTTTGTTGTGTCTAGGAGTTTTTTAATTGCGGCCATATACCCTTTTATTGTCATAACGGTTCACTAAGATGTTCCAAGCGTCCTGGTAATTAGCATCGGTGGTTTGAATGTTTCGTATTAATTGCTCTGCTTCACCAGATAAATTGGTTTTCAAATAGTGTAATTTCTCTACGAAATCAATTTATTTTCATGAATAAGAGTTTTAAATAAATCGCGAAATGATGACCACGCTAAATAATCTCCGGAAAATATCGGCACGCTGTAGCGAGGTAATTTGACTTCTAATTTTGGAGTAATTGTAGATGTGGTAGTGGTAGTTGTGTCCGATGTAACACGCTCGATCATCTCAGATATATCACCCATTAAGTTTACAAAGAGATCTTCCTTAGCTTTGCCCGCACGGCTAATATCTGAATATAAATTTTTATATTCAATCCAGTGCCCGATTTATTTATCACACACTATATACACTTCAATAATTAATAAAATGGATCAAAAGGTTCCGGCTCAAAGGACCAATGTTTTTAGCACCACAAGGTCTTAGATATATTCAAATTACAATGATTTATTATATTCTTAATTATTTTACAGTGAAAGAAATAATTATGAATAATGAATAAAAATAATTAATTTTACCGATTTACAATGTGGTTTTTGTATGTATATTACTCTACTGCTAATTTTGAAGGTTTTGATAATTTATAATGATTTGTGCCTCGATGATTGGTTTGAGAAGAAGGCATTCTTAGTTTACAATATTTTTTACAAAAAATTTAAATTGATAATTTTGACGGTAGATGGCCTGTATTAAACGCATTCATTATCTGCAATTAAGCTAAGTAGCTAACATTTGTAAGGTTTTATACCTGTCAAACTAAATTCTGCAACTTAGCCACGTAACTAACATTTGCCAGATTTTACACCTGTCAAATTAATTAAACAACATAGTGGTGTAGATGTTATTGTTTTGATTTAAAGAATATAACTTTAAATATAAACAAAACACTACACAAACTATAACTAAGTTATGAATAGTGAGTTACAAGGATACATTTTATATATGATAAGTATATGACTCCGACACTGACTGTCAATCGCTTAGGGAGTAATCGGACATAATATTTACTAGCATAATTACCATTTTTATTTCGTAAGCAATATTTGAAAAAAGAGACCACACATTAGACTATACATTTTTTTACACGTTTTTTTGTATCTTTACTAAAGCGATCAAATTTATTATGGTACCTATTATAGCAACACCAAGCACAAATATAATTAGAATCCGTTTCACTGCAAGTTAATGGTTGGTGAAGTTGATTATCATTGCCTTAATTTACCTGACCATCTGTTTAAGTGGTTTTGCATCGAAAAATCGAGTTTCAAAATCAACAATTTCGGAAATCTGATTTGAACACGACATAACTTTATGAAAAAGTTCATTCAAGGTCTCAAATCTGTCATCATTATTGGTATTTTCAGTGATATTTACAAAATAAATAAGTTGCATAAAAGTGCCCCTAACGACATAAGGCATCTCCTAGCCATCAAAAATAAATCAATATAAAAATAATAAATTTCAAAAACCTCAACATCAATTTATAAAATCCAAGAATTAAAATTGGATTTCCCAACAACAACACAAAATGTAAACACTCTACAACTTAAGTAAAATTAATTAAAAATTTAAAATAATAAGACACAGTATAAAAAGCAAACAAAATGATTTAAAATACTATAATTAAAAGCAATAATATATTAAGCAAAAAATAAAATGTAAATAATAATGTAAATAATAAAACAAAAGAAAATCAGTTTCTTTATTTATTTCTGGGAAAATTACTTTAATTTTGTGGTCATTTTGTGTTTTTGAGTAAAATACAACATGATAAGCTTCCATTTATTTAAAAATAAAAATAAAATTTTCATTACCAAAAAATTTATAAATAATTAAATTTTCCATTTTTGTTGAATTGGAAAACTAAAGACAAACAACAATGGTGCAAGACAACGACCAAAGACAAATGTTTGTGACCAACAAAAAATTATAATCCTAATATTATAATTCTGTTAAGACGGCATAATACGAGTAGTGTAGATCTATTCTCTAAAGGGACAATGAAATAGTCAACAAAATATTTTTTGCTGTGGTAAAACATTTATAACTTATTATTATTCTTATATAATAGTTTTAGTAGATTCTTGATTTTTTTTTTAGTTTTTAATACTAAATTAAATTTTATTATCTTTGTTAAATCTTAGTTAATTGTATAATAATTTATTATAAACTTAGACGTGATTACCAAAGTCGTAGTTGAGTCGAAATTGGATAGAACGCATTTGTGAAAATTGTATTACCATTCCTTCGATATTACCGCTTTTACTAAAATTTTAGAGATTTTGGTAAATAATCCGAATCAATCCTTTTAGGTTAATTAAATTAAAGATTACCAACTATATGGTCTACCAACTATTGGAATTTGGTCTTAGCAGCTAAGCAATAATTGAACGATTTAAATTATTTGAAATCATCAAGTTCGACATACTCCATTTTAACTTGAATACATTATCGTATCTAAAACAAAAAAAACAGCAAGCCAAAAGTGGATTGTTTTGGTAATTTTTTTTTAATTTACAACAACCAGCAAGTGTATTGCTCGTGTAAAAAAAATATAGCAAACCATGACCGCGTAAAATAAAAACCTAATGAAATGTCAAAATTTCGCTGTCATTTAGAGTAATTTTTTTTATTCATTCCAAAGAAAGAATAGAAGGAGTGAAAAATCAGTCAGGTGACTACAGAATATATCAAACGATCTATAATAAAAAAATGAAATGGAATGAATGGTATAGATTTTTGACACAATTAATTTTTTAATGTGATTTAAAAGTTTAAATTAATAAATTATACCAATTATAATTTTAATTAATTTTTTTTAATTGTATGAATCTAACGTGACAATTTTTATTATTTATATTTTATTTTTTAAAGTTTAATTTATTGATACAATTGGCACAATAAAACAAAATTGCTTCTCATATTAAATAATTCCTTTTATACTACCTTTTCATCAAGTACTAAAGGACTACGTTCGGAATACATGGAAAAAATAAAAAAAACATCGAACGAAAGGAAGAGATGGAGAAGAATGAATATAAAAACGTTTTATGTCAGTTTTGGATCGTCCGAAATATTTCGTATGAATAAAAAAAAACACTATTAGTGTAACTTGCAGATAAATTGTGCGAAATTGTGTGCCAAATTTTTTTATCGCGCTCTTAGTTATTTTTTCTGTTAAATTAAGATTAGTATGCAGCTCGAGCTAAGATACATTTTCCATACTAATTTGACATAAAATTTAGCTAGCTAACTAAGAGGGAGATAAATAATTTTCGCGCATGTTCCTCAGATACGAAAATAGAAGTTTCTTGACAAGTCATTTTTCAGTAATTAAAAATTTAATAAATACAATTTGTTTAAGACTAATTTCGAGTATTTACATTGAAAACGTGTTAATGCTAATATATTGCAGGATCGTATGCATATGTTCTCAGTAGGAGAAATCGAAAAAAAATTATATCGTCTATTACATCGCCGTCTATCATGAATCGAAAAGAATGTTTCAAAGAAATCCTTCGAGCTTTTAGCCGTAGAGTCCGAATCTGCAATAAAAAATAAAAATTCCTATTTTAATTTTAAATGTAACCGCTGCCCCTCCACCTACAAGAAGGGGAAAGAGGGTACTAATGCTAGCACAAATATATGACCTCCTTGGAATGATTAAATGTTAATCTTGTACATTTTTTTCGTAGAGTGCTTATTTTCCGAGATATTTGAAAGTTTCAGCTTAAAACGCACACCTGTGGGTCTATTCTGGTTATCCCTGGGAATTGGGGATTAGGAATTGGGAAAAAAAGTTCCTTTGTAGCAATTTTTCCTCAATTTTTTTCCTAAATTTACAAAAGTGTATTTTGGAAGTGCTGGGAATAATTTTTTATGAAAAATATTTGAATAAAAATACCGTTGTACAAAAACAGGTGGAATCGTATTACAGTTCAATCAGGTACAATTCATAGTCTTTAAATTTAAAAGTGTACATATACACTTCCAAAGTTTTTTTTTTTAACTTCAACTGTTTTTACTTCTAACTTTAACTTATTTTCAATATTTATCATTTAATATGTTTTCAAAAATACTCTTTATAAAATTCTTCTTTTTCCTTTTTCAAAATTTATTTTTTTTTATTTTTTTATTTAAATGTTTTTATCGCTCCATCTTTCATCGATCTCTTTACTATTTTTTTCTTTTCCGGTTTTAATTTTTCAATACCAACCAAAAAAGACAAAAATTAAAAAAACACGGGAAAAAATTTCATGAATTTTCAATCGTGGGGACGACTTATACCCGAAGTCTCAAAGCCAGGCCACATGGACTTAGCATCTAAACTCATCTTCACAATAACTCACAAGTAAAAAATCGCATAAAAAAACAAAAAAAAATGAGTTTTACACTAACAATTACGTTTTAATGTCTTTTAGATGATACGTTCCCAAATTAGTTCTGTTTTCATCCACAAGTTTGTAGGCTACATTACCAACGGGTTCTTTTATAAAAGCTTTCCGGAATTTAGGTTTATCAAGTTTAGCAGAGAATTTTTGAGTTGCCACACTTTGGCAGAAATTTCGAACGAAGACTGCTTGACCTGACGAAAACTTCCTGTTGAGACTTCGTAGATTATATGTATGCGCGTTATGCTTATGAGATTTGTGCAGGTTTGCCAAAACGGTTTGTTGAGCAATGGTCAGTTTATCGGCATTAGATAATTTAATTTCTGTGTCTTCAAGACTCTGCAATTGGCGGAGCAATTTATAATATGATCCGTGAACAATATAATGCCGTCCGAAAACCAAGAAATGTGGAGATTGCCCTGTACTTTCGTGCGTCACGTTGCGCAAAGCGGATGCAATAGCATGCACATGCACATCTCATGCTCTGTGATCATTCTTAATGTAAGAACGGACTACCGATAAGATGCTACGGTTTACTCTTTCAGAAGCGTTCGCTTGAGGGGAGTATTTGGGAGTTATAATTTGGGTGATATCATGTTTTTTCAAGAATTCTTTGAAAATATTAGATGTAAACTGTTTTCCACTATCGCCCAATATTTGTTCTGGAGCCGAGTAAACATTAATCACTCGACCTTCAAGGAATTTCGCAACATTTCTGCTGTTGGCATCTCGCATGGGTTCAAGTAGAACAAACCGACTGAAATGATCGAGCACGACAAATAAATATGTATTTCCCTGTTTCGATCTAGGATAAGGTCCCATAAAGTCAATGTACAGCTTTTGGAAGCATCGGGGTATGTCAGCACAGTGAGTATAGGTGGACGAGTGATAGTATTTGAAGCTTTATTGGCTTTACATATTTCACACTTTATGATGAACTGATGTACATCGCTAGCCATTTTAGGCCAATGGAAATATCTCCTCAGTATTATTAAGAGTTTTTCGAATGCCCAAATGTGCTGCAGAAGGTGGGTTGTGGGCTTTTCCTATCAAAATAGGAACAAGAGAGATTAAAACATACAATTTCCATGCTGAAATGTCAAAAGGTCGAATCAGGTGTAAGAAAATCTTCGAATCAGGTGTAAGATGGATTAATATTCTGTCATTACTAATCCGGAAATTAGCATTATATACAGGATTAGCTTGGATGGTCTTAATTCGGGATCTTAAAAGTGAACTGGATCGGGATCAAAAGAAACAGATTTGGTATCATCATCTCTACTGAGTTATTGCCTCAGACTGACGTGAGAGCGCGTCAGGCATGATATTGTCTTTGCATTTTCGGTATTCAATTGTAAAATTGAATCCTTGCAGTTTTAAGTTCCAACGAGCGAGACGCCCTATTTTTTGTAAATCTCTTTAGTTTAAATGTTCACCACATATTTGTAACTTAAATTTGAAAAACACAATAATAACTGAAAAAAGTATTTATCTCAAATTAATTTAACATTTTTGTTTTTTAAAACATCGATTCAATGTTTTTTTTTTTTTAATAAAAACACTGTAATAATATCGTAAGTTATTGTATAAATATTTATATTTTATTTTAAATCTTTTTAAACATAAATTCTCTTTAAGGGACGTTAGATTTATACAATTATATAAAAGAATTGTATTTTACAAAAACAGAAATAATTATAACAATTAACAATAATAATACACAAATAGTCTGTATCCCTACTATTACCCTACTAGTAATACCCTACTCATACTTTCATGACTAATTTTTATTTTATAATTGATTTCTGTTTATCTACTATAGACTAATAGATTATTCTATTATCCATATTTCTATTATCCATATAATCAAAAACATATTGAAATTCATTATTGAAATACAATTATTATTTGAACTTCCCTCATCAAAACTATGAAAACAATTATCTTTCCTAATTGTATTTTTGATTTCCTCCAAAAAATATTGGGAAATAAAAACATAAAAACTGCAATAATTAGAAAAAAGATTCTCAAAAAACCTTTTTTCTAATCGCCAGAATATCCTTTTTCCCAGGGAAAACCAGAATACCCCCACTGGCATAGTTATACTCAGAAGTGTTTAGTTTTAATTTAAATTAACTTTTTGGAGGCTATTCGGTTCTCAGGAACGGCTTAATTTATTTAATGGATCTAATTCCTCTCAATGAAAGTCAAAGCCAATTTTGTACATCAGACCAGGACACACATAATATATTATGTAAATGATACCACATGAATGTACGAGAATCTAGAACCGCACAGCTAATTTTACCTCCCAAAAATAAATAATCCC
The DNA here is from genome assembly GCA_963556175.1 of Tipula confusa. Classification (NCBI taxonomy): domain Eukaryota; kingdom Metazoa; phylum Arthropoda; class Insecta; order Diptera; family Tipulidae; genus Tipula; species Tipula confusa. The sequence continues at coordinate 215,349,735 of OY744475.1, read as the reverse complement.
CCTAATACAAAAAATCTAAAAAGCAAAATATCACATAAAAACGGACAAGATATGATAACTTTAAAAAAAAGTTAAATTTATATGTAAAAAACGTGATATATATATTATATATATATATATATATATATATATATATATATATATATATATATATATATATATATATATATATATATATCACAGAAAAATAAACATTTTTCTCCATTTCAACTTTATCTTATCTCTTGACTGGTACAACGGCAACAACATCCGGGTAAAAAACGACCGAGAAAAAATCCATTTTAAATAGAAATAAAACATTTATTTGGAATTTATATAGAAATATATATTATAGTTTCGTGTAGTTTTTTTTTTATAAATTTTCATTTCAATTTTGAATATGTATGTTATAAAATTTTACAAGACTAACCAAAAAATAAAAAGCAAAAGATACGAAACTAAACAAAACTAATAAATTTTCTAAATGTTGTACATGGATTATGATATAGCATAAATGTTTTTCTTTAATTTTCATTTTAGATTTTCTTTTATTTTTATTTATGGTAATATACACCCACCCAGATCGTTCCTTTCGTTTATTCGTGTGAATGGTTGTTACGACATTATTTTCGGAACGTGACACTCAAAAAATTATAAATCTTTTTGGATAATTTATGTGAATCATAAACTTATTAACAAAAAAAAAAAAAAAATTACCAAAACGTAAAAAATGTTTTCCAGAATGTCGTGAGATTTTAAATGATTTTATTTTGGTTGTTGAGTGTCACTGTTGAGTGACAGTAGACCTAATTTTAACATATACCTAATGGTAATTAAATTTATTTTTAAATCATTTATCATAATTTTGTAGTACAGTCCAAAGTTTATAAAAAATTGTAGAGCTTTCGATTTTGGTCAAATAATTGAAGGAGTGTATCAATTTCGTCTAGGTATTCTTATTAAAAGGTATTACAATACTGCTATTGAAAAAACTGTAACTGAACAAGTTTTTGCAAACAAAAATAATATAAGGGGAAACATATGATTACAAACGAGGCTGGTATAAGTGAAACCCATAGTTGGCAACGAAATTTCTAATATTTCTCCGTCTTATTTGTTTTTAAATTAATTTTTTATGAGGTTTAAAAACTATAAAGAAAAATTACATATAATTTTGTGCATTGCTATTGATATTTTCATGGCAACGAAAAAGTTCCAATGTTTCTTATATGGCTTTTGAAAGGTACAATTACAAAACCAAGTAGTAAATTTTTACATATGTTTTTGTATATCCGAGTGTGCTATGCGATTACTTTGGCTTTTATTTGAAAGTTTTGGTATTTGTCAAAAATTATCATAGCAACTGACCGTGATAATTTGGGTGTCTTCGATTTTATTAAATAAATGTCAAAAATTTGTTTTTGAATGTTAAGAAAGTTAGTTGGTGTTTTGTTTTTGGTTGGCGACCGTGGCTTTGTATTAATAAAAAAATAAAATGTGTTAAGAGTGAAAACGCGATGTGTTTTGGTTAACCTTACAAATTTAGTGTCTGCGATTTAAACTCCGTAAATATAAAACAAAACAAAGTTCACAATTGTTATTCCATAACCATGGATGTGGATGGAACACCATGAAAAAAATAGAAGATGACTCACAGTTTTATCAAAGTGTATTAGGAATAAAATTCAACATCGAAAGATTTTTAAAAAAATGGAAATGACTATGGAAACATCTATTGGCGGATTCAAGGTGTCACATAATTCAAGATTTCAAGGTGTCACATAATTCAATGCAGTTACCAAAAAAATCACCCAAATTTGATTGTTTTATTAGTACATAGTTAGGGTTTCGAGACTCATTAAAGATGTTGTTTTTCATAACCATTTCTGGTATTCAAACTTGGATGGAGTACTGATTTCCGATATTCATCTGATTCAAATCACTATGTTGATTATTATAAATGGTTTCTACCAAAATTCATTACTTTAGCCTATACCAGATTCCACATTCTTGACAAAGTCAATTTGCTTCTTATGGTGTAGACATTTTCTACAAAACTTTGAAAATTGGACGTTTTGAATTCGACGAAAGATTTTGTTTTGTCAAACAATAATTCTACCATTGATGACTCCAAAGTAAATGGCTTGATCAAACAATTTTGCGTTATCGAGTCATGCAATGATAAACCACTGATAAATTCAGAAGAGTTAAAAACTATATCCTTTTAGGTGAATCCAAATTGTTTCAATTAAAATATTTCATTATCTCGAATCGAAATTCGAAATTATGACCTAAAATGAAAAAATATAAAATTTATGAGATTAGCTGATCTTATGCCACGTCTCTGATATATCATTAAAGTGTGAAAGTACTTCAAAAAACTAGAAAATATGTCCAAACACAAAGGAAGTGGTTAAGTATACTTATTGTAGAAAAAACGAATCAGGGCTACGAAAACATGAAACTTAAACCAGTTCGGACCTAAGTCCTAACAATTTAAACCTGATCAAAAAAAAAAAAAGAAATCCGATCATTTATTCTATCAAATTACTGAATATGATCATGTGATCAAAAACTACCATCATAAGAAAAAAACAGTTTACCCATTGATGTTCCAGATGTCGGGTCGATAGAATATCGTCAAAATTTAGAATATGACATTTAGGCGATTATACATATAAAAATATTTTGTTTATTTTAAAACGATACCAGTAGCGACATCTAGCACGTCAATGGGCTAACAAACCATGGTAATACTAAGTGTATTTATATTATGGATAAAATTTTTCTGAAGAGTTAAAATTATTTTAACTTTGTGATCGGATTTTAATAACATGATATTTCTGTGATTTGATTAAGTAAATGATCGATTTTTTATTTGATCTCATGACCATGTTTTAGTAATTTTATTGGGATAAAAGATCGAATTTAAACTCATGAAGACGCGATAAAAGAGTATTGCAATGAGTGAATAGTATGATAACTATTCATATAGAGCTATCACCCTCATTCTTATTATATAGGAGCATATGGTGATGAATAATCTTCAAATATAGTTCTCCAAATATGAACTTAAAAGAGCCAATTTGATCATCTTCTGGAAACAACCGGGCCAGATTGCGTGACTTAGTGAAGGGGTGGAACGAATGTACTAACGAATTGTGTGACGAATGCATTATGTATACCTGAGAAACATTACCATATGAGTTACCTTCCTTAATAGATGATTAAATTCATCCTGGAAATACACTAGGGCTTCGTATACAAATTTAGCCCACGAAACCCTACTGAGGTATTTAACACTTTAACAAACAATGATCTTCACACAACTACATGTTGAAAGGCATCATAAAGTATTTTTTAAGCACGCTGCCTCAACATGGTGCTGTGACAAATGATGCTAAGGTGTAAACCGAATCCAAAGCCTGTAGGTGTACACCTATTATTTCTCTAAAACATGAAATAATAGCAGGACCATTATCATTAGTTATTATCATTATTATCAGTATGTATTCAAATATGGCATACAGCCGCATGAATTGAGCAAATAATGTTAGTTTATTAATCATAAGGATTATGTTTTTGGAAAATATCAAAAACTGACACTTTTTAAAAAAGGTTTATAGACTAAAACATTTACATATGGTTAAAATTATTACGCAAAATCGCTCAAACGGTTCTGGTTCTGGTACTTTCAGCTCAAACCAGTTTTTGTTACAAAAATTCAACCAGCAATATTTAAAGCGATTTTCATCTTAAATTTGGTAGCGTATTCCGTTTCGTCGAACACAAAAAATACCATATGATTTTAAACTCATTCATATTCTTCATAAACAAGTGAATACTAAGAACTAAAACTAGAAAATAACATTGACTTAACATATTTAAGTAGCCAAACCACAAAAAATCTGAATGTATTCGTTGCAAAATATGGTTTTTATCATAATTGAAAAATGGCAGTAATCAAAATATATTTTTTATATGCAATTCAAAACTATTTTTTCCATAATACCGAGTGTGTAAAAAGTACCGGGATAGTTGAAGGTTCACCAAATTTATTTAGTGGAAGTCGAGGGAATTCGAGTTGGAACAGCAATTTGAGCGAGGACTTAGGGCTGTAGTGGTTCTTGAAATCTGAAGTATGCCGAGAGTGTAAGATGTTTGTTGCATTAGCGAGTCGTATTTGTAAGGAAATGTTAGTCCGTTTATCATACCTTATGGACAAGGAACTTCTTTGAATTCTATCAAAGTTGGTGTGCACTGTGCACCGCCTTGAAAGGCTTTAAATTGTAATTTGTTGTTTGAAAAAGAAAAGAAGAAAAGGATGGAAAAGAAGAAAGGGGCGATTTATTTTGTTTGAGCATGTTATGTGGTCTGAACATTCGGTTTAGAGGGAAAAGTGAATAATTTGATGTTGTGACATATCTGTATTTGCCGACAGACTTCTATATTTCTTGCACATACTTTAAGCACTCTAACAGGGAAGGAAACACGTGTGATACTGCATCGAGATCCGCGTTGGCGGAAGAAGAAAAAAGGGGAAGGTTTAAAAAGAAAGGAAGTGGGAAAAAGTTAAAAGAAAGGAAAAACTAAAAAGTTAACAGAAAGGAAAAACAGAGAGTAGGTTTTAATAGATTTATTTATTTTTTGTTCCCAATATTTGCATCATTTGATAAACTGAAAACTGATAAACTAAATGAAATAGAATTGACTGATATATCGGTCATTTAACCGCATCTCAATTATGTTTAATCAGGATCGACTCTCCGATGTGCTTGGATCTTGATTCTTTGTACTATTTAAAATGATGGTACCCAACAATTAAAAGTGCTAATGTTTAATTGGCATACTGATGGTAGTTCCTCTTAGGAAAGTTTCTGCAGCATATAAAGACACAGTTGCTAATGTATGGGCATGAGATTTCTCGCGTTTTGTATTTTAGAAAGCTTTTATTGCTTTTATTAATGAAGATGAGTATATTATTGCAGAAAAAATCTAAAAACTAGAAAATAAAACTATATATCCAACGATCTAAAAGCTCTCCTTTTTAATAATGGCTGGAGTATTTTATGCTCAGGCAATTGTAACTTCACAACTAAATCTAGGGGACAAGATTCTGACTGCAAAATTTCAATCGATCAAATTGGAACGAAAACATTTTCACAGATAAATACAACAAGTAGTAGAAAAAACTACTACTCCAAAAAAAATAAAATCCTTATTCGGGAAAAACGCAGAAACCAGACAAAGTGGCGCGTGACTTCACAATCTCAAACGGGACAGTCAAAAGCAATATAGACAGTACTTATTTTTGGTATTATGACAATCGTTCTTTTACCAACACTCATTTTGGGCGCAACAACGCTATTTGTATATGTTAAATGTCAAAAAATTAGTTACTTATTTTTCTTTTATGTCTTGATTTTGAAATTGGCTTATCGCATTAACTTGGAAATAAAAATGTCAAGCAACACAAAAAAATATTTTGTTTTTCAATAGATATGAAATTATTATTTGTAGGAAATTTATGTAAGCTGCCACAATTAAATGTAGGTTCGACGTTATATGAAATTGAGACCTATATTGAATTCAAGATAATTTTAAAATTTATTTATCCTTTTAATATAAAGAAAATTCTCTTTGACACACAATTTGTTTCAAAATCATTAAATGTCAAAAAAGAAGAATTTATCGTTTTTAAAATAATTACAATTTAAATATTTTTGCTAGAGTTGTGCTCACTGAACTGCAAGAAAAAAAGGGCTACAACATTTTTTGACAACTTTTAGACACTTTTTTAAATTTTGACATTCCAAAATAGATTTTTATTTGAAAAACGTTTTTTTTTTTAAAATAGTTCTCGTCAAATAACAATTAATATTTTGTCGTTGAATTCATGCCTCGGCTGCTAATTCAGGAAATTTCAAGCCCTAAGATACTAAATTATATGGAAAAACACTTAGAATAACATCGGTCAAATTCTAAGATAAATTAGAGCAAGTGCAACCATTTTTGAATTTTCTTCCAGCCGAAGGTCAAACTTTATTGCAGCTGCCCATCAGATATATATTATAATTAAACGGGGAAGTTTTGAAATAATGATTTGTTTACTAAAGATTTTTACCATATATGGGGTTTCCCTAATTACATAAGTACGACAGACGGTGAGAAATAAAAGTGGCTCCACTTTTTTATAAATTTTACAAGAAATCGTTGAGCTTTTAGGTTTTATAGGATGAAATAAATCAATACCAACATTTAATGACCTCAAAGAATGATTATTAATACATTGCTTGGCTTACTTCTTTCAAAAACATAAGTTTCTCGTAGAATCGTAATGTTGAATCCTCAAAATGTTCAACATCGTCGGTTGATGCCCCACTTGCACTTTTAACATGAACTTTTTTGTTTTAAAAGCCATTTAATAATGACATAATGTTTCAACAGATAAAAAATAGCTTAAATAAATTAAGTATATTCGGTCGTTAGTCTGAAAAATTTAAAGATTAAGTTTACTTAGACTGTGTCCGACATTCATGATAAATATTTGTGAATGCAAAGTTTTGACATTTATTTTATAAAATCGAAGACACCCAAGACAAATACTAATGCTTTCTATAGTAAAAACCAAACATCACAAAGCACACTTGGATAAACAAAAAAATATATAAAACTTTTTACTTGGTTTTGTAATAATACCAGTCAAAACCAGATCGGAAAAATTTGAACATTTTCGTTGCCATGACAATTTCAATAAGCAATGCACACAATTAAATGTAATTTTTCTTAATAGTTTTTATTCCTCATAAAAATTAATTTAAAAACGAATAAGACGGGAAATATTTCAATCAATTATTATACTTTTCGGACAGCGTCATAAAAAATTGGGAATGTAGGGGAATATTTTTCAAATAAATGTCAAAAATTTTATTCACAAATATTTATCATGGGTGTCCGACGCAGTCTAAGAAAGCTAATGTCAACATGATCAGAAACAAACTGGGATTAAATGAATATTTGATGGAACGGCACGATAATGTTTAATATATAGTTTAACCTCTGCCTAAAATCAGAAACTAAATTTAGCACCGGTATTTTTGTTTACTCTCTATAATGATTTTACGATATGTTTTATGATAGTTTCTTAAAGAGGAAATCCTCTCGTTATTTCCACTCCCACCACTTTATACGATGCATTTCGATTTTTGATTTAGTACATCATATACAGCAATAGTTAGGTAAAAAATTTCATGCAACGAAAGATGAAAATCTTTTCGCTGCATAAACATCTTAAATATTTACCAATCCATTAACCAAACATAAAAGTAAGTTTTCTTTATATATTATGTTGAAACTCACTGGTATATAGAAATATATACGTATCTAGCTGGCATGTGTGTGCACAATTAAGAAAGTCTAAGCAAATATAATAAAAGTGGTAACATGTACCGCACCGTATCTAATCTACCCAACAACAATGGTGAAAAAATGATAAATAGAAAATTAAGTTGTCGTATTTTAAGCTTACATTATACTTGTCATTCATTCGACTTTTACTACCTTCATTTTGTCGTATTTAATATGCGGCTGTCTTTTTCGTTTTCCGCAATCTCCATAATATACAATAAGGCGATTTGCGTGAAACTTACGATATAAATATTATACCTGGGCCTTTGTATGTGTGTGTGTCTGTGTTTGTGTAAATATTTAACTTTATCGTTGTTGTTTTATAGTTGTATAGTTCACATAAAGGAGCGTAATATATCCACCGACAATATTATCCACATATTGTGATCATAAATATACGATATTAGACATGAAGAAATTATAAAGTAAAGCAAATCTTTGAGGTAAATATACACAGGGTGTTTCTAACAGAAACTATTTTCATACCTCAACTAATTCGAAAATGATGTGTCGTTACTATTATGTTGTAGTGACACGAATAAAGATAAAGATTGGGAAGCAATAATTTTTGTAAAATATTATCTTAGGTGGCACTGCGTATACGTTTGTTTTATCTAGAATTTATGTGTCTCTGTTTCGAAAAGCCTTCCCGCTTCTTTTCTAAAAAGATATCGCTTATTAAAATTCCGTTTCCCGAAAGGTTGTTTTTAGCTTATTTTATTTTTTAATATGCTTCTGAGCTGTATTCGTTGCACTCCTGAACGGAAATGTATATAAATGTTTGGGAAATGTTGGAATTTTCGATATTTAGATTCTACTCAAAGTTTGAATTTTATCGTTTTACATTTTTGGCAGTAGAATGCCTACCATTGCACCCAATATTATTTAACCATTTCAAACTTGTCTGCAATGACCCTATTTAGATTTATGTTTTTTTCCTTATACTCCATTGCGATTGGCCAGTTGTCTTCGTGTAACAGTTCCTCCGTAAATGTTTCTTCTGTGCAATATCTTTGAAATGATCACTATGCTTAAATACGACTAGGAATGTATTTACAACTCATAACTGAGGCTCTAATATTTCCACAGTATTGTTTTTGAGTTTAGAGGCCGTTTCTTTTGATATTTTAATTAAATTCACTGACTGTTATTCCTGTCTTGAAATTTTAAAGTGGCAGCTTCATATAATCAGATAAAATTATTCCTCTTCAAATATCTTGGTCCATATATAGTATATCTCCCAGATCCTAATTCTCACTGTATTTTCCTTTTTGAGATTCAATTTTTGTATTCTTTCTTTGGAAATATTAAAACCGGAGATTTAAAGGTGTAATATTTTATTCTTTGGAGCGAGATTCTGTAAAGCAGAATTAAAAAACTTGGAAAAATCAAACTTTCGCTTTTTAAAATTGCGCTTTCTAAATCTTAAACGATAAATATTTTTAATAATTTGGGAACAAACAAGTTCTAATCACTCCGATCTAACTATATACAGCCCCAATTTCCTAATATCTCACTTTAAAGAATAAAACTGATATTAAAACCATATTTAAGAAATGAAAAGATAAATTGTATTGATCGGTAAAAGGATGTTGGAAGAGGTAGTTAGCTATAGTAATATCGAGGCCACATAACAGGAATAACAATCAGGCAACTTTTGACTAAATTCTGAAGTTATAGTGTGAGTGCGTTGAAGGTTAGTTCATTGTCATCTAGACTGTAGGTTGAACTTAAATACCCAAAAAGTTAAAGATAAACTAATTATGTTAATGGCACGTAACAGCTACCATTCCCAGACATGTTTAAACATTGTGGATATGTGGTGAATATCCAACCTGCTTTTTGGAAGAAGCAGACCCAAGAAAAAAATTAGAAAACCGCAATGATATTTAAATTTTTCCTTATAAACCACCATAAAGTGAGATAACACGCTCTCTATAAAACAAATTGGGCGCAATGTGGGGTACCGAAATTACAACTACACTTTATTACTGCTTCTTTATAAATGGAAATTATCCGATCATAGACTTATGCTGCTATTAATCTGGGTTTAACACACAAATGACTCAGATCCGAGTTCTTTATGGAAGCGTCTCTTTGCTTTAAAGTATATTATCCATCTAGTTATAACCTGTTCTCATATTAGCAGCATACAGTTTCTGCGTCCGTCTTTTTAGTTGATCCATGCATCGGGTTGCTCTCACGGCCACATGGGCCGGCTCCATGTGTCCAAATGACTCGCGACATATTCTTTTAATAACCTCTTTTAATTAGCCTAACTGTAAGCTTCTTCAGTCATTCGACGCGCCTAAGCCGCAGATTTTTTTAATTGAACGTAAAAACCAAAACTTTATGCAAATGACTCTTATTTTGCTCAAATTTCGACATATTCGCCGAGACAAAACTTTTGATAAGGATTTTTGACAGATTTCTAACCTTTCCATGTGACGTTTTTAACTAACCCACTTAATCAGCATTTACTACCATCTATTAGAAAAAAATGATGCGGTCTCAATTTGTACTCCTAACAGCTTTTTCATATTAGCGTTTCTCTATGAACAAACTTACCTGCAAATAAGCGTTAACAGTGGAAAGCTGATGTCCCAAAAATACAAGAAGTATTTGCAATAAGCTCAGTAAGATCTTTCATATTATGAGGATAAGCTTTAGATAAGCTTAGATTTTCGGCGATTATATGACGTATTTGTCTGTAACAGGGTCGATCACAATAATTTAACTACTATCCTGCCTTAGCCTTCCAAGTATATGTAAAAACGAGTGTATGGTGGGCACGGCGCTTTTCGGGATATCCTGCTTAATGCTTGGCCGTACATTCTAAATCAATCAATCAATCATAAAATCTTGTCCCGGCGTATTCAGTTCTTTGATTTAAAAGTGCTTAGTATTTTGTTGTGGTAGATAGTTTTAGTTGAGACACCCTGCATAGAGATAAAACCGGATATGTGTCACCATTTTATGTAACTACCATTGTAGTTTAATGATTTTATTATTTGGTGCTATATATATATATATATATATATATATATATATATATATATATATATATATATATATATATATATATATATATATATATATATATATATATATATATATATATATATATATATATATATATATATATATACATATATATATATATATATATATATATATATATATATATATATATATATATATATATATATATATACGTATAAACTACAATCTACGTACCTATATATACGATATAGTTTTATTATTGTCATATAAAAAAAGCTCGTTGGTACCGACGAGAAGAAAGCTTTTATCTATTATATTTGGTTATGTACCTAAAGTTTTATTTTTTACAATAAAAAAAAAAATGTTTGGATGGAAAGAAATTTAATTTTCTCGTCTCCACACAATATAACATATTTCCACCGTATCTAGAGCATCTTGACGGTTTTTGTGTGCTGTGTAATATAATAAATTTTGTTCGGTAATTATTTTCAGGTAGACATTTCTTTTTATTATAGTAATTACTTGTTACCTCAACGTCGTATGAACATACGTATACAAACTACTAAAAAAGAAGACTTATGGTCATATATTCTATCTATATCGTTGGTACGTGTGTAGTATACGTATGCATATATACATATATATGTATATAACGTATGTGGTCGATTGTAAATTGTCGAGCTTTATTTCATTTTGTAAAATTGATTGAAAATTTTATTGCTGTATATATGTTGTATATAGATAGGTTCTGGGGACCAATATACGATGTTTTGTACTTTTAATTACTTTCCGTACGAGTATTTGATCCGGATTGATTCGACGATAATTGGTTTTAGATCGATTTTTACTACTGCTGGTTAAATTAAAAAAAACGTATGGTTTTGTTTAGAGATAGGTATATCAGCTTGTACATTACATAAATCGTTGTATATATATATATATATATATATATATATATATATATATATATGTATATATATATATATATATATATATATATATATATATATATATATACAAATATATATATATATATGTATATATATATATATATATATATATATATATATATATATATATATATATATATATATATATATATATTTATATATATATATATATATATATATATATATATATATATATATATATATATATATTCTGGGAAAATATATATATATATATATATATATATTTACTGAAATGGAAAGAAGGCTTTACGATACCCAAGAAGGTGACCTAAGAGAACGTAAGAGCTGGCGAGGTATCGCCTTCCTCAACAAAACAATAAAGGTACTCGCAATGATCATCCTTGACAGAATCTCACCTATGATCAATGCAAAATAAAGAAACGAACAAGCTGAATTTAGACCAGGAAGAAGTTGCACTGATCACATCAACACAATCCGTATTATCACTAAGCAATTCAATGAATGGAATTCACCATTATATATACTCTTCGTCGATTTCGAACGCACATTTGATACAATAAACAGGAACGCAATATGGCAGACACTTTGTGAAATATGGGCATCCCAAAGAAATTAACTGAACTAATACAAGAAATGTATCGGGATGCTGGGAACCGAATTCAATACAAAGGCAAACAAAGTTAAACATACTACAACACTCGAGGAGTAAGGCAAGGTTGCGTACTCTCACCAATGCTGTTCCTAATCTTAGATAGTGTAATGCGGAAACTAGATAACAAGTCATCTAATGGCATTCAATGGGGGTTAACTGGTAAACTCAATGATCTGGACTATGCAGACGACATATGCTTACGACACAAACACTCCGACATGCAGCAGAAAGTGCAACAGCTAACAGATCTAGCTAACGAAGTTGGTCTCAAGATTAATATCAAGAAAACCAAGACGATGAGACTCAACACAAATATAACTACACCGATGTACATCAACAATATACAAATTGAAGATGTAAATGAATTCGTATACCTTGGTTGCACAATAACAAAAGCAGGTGGAACAGAAGAAGACATACACAAACGTATAAATAAAGCCAGACATACATTCAAAATTCTACACAAAGTCTGGAATACTTCTGTCCTGTCGCGCAAGGCCAAGATACGAATGTTCAACTCATGTGTGAAATCGATACTACTGTATGGGTGTGAGACATGGAAGTATACAGGAAAAATCATACAGAAGCTACAAGTATTCGTAAACAAATGCCTTCGGCGAATACTTAAATGCTTCTGGTCTAACACGATTAGTAACATTAATCTGCATTGAACAACATGTCAGTCAGACATTGAGACCGAAATAAAGCGACGAAAATTGAGATGGATTAGCCACACTGAGAAAGGCATCAAGTGATATAACGAGGATGTCATTAGACTGGAACCCGCAAGGAAAAAGAAAGGTTGGAAGGCCAGCAATGACATGGAAGAGAACGATGCTAGCAGAGGCAAAACACCTGAGAAAATCATGGGCGGAAATCAAAGCAATAGCCCCAAATAGATGGTTCAGAATAGTAGACACCCCATGCTCCTAAAATTGGAGATACAGGGAAAAATATATATCTATATATATATATATATATATATATATATATATATATATATATATATATATATATATATATATATATATATATATATATATCCATATATATATATATATATATATATATATATATATATATATATAAATATATATATATATATATATATATATATATATATATATATGCAACTCCTGATAATTCTAGTATCCTGCCTTTGAGCAACAACAACGTCCCTGAACATCTAGGAATACAATCACCCTCCGGTAACACTCAAGCAGGGCACCGGAAGAATTACCATTGGAAATTTCAGGCTGATTCACATCATCAACTTCACCAGCTACGAAGAAATATTAGACAAAAATTTTCCTGAAATCAACAGCATTGATCGAAAGAGCAACTTCAAACCCCAACTGAACACCAAGTTGAGCAAATTAACCAATTATTATCGAAACTCAAGTGTCAAAATACACGAATCAGACGACCAATCTACTGGATTTAAATAGCATGGAAATGGATAGCAGGATCATCAGATGCTAAAGACTCAGTCAAAATCAAATTTTCAACAATAATAATGAACAATACCAGATTTATACCGCCTTGATGAAGGTCGGACCCAACAAATATTATTCAACCGGCTCACTATTGTCAAACAAGAAATCAAATTAATAGAGCCGAACAACTGGCGAAGGGTAAAATAATTAACACGAATTTACTAGACAAAATAGAAATCGGACGGTTGGTCGCTGAAATTGAAACACTTCCATAAACAAATGAAGTAAAAGCAATAAAGTATGCAGAACCAATATTGCTAGTTAAAAATTCTACCATCTTATATGTATTATCAATACCTAAGACAATTAGCCAAGGAAAGAATCTTGTCATCATTAGATCAACGAGTAAACAAAATAAACCAATATACTTAGAATACACAGAACTCCACATTAACCAGCACGAATTATTTGAAATCACTGGGACATGCAATTTTTGCCGTGAAACTACAATTAGCGAGATGAATTATCTAGAAGAGATAAGGAGCGACCATTGTATCAGTCAGTTAATAAAAAAACGCAAGCTAAATGTGATTTGTGCTTCAAGATGGGTATTAGCCGTGACAGCTATTACAAAAGGCAATCTGCTGGTGGTAAAAGAAAGGCCATCCGTAAGAAGAGGAAGTTTGAGTTAGGCCGTCCAGCCGCTAATACAACAAATTGCTATATATAAATCGTGTTCATTCAGTAGAACTCGTGTTGGTAATATTAAACATCGTAGACTTCTTGTTTCCAGTCGGTCTAATTAACATAAGAAATTTGCTAAGTGCAAATTTATGAATATAGAAATTTTTATTAGATTTAAATTTTGTTTTAGTTTGAAATTAAAAGAATAAAGATTGAAATAAAATTAGCTTCGAATTAAAATTCAAAACTTATATATATATATATATATATATATATATATATATATATATATATATATATATATATATATATATATATATATATATATATGTATATATATATATATATATATATATATATATATATATATATATATATATATATATATATATATATTATGCGTCTGGAGCTGATGTAGCCCCGCTCAACAGATTCAAGGTTCTACCGCAATCCCTTCGAACCACTTAACAACATCGACTGTAATTTGACAAATAAAAATGTGTGGAACTAGAAGATAACTACAGCAACCGATTGCCAAACCAAGGTAAGACATTTTTTATATTTTTTTACCTTAATGTTTTCATTGCACTACAAAAAAGACATAGAAAACTAATCTTTCGTTTTATTTGAAACATTAAAACCATAGGTTTTTGGGAACTAGCGAGGTACTACTAGATATAGGGTCGAAAAACCAACCGCTGTAAATTTTTTACAAATAAAACAAATATGTTTTTATAAATTTTGTTTAGTCTCTAGGTAACCGCCAAGAGCTCGCTTTTACAAATCTTAACTCTGGCTAACAAAACAAAGTGAAATAATGACGGTACATAGAACACAGCTACTTTCAAAAAATTTGACAGTACAAAACATAAAATCTCTGTCTAGGCAGAAATCCCTATATGGCGACTCATGGGCCGCAATTAATACCTTCATTGATGAGGACGCACTCTCTGCATTGATATTTGGTTTAAAACTATATACTTCGGCTATGCCCAAGTGGCTAGACCGAAAGACATAGAAAAGGCGTATGCGTTTCTTTTCAAATTCCGTTCTAATGAACAAATTTCGGGAGATTCAAAAATAATGACCGGAACCAGCCATACTTTCAAAAAATCAAATATACAGATACCGAATTTACAAACCATCGAAAACTAAATTATTCTGGCAAAGAATTTTTCCCGGTACCTAATAAAAAACCAACTTACTCGGTTCGAATGTCAGTGTCCCTCAGTGTTATTAATAAAATAAATCTTAAGTATTACAAAGTTGTAGAGGATATTCAAGAAGAACAATCGCAAACTCCAAATGAAAATCATTCTGAAGAATTCATAGAAGAAAATTTTCAAGAAAGTCTAGATTCAGACATGGAAGACTAAATTTTCTTCCATAAAAACAGTAAAAACGTCATCACGCCAGAGATTGCTAATTCATTAAATCCCCATATTAAAGAAATTACAAATAAAGCAATAATTACAAATGTATAGGAAATCATAAGATCAAAACGAAGATCTAACCAAATTTATTAGGCAATAATCAACCAGAACAAAGTTTCTATGAACCTTACCTTCCATAAGTTTTTTAATGGGATTTTCAGTTCAAAGTCGATGGCGCAAATGTACGCCAAAATCGATTACAATACCAACACAATAACATAAAACACACGAGAATTTTTTAAACCATATATAGTCACGTTTATATATCAAAAAACGGCGATTGCTTGGTACCATGCTTCGAGAAGTTAAACAGTGCAACTAAGACAATATAAATCCGAAAACTTTATGACAACAGTTAAAATTCTGACGAGAAACCTTCGATCGCAAAATTAAAACTCAAAGTAAATAACTTTGGAACGCTTAATCCTATTTTATGTTCTGAAAAGATTTTTAACCGAAAATGTATGCAAAAGGTGATCAGATGGGAACACTTGAGAGAAAAAGAGAAAATAGTCAACATCCAAAAGAATTAAAACAGTTTATGGGACTGCCTAGTTACTATCGACTATTAATTAGAGATTATTTGAAGATACTCAAACATATGACGTAATATCTAGAAGAAAAAAAATTCTATGAATATTACAGACCCAGACTTCATAACCTATTTTGTAGTCTTAAAAAGATCATACCACTAGATCAAATTGATACATACTCGGATTTCCCACAAAACTTCTTACTAACTGCGGACGCATCAAATTTTGCTCTTGGTACAGTTCTATGACAGAAGCAGGGTGATGTCAAAATACCCATTGCATTCGCATCCACAACTCTTAACGAGACAGAATCAAAATATTCCACCAATAAAAAAGAGATTTTGGCTATAATATGGGCTGTCAAAAAATACCAGTATTACGTTTACGGAAATAAATGCCCCTGGGTCACAGGTCACTGGCCCCTGACATTTATTAAAACTTCGAAAAAGGATGCAAAAATTTTAGATGGGTATTAGAGTCGAAAATTACGTCAGTCAGATGTAGAGAAGGAAAACCCAATGTCTTAACAGATAAACTAAGTTGGACGACTAGAACTAACCAAGTCAAATTCAACAAAAGAACGGATATCACTCCACGTAAATCCAAAGTCACTAAGATAATAATGAAACCATTAATACTGGGTTCATCAAGTTACTGCAACGTAACAAAATTCAAGAACGTGTACCTTGAACAAGAACTCCATCAAAACTGGATACGGACGTAGTCAGAAGCCTTACCACTATCATCAACTGGCGTAATAGTTCTAATTATTTAGTTCTAATTACTACCCTTACAACGGCCTTATTCGACCTCAAATTACACTCAAATTAAACGAAACAAGTATCCCAATTCCATCGGCAAAAATTTTAAATTCTTATACCCTTTGACAACTAACAAATCTAGTGACACAGGCCCAAAATGCAACTTTAGATGTGAAACTGAAAAATTTAGATAACCCCTTATTTTAGTAATTCGCATAATACCGAAAGTGTTGGGATAAAACAAATACCCTCTGGTCTTTTATTAACCTATATGGTTTGAAATAGTGCTTTAATATGTTGACAATTTCTTATAAACTTTATTGAAACTGGGCTATTTGAATTTTGCCAACTCCACTTCATCGTTGCTGAAGAGGGGCCCTTTTTTATTTTTGTGTATGCCTTACAAGAAAATATTATATCAGATGGTCTTTGTATGCTTTAAAATTTTTCATTGGGATGAATGCCTCTATATCTCCAATTAAGAATACTTTTACTCCTGTAAAAGTAACTTTAATGTATTTTTTGTTTTAATTTGATTTGATTTATCTTTAACTATTTATTCAAGCGCGTTATATTGTAACTTTGCAATTTCAAATTTTACAATGGCACCTTGACGCGCAAACACTGGTACTTAACTTTATTTTACTTTAGTACTCAATTTATGTTGGTTAGAAAAAATAGAAACATTTAAAAAATAATAATATGTGAGCCCCGAGATATATTTTGGGCTGTTTTCCAAACCTATATTTAACTAGTGTGGTTTAGATTGCTCTCCTGGAAAGTAGCTGCTAATTGAATTTGCAAATTTATTTGTTACACTCTTACGTACTATCGTCAAGGGATAACATTTAAGCTTCCTATTGACAGCCTTGCAGTCATTTTGATGAATTACCCATTAATTTTATTAAACAGTTTCCATTTGACAGCGGAAAAACCAAAGGAAAATTTGCTTCAGATGTAAAATTCCGGTGATACGAGATCTTTATAAAATACAGCACGATTCAATGATTTGTCTAATAAATTGAATTTATGCACTCCAATTTATGCACAACCGCAATCAAGTGATGAAAAATCTTTTTTTAACCCGGTACCTCCCGAAGCAAACACCGCAACTTTAACCATTACCCTAATTCCTCGGTATTGAATATTTTATAATACTTATTTTGTATAAATGTTGTCGGCATATTCATATAAATAAACTTAGCATAACCAATCACAATTTATCAAACTTAATATACTATAAAATGATTACAAAGTACAAAGATAACCACAGTAAAACCCAAAAGATCTCCACATACAATAATGAAACTGACTAACTTTTGAATCTGATTATACAAAACACAAAAAAAAAAGCCCAACAAATTTAGTTAGATTATTACACTCCATTACCATTTGCTAAGTGCCCCTTATTATTTATCGCCAAAAATTCACGTTCATCTTCATATCTCTTCGAACGAATGGAAGAATGTTTATAGTATATAGTACGAGTAATAATCATAAATTAAATTTTACTATTTAAAATTTTATTATTTTTTTTTCGAAATAACCAACAAAACGCTAAGCAAAAAAAAATAAAATCATAACATTATCTTCATTTGAAAAAGAAATGTAATTTATGTGTCTTAACCCGATGTTGGTCGTTATGTTCAAGATGAACTATAGGAGGTAGTTTAATTTTATTTTCGAATTAAGTTAGGATTTGACAATATCACGAAAAATAGCAAAAATTTACTTTTTGAGTGGTGACAACAATAAACAAGCTTCTTAAACAAAAAGGGAGAATTACACTAGTGTGCTTTACCCTTCAAACAGATCGCAACTATGTAAATATTGAAGGTAACCAGAAGGAACCAATTCGTTTGGTCTAACATAAAAGTTTCAAAATAAATTTGATAAAAACTTATGGAGACTTATTAATATTTCCCACATATTGCGGTCAACGATTACACTTAATTTATATTTAATTTTTATTAGCTATATTTTAGACCTTACTAGTTACATAGATTATTCTTGACTGTCATTTTTTTTCTAAATATTTCTAAAGCAAATAAATTTGTTTTCCAGCGTGCTGCGGTTTTCAAAAATTTTTGGAACGCTCTTCAATAATTTAAAATCGTAAAATTCGCTGATTGACAAAACAATTGTGATGATATAAATTAGAAAGCTATAATTAACGTATAAAGAGACCTGAACATAATACTGTTACAAAACTCTTCTTCCGAGGGTTTCAGACGGGACATTGCCAACGAGAAATATGGAAATCTCGTCGGCAATTTAATAGTCTGTATTTAATAGTCTGTCCTGTTCTTAATACTGTTAGAATCGGTGGAGTCATCAGAATTAAATGCAGATAAATGGTAGTTATGGTTTCTATCCCGCAAAACCGAATAAACAAAGTTCAATTCATGTGTGAAATCGGTGTTTTTATTTTTAAATTACAACTGTTGAACTCTTTTAAAGCAAACAAGTCAAACATACAGTGAGACCAAACTATTATAACGCAAATGGAGATGGATTAGCCGCACGATAAGGAAGTCACCGAATGATATCAAAAGAACTGCTCTGGAATGAAATCCGCAAGGAAAAGGGAAAGTCGGACGACCACCTGTAACATGGAAAATAAAGATTATGGCAGCAGTGAAACAACACGGAAAATCATGGCCGGAAATGAAATCAATAATGCCTAATAGGGTTTAGAAACAACGAAAAAATGACACCGCAGTTTAAACTTTCGGTACAGAGGATTATAGATCTTCCTGCTACATTTTCTGAACTTATTAATAATTATTTAAAAACATCCGTTTCTTTCCAACACAACATTACACATAGACTGGAAATAATCGGATAACTAGTCGCATGTAAAACTTATAGGCTAGCTCCCGATTAAAAACGGAAAACCAAATAGTAGTTTAAAAATATGAAGGCAAAAGGAATTTGTGAACGTAGTAGTAGTGACTGGTTCAGTCAGCTTTATTTGGTAATGAAAAAATGGTACGTGGAGACCTTGTGATGATTTTAAATTGCTAAGTCAAGTTCCGGATAGATGTCAAAATCCTCACGTTCAGAATTTTTCTTATCAACTACTTAAAGGCTGTACAGTTTTTTCGACTTAGTGTCATCCTATTGAACCGGTGGACATTTCAAAAGCGGGAATTACTTTGCTTCCAAATCAATGGATACATTTTTAGAACACCACCAAATCATTTTTTAGAAATTAAAAGAACATGGACTAATTATAAACACTGACAAATGCGTATAACACATAAAAAATACATTTTTAGGACACAAGGTTACTAGACAAAGTATAATTCCAAATTAAGACAAAATCAAAATTATTAAAAACTTTAAACGTACAGAAACAGTTGACGGAATAAACGATTTTTTAGGCAAATTATTATAATTTTTTACAATGAATTTATTCGCTGTTGCAGACCCTAATTTTTAACGACTTTTTTTAAGACTACAAAAAAAAATAGCAATCTTCGGTCAACGATGGCAATTAATTTATATTTAATTATTATTAATTATATTTAAGACCTTACTGGTTACACGGTTTATTCTCGACTAAAAAATTTTTATATAAATTTTTTCAAGCAAAAATGAATTTGTTTTTCCAGCATGCTGTGATTTTCAAAAATTATTGGATCTCTCATTCATAGTACTTGTGACGATATAATTGAAATCCAAAAACGTATTTTCCCTCGTCACAATATATATATATATAATAACAATAAAGAAATTTCACAGACCATTTCTCGACTAGAACTATATCAAATATAAGGTTACAAACAGTCTCAATACTTGTTATACTAGTTAATACAAATTATGTGCAAAAAAAAAAATGGAAAGATGCCTTCCGTTTACGATGTTGGATTTTCAAAGAACTTGTTGAATGCCGGAGTAACACTAGAAAATTTAAATTTTTTTGTTATTCTCGAAATTAGAGTCAGGGAGAATTATGTTAAAAGAGGTGAAATTTGCCAGAGCTTCAGTACTTTCAAATCTAACTTCAAAAAATTCAATCTTAATTCGGATATCAGATTCGCATTTGCTCGAAACCAAACTAGTAAAGCTCTGGCGAATTTCACCTTTTCTAATATTAGAAAGTGTTTTTGATGCTTTAAGGCACGTCCCAAGATGTTGTCGTAGTTTAAGGGAAAAAGCCATATTTTATTACTTCCGGGATGGACTTTCCAGGGCAATTGAGTGTCCGTCATCACAAAAGGTCTACATAATTTTATTCATTTGCATGACTACAAAGGCGGTGCATTTATAATTGGTAATTGATCTCTCAACTGAGGCGTGTATATCACTGGAAACAGGTTAAACTCGTTAATCTAAAACTAAAATTAATAATATGCAGAATATTCATAATATTTTTCAAGTTTTTGCTTGCATATACACTAGTATTCCAATTTGCAATTTTATATAAACTGATGATAGACCCAAATAGAAATATGTTCTCGCAAATTACCCTACTATCCTACTGTATATTACACAGCAAAATTAGAGACTCGTAAAAAATATTTTTTAGTACTAACTTTTAATTATAGATTATTATTAGTAGTGCCTGGCAAAATTTAGTACCGGGAAAGGGCCATGATAAAATAGGCTGGTATTATCAAGTAAATGATAAAATTTAGAACTAAAAAAATAATAGTTACTGGTCTCGGACTTAGTTTTAAAGACGATATGTACTAAAAGTTAAATTTAGTTTGTTAAAAGCTGTACTCGAATATTAACTTGCAGTATTACGTTGTTTGTGAGAACCAATATTTGTTTATATAGTACATTAGAATTTACTTTTAGTACATATTTACTCTTAGATTATATCCAAAACATGTAACAAATATTTTAGTACTAACTTTTAAGTTTTTATTAGAATTATAACAATGACCATATTATCATTAGTCACAGCCGTGCAAGTACTATGGCTGCTTTTATGAATGTTTGCGGATTTGATGAATTTACTTTTCGCGTACTATTAATACATTGTTAAGTTAAACAAATTATAAGTACTAAAAATTTCCAAAGTAAAGGAAAACATAAGTCCAATAATTATTATACTTATTAGCCGACAAATTTTGTTGCGGTAGCTAATGTTACATCTCAAATTATAAACTATTAACAAACCAGTTAAAGAAGAGCATCACAGTCGAAGAACCCAAAAGAACCGGACCAGTGCAATGAGTTAAGTATCAAGAATACACGGGGCACACAAGAGTTAACTTCACGCTAAATGAATTTGCAGTACTTGTTAAAAGAATTGTCCACAAAATAGCAGTATAGAATGGAGACGGACTTACCCAACACAAAACTGAGGTTCAAGCATTCCTTATCGAGTACAATATTGACCTAATGTTAATATTGGAACTCATCACCTATGTGATGATCACATAGATCATCAATTTTCATTCCGAAATCAAAATGGCAGTACAAAGTAACTCCGCAGGATTGTCAACGCATTCAACATCACCTTGGAGGAAAAAGAATATTGTTATGCTGCCTTCTTAGAAATAGCTCGGCATATCGAGAAAATTTGGCAAATTAAAAATTAAAAACTGCAGGATGAGGACTTGCTGAATACGAAAAGTGCTCAACGATTCTTTTAAAGTGTCAAGATATTTTATTGATTTCACAAACACTTTCAACACATATCACCATCTTTATATGATTGCCCAGCCGAGGGTTAACTAAACAAAAAAAAAATACAAAATCAGGGTAATCAGTTTTGTTTGTATAAAGAAAAATAATTTCCACATTTTTTCTAATATTTTCTCTTTAACAAGTTGAAAATATGTACACACACACACACACAAACACAGACACAAACAAACGAACAAAAAAGGTTCCTGAAAAATCAGAAAATAAATAGAAAAATTAAAAAATATAAATTGTATTTCCCTTCAAGTGTGAAAGTTCATGTTGTTGTTACAAGCAGGAGCAAATATAACTAATAAAAAGATATTCGTAATTTACCATTTTTTTTTTTTTAAGGATTTCATGATTTATGATAACGATGTGTCAAGGTTAATAGTTCCCTTAACACCAATTTAATGTAATTTTATTTTATTTTTCTCATATAAATGTATGTTTTTTTTTGTCGGTGGTCCATTTTTAGTCTCTCGGTGTATTAAGGTTTCTTGTTGTTTTTTTTAAAGATATGAACGTGTACATCTTTCGCCAGGTTTCATATCATTCCATGTACAGTGTTGTCTCAGGTATGTTACAGTTGCCTCTGAAGTCAGCGGATTCACTCATCTTAAAGAGTATAAACGATAATGTTGGTATGACGGGTATAAAACGATAATTTTGTTTTGTGTGCAATTATTCAATTTTTTTTTGAAGTAAACGCATCCATTAAGATTTTTTTTGTTTCTTGGCAATTGTTTTAATTTTATGTGCAAACATTAAATTTTGTCCTTCGAGCGGGATCATTGGAAAATTTGTAAATATATTAAGAGTTAACTGGCATGCCCATGTAGATGAGGTTGTTTGAGAAATGAAAGCCTTGAGTCGAGACGCAGAATCTCGAGATCCTTGGCTAATCTTTATCACACTTGAGAAGTTAGATGAAGAAACCAAACGTGTATGGAAATACAAAACTGTCGATACCGATTTGCCGACTCTTCAGCGCTATCTAGCGCTTTTAGATTTTTTAGTATAAAAAAGGAGTGCCTTAACTGATCATACTACTTGTAGAAGCAAATCTTCAAATAATGATAAAAGGGTGTTGTCTAAACCTCCGACGTCCATCTTATTGTTTCTCACATCCGAAACATATCCCAGTCTGCTTTGTGCAGGGAAAAGCAACCGGCATTTTGAGTACTCAAAATTCAATAGTATACAATCACAGAACGGAGAGAATTTCTGAAAAAGAACTCCAGCTGTTTTTATTGTTTATCTGAGTGACAAACCAAAAGGCATTTGTTAAAAGGCATCCTATTAGTTGGTTGTCATCAGCAACAAGAATGATCAAAAGTTTATTTCAGCAAATTTGGTCGGAAAAACTTGACTGAGGTGACGAGATACCTGATAGGCACAAGATTCAATGGCCAAAGGTTGATTCAATGGATTCAAGAATTTCGCAATAAATTAAAATATATTGAAGACATTAAATTACCAAGATGGCAACATACAGAAAGTATTTTTGAATTTCATGGGTTTGATGATGCTTCGAAAAAAGCGCCGTATATGGAGAATATGGAGAATATGGAGTAAATGGTGTTAATCTTGTTCCTGCGAAAACTAAATTTGCTCCGATTAAAACCATCAACACCCTAAACTAGAGTTAAGCGATGCCACTCTGTTGGCTAAGAAACTAGAAACTACCATTAAATCATAAATGCTTGCTTACAAACCAAAAGTATTCCTATGCTCTGATTCCGCAATTGTGGATAATTGTACTAAATTGGCTGTCCAAGCAACCGAATCCTTGGCTTTCAAATATAACAAACCGAACTAATCTGATATTGACATTTACGAACCAAAATCAACCGCATCACATTAGTTCCAAGGAAAATCCCGCTGATTGTGCATCCAGAGGCATAAGTTCAAGAAAGCTGACTAGCCTGTACGGTTATTAGCAAGAATACGGAGACTGCTATCCAATACTGTTGTGTAATAGAATGTGTTATACACATATGTGTTATACAGTTAGTGTCTATTGGGTATAGTATAACAATGACATAGAACAGTAACAGAAAGAAGAGAACCGTCGAGAAACACGGTACGTTGTGAAATAAAATAAGTATTAAAATAATAAACAAATCTTTTACTTAAAAACATCGTACATTAAGATAAAACATGGCGCAGCCGATTTAAAAAAAAAACAAGATGGATGGTACAATGAATACACCACACGTGTTTAAATGGGGCTCATCCTCAAACATATCGGAAGCGTGGAAATTATTTAAACATCGATTAGAAATATTTCTAAAAGCCACAGGAAATGACAAAAAAGAAGATGAAGTGAAAGTGGCGATTCTTCTGAATATGAGCGGAGAGGAATTAATACAAATGTTTAATAACCTAAAATTTGTGGAGAAAGGAGAAAATAAAAAATCAGAGAAGGACGACTACGGAAAAGTTATGGAATTGATCGAGGGTTATTGTAACCCAAGGAAAAATATTGTATATGAAAGATACATGTTCAACAAAAGAATCCAACAACAAGGAGAATTTTTTGATAATTTTTTGTGTGACGTGCAAAGGTTGGCGAAAACTTATGAATATGCGGATGACGAATCACAAATTAGAGACAAAATAGTATTGGGAATTAGCGACTTGTCATTACAGTCATGTTTGTTAGAAACGGATAATTTAAGCATGGAAACGGTAATTGAAAAGGGCGTGAGGTAAATAAAAAGCAAACTACAGAGGTGCAAAAAGCAAGAAAGGAGGTCGTTGATATAATTAATCAAAGAAGTCAAGGATCCAGCGGGGGGAATACCAATTACTCCAACGTTAATAATGAAATTAATTGTAGAAATAACGAATGGATAGAATTAATAAAAGTGGAAAATGTAAACATAAATTTTAAAATTGACACCGTGTCAGATTTAAATATATTGCCACTAACATAATTATAGAAAAATTAAATCTGAAAGTCAGATTACTGAAACGAATATTACGAAACATTTGGAGGGTTCCAAGTAATACCACTAGGTGAAATAAATTTAAAAATAGAATTAAGAAAAATAAGTTTAATTCATAAGTTTGTTATTGTGCAAAATGAAGGTACTAGACCAATTATAGGTTTAAAAACTTGTGAACTGTTAGGGTTAGTAAAGAAAAGTCAAATATTTGAAATAAAAACGAAAGACGATTTAATTAACAAATACTCAAATTTGTTTAGTGGGTTAGGTTCTTTACCAGGGTTGTGCAAAATACAGTTAAAAGAAGGTGACACCGGTTTAAAGGCCTCACGTAGAATTCCAATTATGTTAAGAGAAAAATTTAAATAGAAGCTTGACGAATTAGAACATAGTAGTATTATTACAAAGGTTAGTAAAGCAGTAGAATGGGTCAACAACCTAGTAGTAATCGAGAAGCCCGGGGTCATTTGAGAATATGTCTTGACCCCAAGGAGTTGAACTAAGCCATAATTCCAATGTTTGGAGTATACAAGTTCACTAGTTTACCATTTGAGATGAACATGGCACCTCAATTTTTTCAAAGAATGAATGAACAGAATTTTTTAAGATATAGAAGGGGTATTCATCTATATTGATGATATATTGATGAGTGCCAAAAATGAAGTTGAACATGACATCATAAGTAGAGAAAGTAAATTACTTAGGGCACATTTTTTCGAAGGACGGGGTTTCCCCTGATCCAAAACATGTAAAAGCTGTAGATACAATAAAAGACTCAAACAATAAAGAACTGCAGAGTATATTTGGAGTGTTGAATTATATGAGGGCATTTGTACCCAATATGTCGGAATTAACAGCAGGATTGAAACTATTGTTAAAAAAAGATAATTTTTTTAAGTGCGAGCAAGAGCATACTAAGTTTCTGGCAGGGATCAAAGAAATTATTAACTTCTAATTCATTAGGGATATTTGACGTGAATAAGGAGATAACGATACAGACGGATGCATCTAAACATGGATTAGGGTCGGTATTAATGCAGGAAGGCAAACGAATAACTTACCCGTCAAGAAGTCTGCCCGAGTGTGAACAGAGATATGTGCAGATAGAGAAGGAATTATTAGCAATTGTTTACGCGGGTAAAAAAATCCACGATTACATTTACGGTAGGGAAATAGAAGTCAAAACAGATCATCAACCGTTGGTTAGTTTACTGAAAAAAGATATCGCAAGTTCTCATGGATCAACGATCCAAAGAATGAGGCTGACATTAAAAATCTATAAATTTAAATTAACGTATCTGCCAGGGAAATACATGTTAATCGCAGACTTGTTATCCAGATCAAAATCTGAAGAAGCTATAGAAGAAGAAGACTTGACTGAAATTGTACACACTATCAATGTTACTACAGAAAACAAAACCAGTTTTCCAGTTATCCAGTTTTTGTTTTTGTTATCCAGTGGATAACAAAAACAAAATTGCAATCTAAGACCATAGCGTTTTGGCCAAACAGAAATGCAGAGATTGAACAAGAAGTACTGGCATGTTCCATATGTGAGACGTTTAGGAATTCGAAACAGAAGGAAAATATTATCCAACATGAGATACCTATCAGACCATTTATGAAAGTTGCGTGTGACATAGGAAAGTGGCGACAGACAATATTTTTAGTAGTAGTAGACTATTCCAGCAGATGGCTGGAAGTAATAGAGCTCAGTAATAGAACGGTTGGAGAAACAATAGAAAAAGTTAAAAACGACATATTCGATACATGGAATTCCAAATGAGTTAATGGCAGATAATATGCCATTCAATAGCTATGAAGTTATTAATTTTTCGAATAATTAGGGATTTCAAATTACTACAAGTTCACTACATTACCCTCAATCGAACAGGGTTGCCGAAAGGGGCATACAAACTGCAAAAAACATAATTAAGAAAAATGAAGACTGGAAAGCTCCTTTATTGGAATACAGAAATACCATTATATTGGAAATAGGGCTTTCTCCAGTTCAAATTCTCATGGGCAGAAGAACACGTACAAAGTTGCCGATTAGGGATAGACTATTACCTATTGCAAATCAAAGGTTAATTAAGACTAAGCTGGAATTTAAAAACAAGAAAGTAGCAGCACATTATAATAAAGGTGCGAGGCCCAGAGTAGATTTTGAAGTAGGAGACATAGTTATGTATAGGAATTATAGAACACTAAATGGAGTAAAGCTAAGATAATTAGAAAATATCACACACCACGATCTTATATTATAAGGACACAGGAAGGGAACACAAATAAAAAAATAATAATAATAATAAAAGTGGGGATGCACTACTGGGTATAGTATAACAATGACATAGAACAGTAACAGAAAGAAGAGAACCGAAAATTTCTAACCTTTTTTTTCATTTTTAGGTACCAATAGTATTTTAAAAGTAAGTGGTAAACTAACAAATTCACCAGTCCAGTATGATACCAAACATCACATCATTTTGTCGGGAAACCATCCGACAATCGATAAAATGGTTACTTACCTACTCCATGCTGGATCATCTCAACTTCTTAATCACATAAGGGGATGATTTCAAATACTACAAGCAAGAGCCTTGATGAAGAAAGTCATTTACAAATATTTGAAGTGTTATCGGCAAAAACTTGAAGGACAAACTCAATTAATGGGACATCTACCGCCTTCATGGTATCTTTACTGAGACCGTTTATATGAAGTGGTGTAGATTACGCGGGTTCTTATTCAATAAAGGCTCATCAGCAAAGCAAATTCAAAAATATCAAAGGATATCGGATTATTTTCGTGTGTATAGCCACCAAGGCAGTGGACAGATGTTAGAACAGTAATATTTTTAACGGCATTGACCAAATTTCATGCTGTAAGTGGGATTCCATAGATATTTATTCTGATAACGCTACCAACTTAAGTTGAAGCTAAAAACCAATTAGATGCGATGGATGAATTAATAAACTCGACTGGTTGCTGATGCAATTCAAAATTGGTCAACATTACAAGGTACCAAGTGGCATTTTATACCTTCAGCTACACAAACGTTTAGAGGTTTGTAGGAAGGAGCAGTGGAATCAACTAAATTTCACGTTCAACGAGTCATTGAGGACACCATCCTCAATTATGGAGAACTACTTACCGTCCTCAAACAGATCAAAGCCGTATAGAATATACGACTACTATGAAGATATGGAAATTTAGTGGATCATCTTACACTAGCTCATTTCTTAGCAGGCAACGCACTGACATTGATACCTGAACCAACCTGATTGAAATACAAATCAACCAACTATCTAGATGGCAGATGCTTTAGAAGATGATTCAACATTTCTGGCGACGGTGGCACAATGAATATTTGACGTCACTTAACAAATTATCAAAACACATTCAAGTCGAAGCACTTTCAAAAATTGGTGACATTGTTATATTAAAAAATGACTGCACACTACCAGCAAGATGGCCAATAGCAAAAATTATCCAGGTGCATTCGGGTTCTGATAATGTAATCAGAGTTGTCACTCTCGAAACAGCTAAAGGCGTATATATATATATATATATATATATATATATATATATATATATATATATATATATATATATATATATATATATATATACATTGAAAAAAAAACATACGTAGATACAATGAATAAATTCATTGAAACAATGTATTTATTAATAATTTGGATCCTTAAACTGCGTTTATTGATTCAATGAACTTATTATTATTGGTTAATAATACGAGTTATTAAATAATAAAACATTCATTGATTCAACGAAATTATGTATCATTCTGTAACAAATTTGTATGATCAATAAATTTTTTCGATGAATCAATGTCCGAATTAATCAAAATTATATCAAATATTATTGTAGTATTTAATTAGGATAATGAATTAGTTCATCAATTTTATTAATATTTATGAAACGCAATCATTGATTCAACGAATAAATTTTATAAATTTGATTAACTAATTAATAGAAACAAGATACAGCTATATATATATATATATATATATATATATATATATATATATATATATATATATATATATATATATATATATATATATATATATGTATATATATATATATATATATATATATATATATATATATATATATATATATATATATATATATATCTTTATAAATGTGTGTATTTCTGTAGGAAAACAAAGAAAACTCAATCAGTTATTGCTTCAATGCGAATGTTTTATTATTGCAGTTTAAATTTCATTTATTTCTTACAATAAATTTATAAAATTTCTTTGATGCATGTGCTTGTTATTAAAATCTATAGAATGGCCTTTTATTAAATGTTCTTATTAAAATAAAATACAACTGTAATTTAAAATCAGAAATGTTAATTTAATAACAACTTTATACTAGGTGTTTGAGATTTCAGTTAGCATTACGTTAACTTTTGTATTTTGTAGTTTTGTGGATTTCATATTATAAAATAACTCTTGAACAAAGTCATAAAATTGTGATGCCACCAGTGGATACTCTAAGTTAAATAAATGGAATATTTTAAAACATATATCTGTTGCCCTTAACATGCTACTGATTAATTACTTCCTAGTAAAGAAATATTTCAGTAATTTCAGTTATAATATTCCGTAAAAATAATATTAATGACTGAATTGGACTGTTTGGATGCCAAGAACCGTAAATGGTTACCCAGTTCTTGGATTGTTTTTCTATGTGATTGAAGCTCTTCTTAAGAATCTTCTATAGTGAATTTCGTAACCGATTTCTATAAAGAATTTGTTTTAGTGACGGTTTTTTGGTTTGGTACTAAGTATCCATGTACCGATCACAACAGTAATGGGTTGCAGTTATCTATAAATAATAAAAACAATTATGTATAAACTACCAGTATGAAGGTTAAAATAAATAATTTTGCTTACTTTTGAAATATTTACGTTTCTTTTTAATTCAATTAAGTCAGTGAAAATACTTTGTTCTTTTATTTTTCCCTCGGTTGGTAGAAGTTCTCTAGCGCTAAATGGTGTGTTGACCATTTTTCCAAAATAATAATATTTTCAGGAAATAGTACTCGAAAATACATATCAATCTTAAATAAGAAAATAAATAAACATACCAAGCGATATCCAGATGGCTGTTTGTGGAATGGCCATTTTTTTAAATATTGTTGTAGTGAAGGTCAGTTGTTGTATATCTAGAATTATGTAGTTGCATGCCTGCCAGATACGATCGAACTTTTCTACCGCTAATTTATCAAAAATTCTTTTACAGCAGACGGCATCTATTTCAGATACTAGAAATAAAAAATAAAATTCTGTGTATAAAAAATTTATCAACAACTTTGATTTCAATGATAAAAAAAATAATTGATTAAAATTAAATATAATTATCTGTTTAAAAAAATGCAGAAACAAACTTACCTAATTCTTTGTTTATAAGATCTTCGACGGAAGGCACAGATCACTTTGTAGTTATTGATTTAAAAGGTAGTTTTTAGATTACAATATCGGTTATACAGCTTACCACGTTTACCGCTGCGATAAAATTCCTAAAATAAATCAGGCATCAGTTCATTATTTGTTCATACAATTGAACCAATAAAATTTAAATTATTATTACCGGTTTTTCTGTATGAAATTTTTCGCAGATCTCCTCTTCTAAATGAAGGCTTGTTGTTATTTATCGATAAAGTACTGGCAAATAACGTTTATAAGAATATTTTTCTGGCCATCTTGAAGTTTGGCTGATGTACCATAATAATAAATTATTGTTAAAACTTTAGCACTTTCGGAGTTGACGAGTTCTGGGTCGATGGTGTTTGAAATATTTGGGTCCCGAAAGGATATTTTTTCATCAAACGCTAAATTTAAATATGTTGAATTATGTTTAATAGTTCAGCTTAATTTTCTCAACTGAAAAAAAAATTAAGTTAGTAAAATTAAACCTGTTTCTTACCTACAAAATCATTGAGTAGAAACTCCAATTTCCAGGAAGAAATCACATATATGTATATATATATATATATATATATATATATATATATATATATATATATATATATATATATATATATATATATATATATATATATATATATATATATGCATATAATTTTTTTAGATTGTTGATGTTGATTAACAATTACAGATACATGGCAGAGATCCGTAACAGAAACCCATCAATAACCATGTGTATATTACATTTATTATATATATTTTATATATTATATGTATTGTTAACAGTATTCACCGATTTTTATTTAATAATTACGTTCTTACCTTTTATTGATTTAATCGTGAAGCTTTAAATTATTTTTAGTTTAATTAGGTGAGCACTTTACTTCACTGAACCACTCAATATGAAATACAATTTACGATTGAATTAAATAGAAGGTAGAACAACACAGTATTGATGTTCGTTGATCCAATGAATAAATAAATGGAATTATCGAATAAATTCATTAACTTGTAACAGGTTTCATTAAGCCAATGAATGTATTCACTAATTTTATTAATAAGTTTAACAACAATTAAAACGTTATCACCTTATTAATTTGTTCATTAACGCAACGTATTAATTCGTTTAGTTCATCATTGTTTTCATTAAATTAACGATTTTGTTTATTAAATTCTGTATCAATGTTCATTGAATGGATGAATTTGTTTATTGAGTTTACGAATAATTCACAGTCGTTAGTATCTAAACCATTTATTTATTACCCAAGTTCTCAATGTTTTTCAACCCGATTTCCTTAAAGGATTACGATAAAGAAACCAAATGGCATGATTATTTTAAATACATGTATGATTATTTTTTTTTCTCATCTGCAGATTTAAAACCAAAACAATTTCTACTTCTTCAAGGAATGTTTCTTAAGTATTGAGTTTAGATATTTTACTTAGAAAGTATTTCATCTTAAAAACTTTACTTTACTTCAATTTTTGTCGGATATCTTCTATCCGTTTAGACAACGCTGTGTTATCAATACTATTGATGCTCGAAAATTATTGATTAATTTTAAGTACAATTTGGTGCATTAAGGGAATTCAGCAAGCCGGGTATAGGCTAGCTTTGAACGACCGCCTTCAAAATTGCAACATTAATATTTAGATTAATATTTCGACTATGCCAACCAATCTACTTGCAATAATATCACCTTTAAGCCTATTTTAATATATAATATATATATATATATATATATATATATATATATATATATATATATATATATATATATATATATATATTTGTATATAAATATATATATATATATATATATATATATATATATATATATATATATATATATATATATATATATATATATATATATATAATATTATATAGGTATTGACTTTATATTCTTATTTTTATTTTTACTTTTTTAATAACTGACTTCATCAATTAATTAAAAGTTTCGTTGATTTCTCTACTTTATCCGAAATGTCAAAATTCTCTTTAATGAACACACAATAATAACCCAAGTATCAAGTTATAACCATGTTCATTGAAGAATTCGTTGATTTAATAAATTAATTCGTTAATTCAACGAAATATCCTTTAGAAAAAATTAATGAATGTTGTACATTCAATTTTTTTTTCAGTGTATATATATATATATATATATATATATATATATATATATATATATATATATAAGCGTCCAATTACTTAAATCAGTTAACTGCCTAAAAACTGATTCCAGTGAGTCAAGGAAGGCGGTATGCAGAGTATAAGCGATAATTTTGTTTTATGTGTCATTACTCAATTTGTTTTCGGAATAAAAGCATCGCTTGTTAGATATGTGATTTTTATTTGTGGTTTGGCAATTGTTTTAATTTTATGTGCAACCACATCGAGTTCTCGGTAACCCATATAAAGTGTATATAAATTAGATTTTCGGTGATTTTATGACGTATTTGTCATTAAACAGTTAATTCAATTGATTTGTAATGTTTAATCAATTTTTTAAAATCTATATTGTATTAATTTTAAAGTTTTGTGTCAAATAAAGTGTACATAAATTAGATTTACAGCGATTATTTTTTAAATCTAATTTATATTAATTTTAAAATTTTATGTCAAATAAAGTATATATAAATTAGATTTTCGACGATTATATGACGCATTTTATTACAGTCTATGGCTTGGAGAAATTAGCACATTAAAAGATTTTGTTTTAAGGGATTTTTTACAGATTACAGTTAAATGATGGTACATTGGAATTGCTGATAAAAGATGACAGAATACAGAAAACAGAATGCAGAGCAGTTCAATAAAATTGTGATTGTCTTATGCTAACAGTTATTTGACTATTGGCTTCCGGGAAACCCGACCAATTCTTTCATTACTGACAGTCATTTCCCTACAAACAAAAATAGAATGGAATTGTGCCGTAATGATCATGAGGTTTCTGAAACCGGGTCGTTTCTATCATGCATGGAAATATATTTATAGAAATATAAATATGGAATACTTGAAAAGCACTTGGTCCGATATGCTCATCAATCAATCATATTCCTAAAGTCTTTCATGACGTAACAAAGGTGATCGAAACCTCTGGAGTCAGATTATTGATACGGTAACGGCCTGCAATGGCGTGTTAAAACCGTTTATTATTATTTGTGTATGTACAGTGTTTAGGTGTGACGTGATTATTTTAGGTTTGTTTATTTTTTTTTTTTGGGTTGCAAACAACAATAAAAAAAGGAAAACCCAAAAACCAAAAATTCTTTACCAAAACAAAAACTTTTCACGATTCAATAAAAAAAATTTTTCAACTTTCGAATAGTTTTGTTGCGAGAGTTGATTTAATTCTTTTTCGTTTTTGTCGCCCTCAATTGTAGTAAAGCTTTAAATTAACTTTTTTGTTGGGTGTTTTTATAAAAAAAAAATAAAAATAAAAAAAAAAGTTTTGTGTAAGTTTAATGTTCTTGAGAATTAAATTGGAGGTGTAATAAATATTTGGTCCCTTGTCCTTTTAAAGAATCAACATTGTCCATCTGCTGTAGAAAAAATTATAAAAACTTTTATTTAGGGTCTATATACGAGTATAAAAAGCTCTACTTGAACACGTGTTTAATTTCGTTCATTTTAAAATACCCTTACAGCATATCTATGTATGTACATAATCATCTTCCGATATAAGCACATAAATATATTTCGTAAGAATCCTTATAAAGATGCGGAGAATTTTTTTTTACCATTTTTTTAATTTAAAGCAAACGCTTTAAGATATTTCCGTATCCCTAACATGGTTTTGTATACAAATGTAAAAAAAAATCTTGAAAATTATAATAATTTTATTCGCTCTTCTATATATATGACGTGTACTTTAGAATTAAAGAAAAGCGAGGGAAAAAAAAAATTTTTTTCTGGAAAAACGAAATGTAAAGTAAAATTTAAAAAAAAAATGTGTCAAGAACACTTAGGAAATTAAATAAAACAAAATAAATGAAAATTCACAATTATAATTTAATTTAATTGAAAATTGCGTGCTAATTTCGAGGGAATGGTTTACGAACATATTATATGTGTGATGTGTTTGTGCTACTTATATACTTTGTATGTAAAAAATTTAATAAGACACAAAATTTTTTTTCTGAAAAGCCTTAAAATTTTCACAATATGAAAATTATATTTAGATATTTTGTTTGTGAAAAACATGTGTGGTAATTATATAATTAGATGATATGTATGAAAGTACCGAGTGCTAGAAAAGTTCTTGAGTGTGTAAAAAATATAACGCTTGTTGACACACGTTTAAATGGAATCATCCAAAATCAATCTGACTAAAATTTCTCTGAAGTATGTGACTATAGAGGTGAGATCAATAATTATAAATTTGTTATTAGCACTGACAAAAGACCAGAATATGCACTTTCCAATCCATTTTTAGTGAATCAATATGCAAAAATTGAAACAAAACGTTTGGTATTTATTGGAACATATCAAAATCAGTCAACTATATTGACTTTCTGGATGCTATGCAGCAGGACTTAAATCCGAAAGACCTTGGCCAAAAGATTATTCTTCCTTCTGCTTTTCCAGGAAGTCCGATATATGCAGGCCCGCACAAATGTGGCCGAACGAATTTATTTATTACCATCATCATGAATCCTAAGTGGCCTAAAACTACCAGCGAGCTCCTTATTGAAGGTAAAATATACTTTTGTGGTTGGAAGAAATATGAGGCCTATGCAATTTACAGAGTTATTAGTTCTGAGCTACCAGATCATGAAGTTGATCAAAAGTCACAAGATCACCCGCTTAGAGTGAATTCACTTGCGCGAAGGTAATATACATGGCTAGATAATCGAAGTAAATAAAAAATGGTTAGATCCATATTTACCAGTAACTTCTAGATCATTTGGAACCCATATTAATGCAAAGTCTTGCACCAGCGTCAAACCCATTAAGCATATCTGCAAGTACGTAAATAGACAAAGTGACCGAGCTTCATTTAGAGCAGTGGGCTTCAACGAAAACGGAATGACCAAACATCAATTTGGTCGCTACATATATACATTAGAAGCAGTTTGGCGGAATCTGGCGGAATCTGGCCTTTGAGTTTGGCAGAATCGGAAGATATTGCGGAAACAAACGAGCGCGTTATTAAAAGCTATATATGGTGGTCTCGTCATTGGTGATAATTAATTAAGTGAATAAGAATTGCCGACTCTACAACAACCATTCGATGAACCTTACAAAAAACGTGAGTATACCGCTAAAATAAATTAAAGTTCAGTCATGATGACTGATATCGAAAAAACTGTGTGAAGATATCTCGACCAACCCTGCCTATAGTGACTAAAGGTACTAGAGGTGATGAAGATATGTGTCACTAAAACGATCCTTACTATGGTCCTAGATTCAAATATCGCGTATGCTAGTCAAAAAGAGAGTAGGACATAACGATAATTCACATGCTTAAGAATTCTCAGAAGTGTTTCTGAAAATTGGAAAAAGAACTTTGTCAGAAAAGAATAACTAGATGAAACTACAAGAAACACTTGCAAAATTGACTCTACGGTAAAGAGTAACTGATTCATACAGTCAGCAAACCAAGATAGATGCTTCTTAATATGCTTCTTCTTACAAATAAATAATAGTTTGGATTTCCAACCTTTAAAGTGGGTCTTCCAATTTAGATTTTCGGCAGTCAAAATTATTATTCTTCGAAAGCAATACCGCTTTCATTCCAGAAATAGTTAGAGGACAGGGGTATGACTGTTTTAACAGAACCATAACCGTTAGTGCAGACATTCAAATAATAGATGGAATCAATTCACAAACTATTTCTAGTAGCACTAATAGTCCAAAGTTAAGGCTACTGCGCTCACTGTTACCATAGGTTATTTCTGTGATTTGTGTGAAAAATCAGGACCACTTAATTATGCGATGCTATGAATCAATTATGCGATGCTCTCATGCACCAACTGTTTGCGATCATAACACACTTCAAAAAACAACCTACTTAGGAACATTGTCGGATATGACAAACGGGGCTCCTGCACGTAAAATCAGCTGGGTCAAATCTTTAAGATCACGTGAGTCGTTAACAAGTAACGCAGTCACAATCTATATCTTTTCTTGCCAGCACTAAGGCCCAGTGAGTTTACCAGCGAATTTGACGCAAGCTGGGCTAAAAAGCAAAACTAAGCGTACCAACACAGCGTACCATCGGTTGTGTGCAATGGAAAAAAGATTCACGAAAGCGCCCGACTTCTTCGAATCATATAAATCTTTTTTGAACGAGTAGGACATATGAACTATTACCACCAGACAAAATACCAATGCAAGATGATAAAAATGCTATTTACCACACCATGCAGTCATGAAACCTAGCAGTAGTACTACCAAATTCAGAGTAGTCTTTGACGCTACAAGCAAAACCAGTTCAGAGTATTCTCTTAATGATGTAGTACAAACTGGATGTAGTACAAACTGTAGTACACCCTGGAATCTCCAGGGTGATTTGTCTGCAATCATTGTAAAATTTCGTATTCATGCTATTGCATTGGTAGCCGACATCAAAAAAATGTACAGGCAAATTCTGGTCAATCCTGATGATACTAGTTATCAATTAATAATATTGCGTGAACATCCAATGGGACCGATGATGACATATAAATTAAACAGCGTGCGCACCATATTTAGCAGAGAACACGTTGAAAAAATCATCCGAAGGTTTATCCCAAATATACACAACACCTGCACATGTGATCAAGAATAATTTTTATGTCGATGATTTGTTAGCTGGATGTGAGTGACAGTCTTGAAGGAAAGTGGTTTCAACTTAAGCCAATGGAATTCCAATACTCAGGAGTTTTTGGAGTCATTTTCTCAGTACGAAGTTGAAAATATCCCAAAACTAATTGAAGAGGACTCAACAATTAAAACACTCAAGTAAAATGTTATCAACAATTTCCAAAATAAATGATCCGTTAGGTTGGCTTGCACCATCCATAGTTCTATTCAAGATATTATTACAGAAACTACGGTTACTTTAGTTGAAGTGGGATGCCAGATTACCAATCGAATAATGTATGACAAGGTCTCTATCAGTTGTTTCCAGAGTTAGAAAATATTAAAATTCCTCGACGGTTAACAACAAATTCACCAACAAATGCATTTTATGACGCATCCAAAGCAGCTAAAGCTGCGTACGGGAGCGTTGTATATTTGAAATCAACATAAGTCTTCTAAATGCCAAGAGTAAAATAGCTCCAATATAAAGCAAATATCGTTACCTCGACTGGAACTATGTGGAGCAGTTCTGTTGTGCAAGCTAATTAAATTTTGTTTACAATCTCTATCTTACAGAAATCTAGAAGTGTTTGCGTGGACTGATTCAATGATAGTGTTTCACTGGCTGTCAGATGTACCTCGAATATGGCAAGGTTTCATTGGTAATCGAACATCAGTAATTTTAGAGAACATTCCTCGAAACCAGTGGCAACATAAGAACAAATTACATTAGAGCATTTACTCCATTCATTTACTTGGTACTCGAACCATAATATAAATACACATAGACGTGCTAGATGTCGCTACTGATATCGTTTTAAAATAATCAAAATATTTG
The DNA here is from genome assembly GCA_963556175.1 of Tipula confusa. Taxonomy (NCBI): domain Eukaryota; kingdom Metazoa; phylum Arthropoda; class Insecta; order Diptera; family Tipulidae; genus Tipula; species Tipula confusa. Next base: position 215,311,227 of record OY744475.1, on the reverse strand, counting down.
TCATATATTTATCCTAAATTTTAACGATATTTTATCGGCCCGACATCTGGAAAAATGGGTAAACTGATTTTATCGTATGATAGTAGTGCTACATAATTATTAGTTTTTATTAAGCTTTCAACATTTACAAATGAAAATGTAGATTTAATAGGCGATTGTAATCTGAATAGTTTCGTTTAAAGTCTTGCTAATAAAATTCAATTTGTAGTAATTAATTCAAATTGTCAGACTATATTGGGTCTCAGAGATAGTGTTGATTTGGGCTTAGACAACATTATTGGTTAACGAAAGTAAAGAAACAAACCAGAATGTTGAACCATTCTATTGGTTTAGTAAGTAAGCCTAACAATGGAATTAGAAATTGTTTAGATCCGAGGAATTTAAATAAGGCTATACTACGTTCTCATTATCCAATACCAGACATTGAAACAATACCAAGTCAATTGGACGGGGTTAAAGTATTTTCCTCATTAGATGCCGTCTCAGGATTTTGGATGGTGCCATTAGGTGAAGAAAGTACTCGTTTGTGTACATTCAATATACCATTTGGGAGATATAGGGTTTTAAAATTTCCTTATGGAATTTGTTCAGCACCAGAAATATTTCATAGAATTATGTGTGAAAAATTTGGGCATCTACCTAGTAAGGATTATATAGAACACTACAATAATTTAGTAAGGGCATTTGATAAAGCTAATTCGGTAGGTCGGAAATTTAACAAAATTAAATATAAATTTGGTCAGTCAGAAATTTCATATAAAGGACACATATGTAATAGTAAAGGAATGTTTGATGATCCTTTAAAGATTGGACTGGATAATCGACTGGATACGAATTTGTCACTGTCTGAGAATCAAATAAGTCAGTTAAAAGAAGCAATAGCAAAGGTTTATAATATGGTTTAAAACCATATTATAATGTCCGAGACGAAATAAGTGTACTAGAGAATTTGATTCTAAAAGGTCAGATTATAGTAATACCACTTGGTCTTCGTAAGGAGATGTTAGAAAGGATTCATGAAAGTCATTTAGTAGTGAAAAAATGATTGCGATTAGCTAGAGAGTTGATATATTGACCAAATATGGCTAGAGATAAAAAAAACTTGTTCAACAATGTTATATTTGCATGAAATATTCTCCGAATAATATGAAGCAACAACTTTTACCCCATGACGTACCGAATTTGCCTTTTGCAAAATAAGGGGTTGATTTTTTTCAAACGGTCATGATAGCTATGGAAACATGGTGAAGTTCTGGAGTAGTAGGCACCTAGTTGACGAACTACAGCAGCATAATAAAATAAAATTCAGGAAGCGTCTGTCTTACAATGAGCGGCTTCTCGGTCTATGTCTGCACCGAATCAGTCGGCAGTATTTAAAGTCTGGCCATAGATTAAAAAGGCTATGGGAAGGACACCCTTAAAATAAACCAGCAATGAAAAAAACATCAAGAAATAATATCCCAGGTGGCTGACCTGCACTGCAGAAAAATTCACCCTCTACGGAGGTTGACCCCATGGATTCTGGGGAGGGTCAATCATTGGAAAACAAACATGACGTCATTGGCTCAGACAATTTCAAGACTAGTGACAACCCATTCAGAATGGGCAATTTAATGATGAGATCTCCTATAAGGCCACGAAGTATCTGTGCGAAAATTTAGCAAAAATTAATGATCCTCGGCAGACGAGTTACAGTAGTTCTCAACAAATATCTGGGAGTGATTCAAATGATAAAATAATCCAAACATTACAAGCTGAATTAAACGAAGCACGAAATGAGATCCAAAAATTAAAACTGATGATAGAACAGAGTCAGCCACAACAAAATGATTATACTATACCTGATTCGAGCAAAGAAGAATACATAGTAGCACAAGAAACAGCATGGATACTACCAAAATCCAAAAAAGAAAGCGTTCATCAGAAAAAGGTAATCAAGCAGGTACTGCAAAATCCTCCTCCGTAATACTTAGCAATGTGACAAACTATTCAGTCATTAAGAAGTCATTACAGGATAACAGCATCAATTTTTAAGCTAGAATGATGAACAACAATCAACTGAAAATAAATGTAGACACCGAGACAGATTATAGAAATCTAACATAATATTTAAACGGTTCGCAGCAACAGTGGCATTCATATAAAAATAAGCATACGCGACCAATAAGGGTATGGTTAGAAATTTACACCAATCATGCAACCCAGAAGACATTAAAAGTGAACCGTGCGAAAGGGGTTTTAAAATCCTTGATGTCGTCAATAAAATTAAAAAGTCTATCCACTTCGATTATTCATGCTAACCTTCGATAACAAAGAAGATATAAAAAAAATTTACGAAATAAAACATATGTGTCATATGGGAGTAAAGATCGAGGCGGTTAGAAGTAATCGCAATGTAAACGTTGTAAGCGATATGGCCACACTCAAAAAATCTGCCAACATGAACCTAGATGTGTTAAATATGCTGAGAAAACATTCAACTATTGCTTGTTAAAAACCCAGGACCACCGCGATAAAGTGTTTAGACTGTGCACATGCCCACTTTGCAAGCTACCGAGGATTTCTGGTAACGAAAGAACTCCAAAAAAGAAGAAAAATATAATCAAAATAAACCGATGAGTTTACAAAAGAGTCAACCAACAGAATCCTTTAGTCATCATGTCAGAGGTGGTATATCTTATGCACAAGTGGTTGCGACAGGAAAGGTCAGCTCAGGACCAGTGCTGAACCCTACACATTCGAATACTCTGATGGAAATGATGCAGAATATTTCGAATGCCATAAGCAACCTTTCTGAAAGGCTACACAAATTGGAGCAAAGCAATTCTGATATCTGAGACTCACAATTGACCAGGTTCACAGAATTACAGACATTATAGAAAAGGCGTTAGAAGATAAACAAATTTGTTTTACCTTATTTCTGGACGTCGCAGCAGTTTTCGATAAGGTATGGCATGAGGGATTAAACATAAACTAAAAGTTATGCTTTCGGGACCATATGTTGACCTTCTAGAGTCGTAGTTATCTAAAAAACTTTTCAGAGTAAGCCAAGAAGATGAGTATTCTGAACTGTGAAAGGTAAGGGCAGGAGTCCTACAAGGCAGTGTTCTGGGCCCACTCCTATATCTACTTTATACAAAAGATATACCACAGTCCGATCATAGCAACGTTTGCTGACGACACCACTATACTAGCAACAGTGCTAACTGTCGAAGAGGCGGCGAATAAACTTCAATATGCAAGTGAAGAAATTCACCAGTGGACCAAGCGATGGAAAATCAAACTTAATGAATTAAAATCTGCGCATGTCAACTTTACGAACAAACCTATACCAAACTTCCAGAATAACGTACTTTGGGGTATAGTCAATGCAGCCTGGTACATTCGTAATAAGGATTTGCATCGAGATTTGGGGATACCAGATGTAAAACACGAAATCAAAAGGTTTGCAACAAAGCATGAATCGAGGCTATTGCAATATGTTAATGCGGAAGCCTCTCGGCTACTGGATAATGAACACTTGGTTAGTAAACTAAAGAGAACCAAACCCTTCGAGCTCGTCAGTATGTGAGCAGCTATCTATTAACGAACAGAAATTGGAGCATCGCTGGATCAACAGTGACCTCATAATAGTTTAGTTTTTAATAATTCAGATATAAATTGATGGTTACGCTGAAAATACTAGTTTCAATAAAAAAGGCACGATTTGAAAGAAGCAGTGCAGATAGAGCTTGTAGTATTTTTAAGAAATTTGAAAATGAATTAATAATAATGAAAGAACAAAATCAAATCGAATTATAAGGAAGTCCACTATACTTGATTTGTAATATTTGTTTTGTTAATTAATGACAGAATTTTAAATAGTACTGCATTCGCTGATCAGTTTAGAAACCAAATTTAAATTAAAACCTGAGTTAATTTTAATTGATAATTCTTACAAAAACTATAAAGTGGTGTCTCTTCATATAAATATATAGAAACAGTTTTTGTCACTATAAAAAAAGGTCTTTAAAAATATCGTCTTTAAAAGGTCTTTAAAAATGGAAACCGGATGTTTTCATTAATAATAAGAATCCCATTCTTCCCCATCATTATTGCAATAATCCTTATAGTCAGATGCAGAAAGAACAAGCCAATACACGTAATCAAAACTTCAAATTTGAAATCATTAGAACATAACATAGTGTTTTCTCTTTCGGAGGCAGTTCGACAGAAATATAAATATTTTTAATGGTTATATTAGGCAAAGACTCAATAGGGACTTGAGAAATTCGGCAGTTTACTTTTTTCCGGAACCGACGTTGATTTCCTATTTTTTGGATACTCAACGTGCGCTTTTACGGTATATAAATCTATCTTAAAGTATTAGACCGAACAAACAGTTAATAATTTTCCACGAAATATAATCAAATCTATAGAATTTATAAAATATTTTAGACTTAAAGGTTGCCTATAATTAAATTTCTTGGTAAATTGAAATTGTTTATATTAAGTCTGGCTTTTTTATATTCATCATAAATCGATACCCATCAACAAAATCCATTAGAGAATCAATTAAATTATACTCATAATATTTAGGGGTTTATTTTGTGTATGTTTATGTATAATATGTATAAATTGGCCACTGTAGTAGGTGGATTCGTCCGCAGTATATTTTGCTTACGACCAAATATTTGAATCGCCCGACTGGTATTACTGTGAAAATTTGCATAGAGGCCTCATCCTAACAAGAATTTGGGCTCCTCGGAAGTCTTGTCGAACTCAATTAAAAAACGATAGCATTAAAGTCATATATTGAATACAAAACATGGGCCAGCAGTAGCCTGTAAAAAAACGATGATTATTATTATAAAAATATCTACTCGTATATTTGTTAAGCACTGTCGACATTTTTATGTGCGACTAGGTTTATGAATTGAACCGAAGCATAGTGGAGGAAAAATATTTATTTTCAATTAACTTAATTAGAAACGCTTTTATCATTTTTTGATTTACCATTTTCGATGGTATAAATATTGATTTAATAATCAGGCCTAAAGCTCATATAAAAAATTGCGTTCATAATCAAATTATTATAATGCAAATTAAGTTTGGTTCGATTCTCATACTCGTATTCGGGAAGGCAAATATGGTTAATAACCTCTTAAGTAGAAATAAAAATTAGATGGAGTTATTTTTAGTGTTCGTTGTTAAGTTATCGATTATATTTATTTGATGAGTACTTAATGTTTTTTCAAATTTTAATGATACATAAAATGAGCAAAACTCATAAACACCAAGTTCTACTGAATTCCGTCATGTTTATGCCTCTTATTGCGTCATATTCAATAAAATTTCTAGATTTTAAACTAAGTTAAACTGCAAAAGCTCAAAGGATTTTAATGCAATGCACCTATTCTATTGTTAGAATGTACATTTTTACAATTTCATTTTGATATTTTTATACACTTTCCTTGTACAAAATTAAGTTAGTTTCGGATTATTTTCTAAATTACAGTTACCGGGTTTAAAAATAAAAGAAATTTTGAAAAATTTTGTTTGAAAATAAAATTTTTATTTTGCAGTTCTGTTCTTGATTTTGGAGTGCATTGTCAAATTTTTTTTGAAGAGTTTTTTTCTGGCTTTTGATAAAAACGGGCAAGATTTTTTTTCAGTTGGTTTTTTAATTTTTTTTTTTTTTTTGCTTGAAGTCAATTTTGGATATTACACATCCTATAATTATGTTAAAAAAAAATAAAAATAAAAACTATAAATATATATATAAACTATAAATTGTCAAAAATTTGAAGTATAAATTATTGCACTATTGTAAAATAAAAAAAAGAATAATATTTGGGTGCTATTCAGATGATTGGCGGCTTGTTGGTTTGTTTATTTTTTTGTTTTGTGTGTTTATATATTTTTTTAATTAAATTTAAATATCCTTAATTAATTTGTGTTTAAAAACAGTTTTTTTTGTTAATATATATATATATATATATATATATATATATATATATATATATATATATATATATATATATATATATATATATATATATAAAGTTAAAAAAGTTATTGTGAAGTCACGGAGCGGCGTGTATTTCACCAAAAAATAAATTTCCCAGCCAGAGCCAAGAGCCACGACCACGTTCCTTAATGAACTTGCTAGCCGGTGTCGAGGCTTCAGTTTATTGCATAACAGTAAGCAATGTTTCTTTTATTTTTCGACCAAACTATTTGGCGAAATATTCTAAAAGAAAGGTATACACGTGTACCTTTCTCGTATGGGAACAGATTTATTCAATGAGTTAATTGGCATAACTCGAACTGTTAATTTTACGTCACAATAATAATTACTACTGATGACATCTATAAGCTATCAATTAAATTAAAACGATTTTAAATCGCGCCTACTGTATCTTTTAATTAAGAGTTACGAACTCGTGATGTGTATTGCGCAGAATAGTAATTAACTAAAAGTTGCTTATGCTCCTTCGAACAAAAAATTCGGAAGGCGTCTGGCATGAGCGGAACAGTTAATGTCCGAGTTTATCACAATTGAGCATAAAATCTTTGAATAAGACGATACTGAAGAATCCAATTACGCTTACGAACAAAATTACTACAGTGCTGTAACCACTGGACGACAAATCAAATGGTTTGTGGGCGGAAGCAATCACTGAAATTTCTAGAGTTTCTTTTACATAGTAATAGACACACTAGACGTGACCAGTACATTAACTAAAAAAACAGCTATTGAAACGTGTTGTCAAAAGTCATATTGCAACCGGAAATCAGGGTTATACTTGTTTATTATGGCATGAAAAAGATCATTCGTTATTTGTATGTAAGAAGTAAGAAAAATTAAATGGATGTTCCAAATCGTCGAGAGTAGGCAAAGAAGTGTTTAAGCAAACGGCATTAAATCAAACAATGCACTTCCATTCGAACTTGTCAACAATGTCGAAAGAGATAGCATACACTTTTGCACATTAAGGGAACTGAAATCACCGACAAACCAACCCAATCAGTAATTGCTTCAGAGGCAACATTCCACTGTTCTCAAATTATCTCCAAACATTCTATTTTCCCAACAGCTATGATTAAAGTAATCGATTTTACTGAAAACCTTGTTCTGTGTCGTGCACTATTAGACTCGGGCTTACAAGCAAGATTTAAAACCGAGACGTCTGTGCAAAAACTGTGGTTAAAAAGGAAAAACTCGAGAATTTCTGTTGCTGGACTTATATATTCTATATAGTGCAGGATTACTAAGAATTTGGTCAACTTTACTGTGAAGCCAAATCAGCATTTCAAATTTTGTATAGATGGTCTCATCATATCCAATATAATTTCACAATTACCTCACCAGACCATAGTGGGCCTCGATCTTAAACGTCTGCATGATCTACAACTCACTGATTCACAGTTCTTCAAGTCAGCTGAAATAGACATTTAATTTGGAGCCAAATATTTCTTTAGTCAACTGAGAGATGGCCAGAGGGCAATCGGAAAAAATGTACTAATATTAAAGAAAACTATACTAGGTATAGTAGTATCCGGCAAATAGGACATTGCTTCAGACAATCACTTAGTTTCCTTGATATCAACGAGTGTCAATACTGATGTTGACTTGGACAAACCCCTTAGAGTCAATATCAAACTCCACATTAACTCTTACACTGGACGAAGCCTTTTGCGGAGAGCATTTCCTCACAAATGTAAAAATTTCCTATGAAGGACTATTTATTGTTAAATTGCCCTTCAAAAAAGGCACTCAATCATTAGGAAAATCACTTTCCATTGCCATCCAAATATTGAGAGGTATTGAACGCCGCTTCACTGGGGATCCCAAATTCTATAGAATGATCAAGAATTCATGCAATAGTATTTACAACCCAATCATTTGGAAGAAGTTCATTCAGATGCTTGCGATACAAGTTAGAAAATTTATAGGCAAATAAAAATAGCCGATGAAGATGCAGTATTCGTCACTTTTGATGACTGGGGCTCAGACCGAAGCCAAAGTTATTGATTTAAAGAAAACCATATCTACTCTGCAATCCAATCATGAGTTCAATCTTCGCAAGTGGATGCCTAATTCAACAACTGTTTTGAACTCAGAAAATGCACGCCTAGGAATTGACATGAAAACCATATATAGCGATATCACACGAAAATAGCGCTAGTCAAGGTCCTTGGTACACTTTTCCTCTAGAAATCTCGAAGCAAAGGCAAAACACTCAATGCCAGTTACAACAAGTTAGCGTTATTTCCATACCTCATTTTGTTCAAGCCTATATAAGCGACATCATCGAAATTCCAGGATTTTCTGATACCAGCGAAAACGCAAATGGAGCATTAAGTCATTTTAGAGAAGAAACATCCGAAGGTCGTGTTCTATGAGACATAATTGCAAAAACTAAAATGGGTCCATCTAACAACTCAGTCTTTAAATTTGTTCAGTGGGAAACTAATCTAAATATTTCTAAAATTTATGCTTGGACTGACTTCCGTATAGTTTTAGATTGACTTTTGAGCGTAGGCGCTAGAACACGTTCATAGGCAACAGAACTGCTGAAATTATATCTACGTTATCGCGCAGTCATTGACAATACGTATCCCATCGGATAACTCGACAGACTGTGCCTCTCGCGGTGTGTTATCTTAGAAGTTGAGCCAACACGAAGGGCACTTTGAAGTATAGTTAGTGATATGACAATGGATGATTTCTTAGAGGAATTGAAGTGCTTCATTTCAAGAAGAGGACTCTATTGTCATATATTCCAATAAGAGGAACTTCATTGGTGCAAGCAATCTAATCCATGATTCTTTCAATAAATTAATAAAAAATTCAAAATTAATATCTAATACTCTTCCAGGCAATTTATTTCTTGGCCTTTAATCTTTCAAGCTCGCCCACTTTGGTGGAACCTGGAAAACCGCCATAAAATCAACAAGATATTATCCCAAGCGGGTCATTGGCAGTACCATTCTGACGTTTGAAGAAATAGAAACAGCACAGATAGAGAGATACTAAATTCAGACCCATCTGTGCTATACGATCTGAGGACATTGATAAGAACACAATCTACATCCACTGATATATCTTCTTAAAAGGCCAAAAATTTACAAGATAAGGTATAGTCTCGAGAGATTAAACGTTAAATCAAATGGTTGGATTTTACAGAACCTTCTTATATTTTTAAATGCTTTTCTTTTTAGACAATATTTATAACAGATTATACAATTTACCACACCAATTTTAATCACAAAACTAATTCCAAAACGGAAGATCAGAAGTTATATTTATCCTAAACACATATCTGGTCCAAAACAAATGAATAAAAAAATAAACATTTGTTTTGTCGTTATATAAACAAAAAAAAAAAAACAAAAAGAATTTAAAAATTTAAAAATTTCGAAACCACATTGGTATCATTTTCCTAATTCCTATTTAAAATTAAATTTAAATAAATAAACTTTTTTACCAAATTAGAACAAACAATTAGATAATTAATTTAAATATAAATAAAAAAAATTATAATTTTCATTAACAAAATAAAAAAAAGTAAAAACATTTTCACAACCAAAATATGCTTGTATACAGTGTATTGTTAGAGATGATATACATTTTGCACCGAGAACAAGTTGTGTAACCCAAAATACAAAAAATTGTATCCTAACCACGGATAAAAATCTAAAATAAACAAATGAAAAATATTTACAGAAAAAGCTCTTCATGCTCATTTTCCATTTTTCATATATATGTAAACGAAATGCAAAATAAGTACAACAACACTTTAGAAAAAAAATTAATTTTTGTTTTTGTTGGTACTGCTGCTGCTGTATTCAAATGGTGGTTTTTTGATAGTTACCGCTGCTGCTGCTGCTGTTATATTCCCTATTTGTCATTATATGTTTTTTTTTTATATTCATTTAATTTTCGTTTTTTTTTTTTTTTTTTTTTTTGTTTTTCATTATTCCTATCCATTGGGATTTTTTCATCCTTTTGCTTCACGGTTTTTGGAATACAAATTCAGTTTTTTATGTTGATTTTTTTTTAACATTTCGGTTAATTAAATTAGTCGGATTCATGTTGTTAAATACGTACACATTTTTTATGTATGTTTTGGCAGGCATAATTTTTTTATTTTTTCATTATGCGAGCGGAAAATGAATGAACCAAATATTTCACAATTTAAAAACCAAAATAAAAAAAAAAACTCCACAGTTGCATTTCATATAAGAGATGTACTGACAAATTACTGTCCTAAATTATATATTTCGATTGTATATAGTAGGATAGGAACCGAAAAGGAATCAAGATCGAAGGTAGAGCAATCGCTTTGCAAGTAGAATGTCTTCAGTTTAATCGCCACCATTTCAAATATTTTAATAGGTAATTTATGGCGGTACTTTACGAGCTGCTGTAAATGGGTGAGTTATTGGGTAGTTACTGGGTAGTTATTGTTCCATCTGATTGCTACCTAGTTCGGTCAATGACGTATGGCCTGGCTGATCAGCACTTTCCTTCTAACGAAGCACCTGTAAACTGGGTCAATTCGTTAATCGAATCAAGAGATGAGAAGTTTTTTGATATGGACCTCATATGCAGCCAGATAGCTAGGAAAAATGTGGCTAGCAATGGACAATAAACGCTCAAATTTAGAAAAAAAAGACCGAATTGTCAAGAACTGCCACCAATTTCCTCTTAAAATCTTGACTTTGAATATCTTCTAATACAAATATGCAAAAAAATTTAAGTTAACGAAAATTAGGAACTTCGCAAAAAATTAAGCGAAATTAAGAAGTAACCCTATTGCTAAGCAAAGAAGTTGTGCTGCAAAAAAATTAAAAATGTAAAGAAGAATTCACAAACAGTACTGGAGAACTAGAAAAATAAATAGTTTGGGCCTTGCAGAAAATCAGAAGGAAAAGCTAGAAAAAGAAAACAGAATGTTCTCCGGCAAGTGATGAAGGGGTTCATTGCAATAAAACACGAAAGAATGGTTGGATATTAAAAGCTCTCGATATCAGCGTAAATACCACTGTAAAATATTCATAAATCGTTTATGAAAAAATCCCCATTATATGTCTCAAACCGGGCTTTTAGATTTATAAACAAATTCTTGACGATCGGCGTGAGATATTTGGATATTTTTATCCTCGTAGCAGTTTAATTTTCGTAAAAATGTAAAGCTTTTCGCATTGCTAATAAAATACGGCCAAGCACAGCATAATAAGGAGAGTACTTCGTACTTCTATGTACTACATTTCTAAGTGCCGAGTCACAATTGCATGCACCAGATTATCCCACTTAGGATTATTTTTATTCAAGTAGCATCTTATTGTAGCTAAAATGAAACTTTTCACACGTTTAGATGCATTTGGTTGTGGGTAATGTACCGGAGTTCGGATATGCTTTATACCACATTTCAATAGAGTACTCGAGAATTGTTTTGCAGTGAATTGTTTTCCGTTGACACGTCGAATTTGACACATCGTTTTTGGCCGAAGGTAATTTTTTATGGAGGCCAGATCCATTTGCAAAATGTCATCACGGACAACATGTCCCAGATTTTTAATTTCTTTTAAAAAAAAATTACTTTTTTCCAGCGACTAACGTAAGTAGATTGATATGCTCCCCAAACGTCTCACTTGTCACCAACAAGTCATCCAGAGTGATAAGTGAATTCTATGAACTGAAAATCTCGTATATTACGCCTAATTATTCACATCTGATCCAACTTCCGGTAGATCTCGGTTTGTACCGCTGGTGACAGCATAATGTCGTTGCTTATACGTCTATTGTATGACACCAGATGCGTACGTCCAAGTCTTAATAGTGCTGATGATGGAAATTTTCGAATTGTATTATTTAGCCAATCCTGTTGCTCTGGTGACAAAATGTGTCTTGCATTATCAACCAAATCATCTCCAGTCATTTCAGATACGTGTTTGGAAGCAAAAGAAATACAATTTCTGGTGGTAGACAATGATGGCTAACTAATTTTGAGGTTAAATGCTTGAAAAGTGATAAGATTTCTTTTACATGCAAATGAGATAGGTATTTTGACAAAACCTTGGTGCACTATTGTGGGCCATTGGCGGTTTTACTTGACGAAGGAAACAAATGAAATTTCACACAACGATGATCCAGGAATAATTCGCAGCCTTTACCTAATACAGAAATGTGAGCACCGCTGACATATCTCTTTAGAAACTTCTCTTCATATCAGCTTTAGAAACATCGATTGTGTGAACAAACTTACAAGGTTGATACATTAATTACGGAAGATAACCTTCCGTTCGGTTCCATGTGTCTTCATAAGTACGGCATTTTCTGTAACGTTTATCAACGCTTTCGAAGTTCATATCAGTTACTTTATCTTGCAAACCTGGTCGCATATTTCGTAGCATTATTCGCATAAGTTTTGCCTCAGAGCGTGGATTTTTTTAATTGTAGAGGAAACGACATCCATTTACCAGTCACTAAAACAGTTTTATACTACAATTGCTTTTCAGCTACAATAGCTTCAAGATTATTTCGTTACGCAGATTTTCTTAGCAGAGATCAGAACCCCCGGAAACCAGAATTACATGCAAATCCCAATCACTTATCAAGAGCATCTTTTGAACATATTGATATACACAAGATGATGAAAATGGTAAGTTATACGAACAAACTATTAATATGTTAACAGACAGTCGCTGGAAAGAACAAATGATGACCCCGAAATATCCAAATTAAAAAAATCTCTTGTTAACTAATACATTTAGACGAACTAATACATTTTACACATCCACCCATTGCCAAAACCTTGTCAAATGATTTTGCACGAGGTCATTATTACAGGCAAAATATTGATTTTGACATACAGAACAAAATATCGTAAAACATCAAAAGGAGAAAATCAATCACATAAACAACCAAACTTAAAACGCACGTCACGCATCAGAAAACCACTTAAACGCTTGAGATAGGGGTTAAATAATTTACCAGTGCATAACCACTGTGCACCTTGTACATATAAATCAATTGATATAGCTTTAAATGCACTAACATTACAATACACCGACATCAAAATATGTAAAACAAAAAATCGATGTTGATTGGACAATGTAAAATCAGATGGTACTTACTGCGTTGTACAATATTCGCTTACCATTATCATTATTAATGATAAGCGGCACTTTTTACTGTTCTTGTTGAAGCGATCTATTTTTTGACATCCAAAAGATTACACCACACGTATCACTTTATTGGCACAGTAAATTTAATAATCGAACTATAATTATCAAAATAAAACAAACAAATTAGCAAATCACTGACAAAAAACTGATCACAGATAAACTTAATAACAATTATTTTTTGCACTATGGTCCATTATGTGTATGTGTAGTACATACCGGTTGTTCGAACACTAAACATAGATGGTAATTGTTGTCAATAATTAAAAATAACAATCGAACACGGTTAGGTCAAATAATTAGGGCTTTCATTGTTATTTTGCTTGATATTGATCCAGTTTAGTTTTAGATTTATTGAATTTAAAATATAAGTTAATTAATTGGACGCAGAGAAGGGTTTTTTAGACGTTTAGCAGCTACTGAGCTAATACAACTTTTCTTGTATTCAGAAAGCGCCTTAAAGGCCAAACTATTAATTTACTGACATAAGTTCGGTTTAATTGACGAAAGTGGTCTCCTAATAATATTGAAGTGGTATCCACTCAAAACGTGTATGTTTTCACGCAAAATCCTGCCGATATAATATATCGTGAAGGAGTTTTTATTCGACTGGATGAAGATATTTAATTAAACGATTTAAATTTTTACAACTTCATAGGTTTAAAACAAAATACAGCGCGACAGTGCCAATAGTTTCCGATTATTGTATTTGGGTATTAACTTCTCCCTCCTGGAGTTTCCTGGATAAATTCCTGTTTAATCACTAGAAATTCCGTCTTGATTGATCGGTTTGACAAACAGTATTCTTCTTTGATGTCTCACTCTAATTTTGTTAGCGAGATAAAAATGAGCATATGACCATGGTTATGATACTAAAGTCAATGGGTACAGCCTCTTTACGATCGTTGAAAAGTTATTCGACATTATTTAGATTCAAGCTATGTAGGTACCCTGTATCAATTTTGGTGATTTTTTCTATTATATTTGATTTTAATACGAGTGGTAATATTAGGATGTCTTTAATTCTTTGTTTATAAAAGATAATTGGCCGACTTTTATTGATTCATTATAATATTGAATTAAGAATGTCCATTCAAATGTTTATTTTTTAGAATTACTTCTTAGTTTCTTGACTTAGACTTAGATTTCGACTTGTATTTAAACTTAAACTTAAACTTAAACTTAGACTTAAACTTTGACATAGAATTAGACATAAACTTAAACTTAAACTTAGACTTAAACTTAGACTTAAACTTAGACTTAAACTTAGACTTAAACTTAGACTTAAACTTAGACTTAAACTTAGACTTAAACTTAGACTTAAACTTAGACTTAAACTTAGACTTAAACTTAGACTTAAACTCATACTTAAATTCAGACTTAGACTTAAACTTTGACTTAGACCCATACTTAAACTTTGACTTAGACTTAAACTTAGACTTAAACTTAGACTTAGACTTAAACTTAAACTTAGACTTAAACTTAGACTTAAATTTAGACTTAAACTTAGACTTAAACTTAGACTTAAACTTAGACTTAAACTTAGACTTAAACTTAGACTTAGACTTAAACTTAAACTTAGACTTAAATTTAGACTTAAACTTAGACTTAAACTTAGACTTAAACTTTGACTTAGACCCATACTTAAACTTTGACTTAGACTTAAACTTAAATTTAAACTCAGACTTAAACTAAGACCTTCACTCAAACTTAAACTTAGGCTTAGACATAAACTTTGTCTTAGACTTAGACTTACACTTACACTTAGACTTAGACTTAGATTTAGACTAAGACTTAAACTTAGACTTATAGTTGGACTTAGACTTAAACTTAGTCTAAAGCTTAAACTTACACTTAGATTTATAGTTGGACTTAGACTTAAACTTAGTCTAAAGCTTAAACTTACACTTAGATTAAGACTTAGACTTAAACGTTGACTTAGACATAGGCTTAAACTTTTACTTAAACTAAGACTTAAACTTAGACTTAAACTAAGAATTAAACTTAGACTTAAACTTTGCCTTAGACATAGACTTGGACTTAGATTTAGACTTAGACTTAAATTTAAACTTAAACTTAGACTTAAACTTTGACTTAAACTAAGATTTAAACATAGACTTAGACTATAAACGTTTAGGCTGTAAACGATAATTACTTTAAAATTGTCTACAAAGATTGAGGTGTTGTTTAAGGATTCGACGATTTCATTTTTATTGAACTGATAATCACATCTAGCATTTAATCATTTAATTTAATTTTTTCTTTGCTTGGATTTTAATCGCTGTGAATATTGTTTCCCTAGGCGCGTAGTCTATGATGTCTATATATGTTTCAACCAAAATTGAAGGTTTACCTTAGCATAGAATTCATCCACTGTCATATTTTTTTGTTCAGCTTAAAGCTGGTATTCTAGTGTACGGGTAACCTTTTTATTTGCATAATATAGGGAAAAGCATTTTTTTATTGACTTTCATTCTGCATCAAAAATATTATAAGATATTAGAGTGGATGTTAGAGTATCTCTTATTAGTTAAAGTATTTCCCTGTAATTCGGTTTATCCCTCATGATGTTATAGTCGAGTAGTATTGTTTCTTCATTGTGTAGCCAAGAGGTAGTCTTTCAGGTCCCTTTCGTTTCTTGGGGCTTCCAATGTTGTTATGGTTACTGGAATTTTTGGTTTTTCTAGGTTCGACAAATTTGCTTATGACCCATAAATCACGTTGTGTTGACTCAACATTAATGATAGTGTTAACTTGTTTATAGTGTATTGACAGTTTCACACCAAGCATTTGGAATTTGTGAATATTAGCCCGCATTGAAGAGATCTGCTTTTCCATCTGGTAAACTCATGTAAATATGTTGGAGAACGTAACTTTTTATTAGAACGTCTGGCTGTCTGACTTTCACTCACCATAGCTTTTAACATTTGTTTGAACATACCTGTTCGTTTGTCCATTTGTGTCTGGACTGTAAGATCAAAACGGATATTGCATCGCTGGAAACACCGGCTGTAATTGGCTGTAACCTGGTAGTAGGTATAAAAAATATTGCTAAGTAGTACCCCGATAAAAAACCTAGAATGAAGAAAACCAACGATAAAATTACGGTGCTGGGATTCAAAAAACCAGTACCGACGGCTTTAGAGGGTGAGCGAGTGGGTTCCCAGTCTGATTTCACATGTCTGAAAGTTTCGAAATTATTTTGTGGATGGTTGGTTAAACTAGCCTATAATGAGGTGTAAATTGAATTTGAAGAACTCAGTGAGAAACTAGGAAAACCAGAATTGAGTTTAAAGGAGGATCATGAAGATGCAGGTCGACAACCCGAGACGGATCTATACGTGATGGACGCTTGTAATGCAGACACAGCTAAAAGGAAAAAAAATTCACCCCAAACTGGTCATCAGTCGAATAAAAATAAATTCATTACAACAAATGCGCGTACTCTGACAAATCTGGGACCAGCCTTAGAACCAGAAAGAAAATTGGACAAAGAAGCGGTAGGAAATAAACTAGAATGGCATTAAGTAGCATCAAGAAAGTGTAAAAGAAATCAAAAACGACCAACTCGACTATATGCGCTCTTGATTAAAAAAAGAAGTTGTATCTTATGCTGAACTGCTAACGAAAGTAAAGGCGGATTCAAAACGGGAGATATTTTGCTAGAGTGGAAAAGCACTGGGAATTAACCGCAAAAAGCTGTTTTCCAACCCCAATTTAAGAAAAGCATTGATCAGGAAGCAGATGCCAAAGCTTTAACATAGAAAGTCCTTGTATAAATAAGAGTTTTGCACTAGCTATCCTATGGCAATGAAAAATCTACCCTACTTAAGTCTGTGGGAGTCAATCTAATCCGAGCAACTATTATTGACTGTACATGCTGCAGTCCGCGGGAGCGTGGAGAATAGTATGTATTTTGACTGCCAAAATTATGAAGAAACTGCGACGCTTATAGCAGCTTTAAATTAAGTTTTCCAGTATACGCTCTCTATATGAATATATTCTAACATTATGCGCTGATATTTGAATGCCAACAAGTGATTAATGACTTTCGACATCATATATAGTACTCGTAAATAAATTTTTCGAACCATGACAAAATCATCACCGTGTGCTCACTGCTCACCAACTATACACATTTAAATAAAACAAAACCAAATTTATTTCTCGTTAGTCTGGAAAAGCATTTCCATGTTCATAAAACAAATCATCATAATGTTATGAACTTTGAGTAGATTAATTTGCGAGATTAAACAATGCTTTCTGTTTTTAAAACTAATAACAACATTTTTTTTGTTGTCTAAAGTAAAAAAGTTAAAACCGAGACTAAGCCAAATCTAAAAATATAAAAATCCTGGCAGGACATTAGGTACCCCATTGTAAAAACATGTCTGAACGTAAATTTTTTTATTTTTTATATAAATCCTAGACGATCAACCTCATATTAAATATTATATATATAGACTGTAAAGCAAAACATTGGAAAACATAACGTTAGTCCAGTCTAGTTAGATATGAAAATCTACTATGTTGAGATGTAAATTCCTCATATATACACCACCATCCTATGTGCTCGCTCATGTTAATTTTTTATTTTATTTTTGGTATACTCGTACAACATATATGTTATAAAATTTTCATGGAACATGACATATGAAAATTAATTTTCCCGATTTATTTATTTTACAGTTTTTTGTCTTATACTCGGTGTTTTACGAATGCAAACCAAAAAACAAAAATGTTTCCTCGAATTAAAGAGGAAGAATTTTCTCGGTTTCTGCGTGGCTGGATATTTCCGGCAATTATATTTTTCAATTTATTTTTAGATTCGACAGTTTTTAACCAACATAAAGATTATTATTAATAACAACGACCAAACCCACCACACAAGTTACTAACCATTGGAAAATTTATTTTATGTATATACGGATAAAACAGCAAAGTATTTTTTTTTCACATTTTCTCTGCACAAATATACCGAACAATTTACTAAATTAAATATTGTTGGGTAATTCTAGACGGGAAATTATGTAAATATGTTTTAAAAATATTTCGTTTATGTACAAATATTTTATTCATATTGGAATTTAAACCCCATCCTGTATAAAACAAGAGAAAAATTTCATTATAGTTGCTATACTAGCGAAATTTTTTTTAGAGAAAACTGTATGCAACCAGAACTGCTATACAAAATTTTCGTATATATATAACCAATATAAAAACCGAATTATATTAAATTTTATATGCATTTGATAAGTATTGAACGATGGTAGGAGATATACGACATAAGCAAGGCGAAATGTTTTGCGTTGTTGTCCCGAGATGGAAGTAAATCGATCCGAATACAAATCAAAAATTGATACTCAGTGACCACTGATGTCCTTTTTATTGTCCTTTTTGCACGGGAATTACTCGTTAAATATAAGTCATTTATTTATTTTAAAGGTTTCAATGCGTAAGTTGACCTTTAATCTCCAGGCCTCATTTGCAATTATCATTAAGGCATGATAGCGAAAGAACAGCGAAGGTTGATTTTTAAACTCGAGGCCTCATTCACAATATTGTTAGATTGAGGTCAACAGAAGGTGCGAGAAGCTACTCCTCTGATTCAAACAATGGAACCTCTGAATTGTGAACCTCTGATTCAAACAATGGAGCTCTCAAGCAATGGTGCAGAAACTCTTATTTTCTGAGTCAAAATTAAAAAATTATGTTAAATAGAAAAAATCATTTTGCGATCCCTGAAAAAATAACAACTGAATTCAATTTAAAGAAAAAATACCCTAGATGTAGGTGTGAAGTCGAAATCAACAAGAATTCTTCATTAAACCTTTTTACGTCAAAAACCTAAGCAGTTCTTTCTTCGGAATTTATATATGTACTGTAATATAGCTACGTCACACTGCTGGGAGCATAATAAAAGATAGCGTTTTCAAGCTTCGAATTGTCAAATCAATGGCTAAAATCGAAGGACAAGTTATTCATTCAGCTGGTCTTCAATTATCTGCTTAGAAAAATAAATCTCAGCTTATCGCTGCAGGCTGGTTAAAGAAAAGCATAACTGCGAAGATAGGTGAATTTGTTGTTACCAAGCAGTGAACTATTTAATTTAGACGGATTTGTCATAAAACGGTTAATCCAATTGATTTGTAATGTTTAATAATTTTTTTTAAATCTAATTTGTATTCATTTTAAAGTTTTGTGTCAAATAAAGTAAATAAAAATTAGATTTTCGGCGATTACATGACGTATTGGTCATTCAACAGTTAATTCAATTGATTTGTACTGCTTAATAAATTAATTAAAAATCCAACTTATATTAATTTAAAAGTTTTGTATCAAATAAAGTGTATATAAATTAGATTTTCTGATTTTTGTGAGATTATATGACGTATTTATCATAAAACGGTTAATTCAATTGATTTGCACCGTTTAATCAATCTTTTTAAAATCTAATTTGTATTTAATTAAAAATTTTGTGTCAAATAAAAGGTAAATAAATTAGATTTTCGGTGATTATATAACGTATTTGTCATAAAACGGTTAATTCAACAAATTGATTTGTGATGTTTTATCAATTTTTTCAAATCTAATTTATATTAATTTAAAAGTTTTGTAAATAATTTCTGTGAGGTTAGCAGACTCTTAATTTATTAAAAATGTTATTTAAAATGTTATGTTATGAAATTTTGTCTTACCTTTCACTTTTGTTGATAACTTAATGAGAGTTTGCTTTGGACACTCAAATGACTTTTGCCCCTACTGCTCCGATGAAGTTTTCGTAAATACAATTTAACGTAAAACTTATACCTCACTTAATATTTATCAGAAATAATCTTAATCCGTGGACTGTATTGAAAATGTTAATAACAGTTGTAGTGTTTCAATCACTGTTGGAAATTACTATAACTTAATTTTTAAGGTCTAAAAATTCTGTAATGTAAAAACAAAACTTATAAGCACACTTAAATAATTTTCAATTCTTGGTATCAAAATGAGTCTGTGATCTAAAACGTGTGGCATATTTTCGATAAATCTTTAATTTTTTTTTTACCAAAATCAATTTTTCTTTATAAATTAGTATCCCATTACTTACCGTATAATATTGCCTAAAATTTGTTATGTTTTTCGCATCGCCGTCAGCATAATGTGCTTTATACACATAATCATAAAACAAAATAAATAAAACATCCATAAACTTAAATGAAATAAAACCAATGTTTATTCTTAAGGTAAATAATTTCATCTTAAATATTTTTGTTGTAACATCTCGTACCTAACAACGAAATAATAAAGATACATATATTTGTCTTAAATTTATGTATGCTTATATTTATATTTTTTTTTTATAAACATTTTAACATATTTTTATAAATATAATAGTCACATTCTTTAAATATGTTGGAAAATCGTTGTTTTTGCTCCTTATTTAATTTATCGTAGAAATCTTTACTCGATATATAAAATATTTGCACAATTCTGTCATCGAATTTTGTGTTCGATTTTCCCAAAATTTCTGGAAATATTTTTACAATATTTAAATTTATCGAAGCTGATATAAAAATGATGGATAAACACCAAATGGACTTTTGTTTGGGTAATGCAACAAAATTGGGTAATGAACATATTAACCAATCTTGAAGCAGGTCATGGAATGATGAATCGATTGTTGAACGAAATACCTGGAAAGAGATGTAAAAAAAATCGTTTTACTATAAATTTTTAATCATATAATGACACAACAATTATGACTTAAATATTTTTCAAATCTTACCGTAATTTTAGTATTAGAAAAGTTAGATGAAATCCTTATGCTATTCAAAATAATGTTAAAACTCACTAACTATCATGTTTTGGTAGAGTAATTATTATTTTTAAAAAATAATTTTTAGTGTATCTCGCTTCTTCAAATCCTTTCTCTCTCTCTCTCTCTCTCTCTCTCTCTCTCTCTCTCTCTCTCTCTCTCTCTCTCTCTCTCTCTCTCTCTCTCTCTCTCTCTCTCTCTCTATCTCTTTCTTTCTTTCTCTCTCTCTCTCTCTCTCTCTCTCTCTCTCTCTCTCTCTCTTCTCCATCTCACTTTCTTTCTGATCTCTAAGACCCGAAATATATATTTATAAAGTTTAAAATCATCAACAACGAAATATTACCTAATTCTCAAACAATCTCTTTTACAGTTACTGAGTTTTATCAAAAGAATTTTAAGGAAAAAGAAGACCAAAAACTTTCAATATGACAATGTGCAATATTGCAACCGCCAACACTAGGATTGCCGGAAACTCATTCTAAAGAGAACGTGGTTCCTCCAAATAAACTGAAATAGGAGCTAGTACTGAAAGGGTCACAAGAATAAAATGTAATAACTGCGCAAAGCAAACAAAGAAAACAAAAAGTATGGAAATGGGCCTAGCAGACAGCTGAAGTAACGTAAAAATTGAACCAACAAACCTCAACACGCTTAACATCTACACGCTTAACTGTGAAGTTACATAGTTGTTTCAGCAACAAAATGTTCATAAAATGTGAAGCTGAAACAAATCGAGAGTATTACAAACGAGTACAAAAATTGAGAGAAGAGTACAAGAATAAGAAAGTGTGGAATCAAAGAGATTAGAGTACGACATGATATTGACCAATTTTCGTTTGATAAATAAAACATTGAATGATTGAATATCTTATTTTACATGGATGGAGGCATATCGAAGAGTAAATCAAAATGTTTGAACAGTTGCCGACACATTTGTGGATAATTGAGTGTGTAAGGTAGAAATGTCAAAAAAAAATTAGGAGTTATTCCTATTCCATAAGCTTTTGTTACATAAAAAACAAGAACTTTACTGATGCACTTACCAGTCTGACGAATGGTAGAACAAATTACCAGAATTAGGTAACCATGTCAACCAGTAAAACTACCTTAAACATAGAGAGTGAAAACCGGAATCTCTATTCAAATCTGAAGACTCTAGAAGAAATGGTGTCAAAGTTGAATAACGAAGTTATTTTACTAAAGAAAGAAAATGAAGACCTAAAACGCATCATTCAAGCGGGTCAACATGCAAACAATAAGGATACTATCGAATACCATACAGGATGAAGAAGAACTCGAGCGTGAAATTCATCCGAATAAGAAATCTGATAGTGACGCTCGTGACAAAAAAAAACTAAAAAAAGAGTAAAATGGAAGATACTGACGAATACGAGATACCAAGAGAAACTGCTTGGGCATTAAAATAAAACCAAGCCCACAAAGAAAAGAAAAGCAGAATTATCGCCAGAATATATTGGACAAGCAGCACCCAACACCAGAAAATATTGAGCAAGTAACCCGAACATCTGTATCGGGTAATGCAACTACTCAGAGCAATGAAGATCTTAAACCAGAGAAAAGACTATCCTACTATCAATGCCTTGATGAAAAATATCACGGATAAAGATTCCAAACTGGTAGCATTAAACAACAATGTCTGCAAAGTAACTGTACCAGACCCAGAAACATATCGTGCACTTACCATGCAGCTTAACGCTGACAAGTTTCAGTGGTATACTTATAAAGATAAGCAAGCTAGACTAATTAAGGTTACGGCTAGATGGCTACACCATACCTGTAAAAGCAATGATATAATAGCTGAGTTACAGCATAAAGGTTTATATATTTAGGATGCTGTCAATATGTTCAAAAAAGACAGAACTGGAAGCGATAAAGGAAGCCACGAACTATTAAGAAAGAGACTACTTCTCTTTATGCTTAAGTTTGGCAATAAAGAAAACATCCAAAAGATATATAATATTTGGGCAATTCAAAACATGAAAGTTAGAATAGAACCAATGAGGAAGAATACTTCAAAGATAGTGCAATGCAGAAAATGTGAGTCATTTTAGTAGATCTTCATATTGCAAAATACGTGGGTACAGTTTCTACCATGCTATTCATTCAGCTGAACGGGCAAGAGGGGATCCGCAATTTTCATTAAAATTAATATAAAATACCATGACGAAATGAAGGTTGAGACTGAGTCCATGCAAGTGACAACAATCACATTTCAAACTAAGAACAAAGATATAAGTATCTCAGCTATATACTGTCCATCACGCTATAACTTAAAAAAAAAGAATACAAAGAACTTTTTCACTCTTTGGGACGATGGTTCATTATTAGCGGTGCTTCAACGCAAAAAATACTTTTTGGGGCTCCAGAATTACAACACCAAAAGGAAGAAAAGTGTTTAAAGGAGCCAAAAAATTAAAATGTTACTTTCAACCTGGTGGCGCACAAAATAATGAAGACCATATCACTCTCCTGTCATCATGACATTCAGCGGAACTATTATTCTGGGATACCAATTGGAACCTTTTTCGTGAATTGTCAAATGGAAATAACAAACTGCAAGTTCTAATAAGAAGATCTATGCATGTTGAAGAAGAAATTGACAGACTAAATAAATATACAGCAAGCAGCGTGGCAGAGCACTCCACCCGAACCTGCAAATAACATAAGAGGTACAATTTATCCAATCGAAGTAAGAGAACTGGTGGCTAAGAAACGTAAAGCACGTAAGTTCTGGAAAATAAATCGAACTGCAGCTAATAAAACCGAGCTTAATAACTTATGTAAAAAAAATGATATCTATTATCAGGACAGTTAAAAAGGAAACAATAAAATCATATTTATCTTCACTTAATGGTCAAAGAGACCCTGAATACTCCCTATGGAAAGCAACAAAATCGATCAAGAGACCAAAAAATTCAACAGCACCTATTAGAAATGATAATGGTACGTGGGCTTGTAGTAGTAAGCAAAAAGCGGATCTGTTTGCGAGACACCTCGAAAAAACGTTTCAACCATTACCCAGACAATCTGCGAATGAAAATGTTAAATGTGCACTGATCAAATGAGCTTGAAATTACTGTAACGCTCCATGAGTTAAAAGAAGAAATAAAAAATGTAAATCCGAAAAAAGCTCCTGGATATGATTTAATAACTGGGCAAATTATTCTGCACATAATTTATGCTGTGTTTTGATTAAGATACGTTCCAAAGCAGTGGAAGGTAACAGAAGTGATCATGATTTTAAAGCCAAACAAAAACAGTAACGATAAAAAGTCATTTAGACCAATATCTCTACTTTCTACTATATCGAAGATATTTGAAAAACTACTGAAGAAACTACAGCCTTTGTCAGTAAACCAATCGTAATAAACTCTAAACGAGTCCCTTATGCAAATACAGTAAAATATCTAGGGATGACGCTAGATGCCAAACTTAAATGGAAAGAACATGTCAAAAAGAAAAAGAACGAATTGAACAACAAATACAGGAAAATGTATTGGCTCATAGGCAGAGACTCTGAACTATCTATACATAATAAATTGATCCTATATCGGCAAACTCTGAAACCTGTGTGGGCTTACGAAGTACAGCTTTGGGGCTGTACTAAGAAATCGAATGTTAAGATAATTCAGACGTTCTAACTCTGGCTACAAAGATAAGAAACATGCAGAAATAAACGATGTTAACCAGCAAAATAACAGACTGGAGCCAATTCAGATGTAAGGTAACAAAGACCAAACACAAAAATCAAATTAAAGACGGAGTGTGATATAGAACAAGCAGTGGAATACCTCAATGAATATATTCAGTCGGCAGCTTGGAAGTCCACACCAGTAAAAAATGTGGAAAGCGACTAAGAAGCTAAAACAACCACAACATTATATTTCGCCAATACGTAAAAGTAATGGTCAGTGAGCGAGAAAGAATAAAGAAAAGATGATTTGCAGACCATTTCAAAAGAGTAGTTCAAATATACCCATCAGAAACCACGGTCGAAGAGAACAACAACATTCAACTGCATTGGCTTTGCAAATGAATCATATAATCTCGAAGTTTTCTACCTTTGAAGTAAAAACTGTAATACAAAAAGAGTTAAATCCTAAGAAGGCGCCAGTATATGATCTTATCACAGGAAAGGTTCTCAAGAGTTACCAGATAAGGGTATTTGATGTCTTACCTATTTATTCAACGCAGTACTTAGAACTGGATACTTCCCAATACAATGGAAGGTTTCACAAATAATACTTATACCAAAACCAGGCAAGCCTCCAGAAGAAGTAACGTCGTACAGACCTATAAGCTTGCTACCAATAATGTCTAAGCTATTTGAAAAACTACTACTTAAGCGCTTAAAGCCTATATTGCTGGAAAAGAAGCTGATTCCGGACCATTAGTTTGGATTTAGGCCATACCACTCAACAATTGAACAAGTACATAGAATAGTTTAAGTAATTCAAGAAGCTCTGGAAGAAAAAAGACATTGTTCTTCTGTATTCATGGACAAAGCGCAATCTTTTGATAAGTTATGGCATGTGGGATTACAATACAAAATAAAGCAAGGTTTACCTCATGACTTCTATAGAATATTAACATCATATTTAAAGGACAGATATTTTGTTATAAAACATCAAGATGTTTATACAAATGTCCGTCCGTCCAATTAAATCTGGTATACCACAGGGTAGCGTGCTTGGCCCGATAATATATCTCCTATATACTGCAGATTTACCTACAAGTAAACAATTAACTTTCGCAACATTTGCAGACACAGCAGTACTCTCACCACACGAAGACCCCATCAAAGCCACAGAAGTTTTGCAGCATAATATTAACAGTATTCAAGTATGGATGAAAAAATGGAGAATTAAAATTAATGAAGCTAAGTCTAAACATGTTACCTTCACGATGCGAAGAGGAACATGTCCACCAATACAAATGAATAACCAGAATATACCTCAAATGGATGAAGTAAAATATTTAGGTATTTACCTTGACAAACGTCTAACATGACGTAAACATATATGGACAAAAAGAAAGCAGTTGGGAATAAAACTGTCAAAAATGTATTGGCTCATATGCAGAAAACCAAGTTTAACGATTAAAAATAAACTACTGCTTTATAAAATGATAAAGCTCTACAGCTGTGGGGAACGGCCAGCAACTAAAATTTTTTAAAACTTCTAAGAATCATAGTAGATGCACCA
Organism: Tipula confusa; assembly: GCA_963556175.1. Taxonomy (NCBI): domain Eukaryota; kingdom Metazoa; phylum Arthropoda; class Insecta; order Diptera; family Tipulidae; genus Tipula; species Tipula confusa. The sequence goes on along the minus strand of OY744475.1, from coordinate 215,285,022 downwards.
TGGTTCGTGTCAAACGTTATAATTCACATAGACCTCCAGGTCCTAACAATACGGGAAGAAATTAGGAATTCCAGTACCAGGTATCACTCAATTCATCTAAACGAACTAGTGAACAAACTTCTCACTACCACAGACGAGGGAAAGATTGAAAGGTCACAAAATTTTTGTTTTGCCAATTAGTTCTTAGATTTACTTGTAAGTGAGATTTTATCAATGGATAAAAATACTCTAATCATGACAATGTAAAACGACAAATAGAAAAGGCAGATAGATTGTAACATAAAGGAAAACAAAAAAAAATGTTATTATAAATAGTAAAAAAAAAAATTCTTACCTGAAAAACTATCTTCGCAATAATTTCACAATGTGGTTGATTCAACGCCAACAATTCTTTTATAACTTTGGTAAGTATTTCGTTCGGTGGCACCAAATCCTTTACAATTTGACAAAGCGTATTACCAAATATGTTTGCTGCATCGGTTTTAGTCGATCTAATTTTCATAAACAGTAATTCAATTTTCTCAATCGATTGGACAATAACTTCGGGTTCATCCTGTACAATACCATTAGCATACTCGGTATTTTCAATTTGTTCGGCCGATCCTATATACATACATGTAACGAGTAATTCAAGGGCGGGCACCGAATATTCTTCATTTTCTAATTTTATCAAATCGATAACAAGTTTTTCGATTTTTTCCCGTTGCACTTTATTCGACGTATTCGTAATTACAATCCGTTCTAAGCCGTACAGTATACATAAATATTGTTCTAAATTTATCGTATTCTTGAGTATATTATTTGCCGATATGATTGTATTCGATAGTAAATTACAATCGGTCACAAATTTCGATGTTTTTTCAATCAAATAAAAATTTAATGTCCACACCAATTTTGTGTGCGTATCACTAAACGATATAATGCTGTCATCGATTATGCCATATTTTATGATGTAGTTTATAACGAGATTTCGTAACAATAACAATTCTTCGCTTAAACTTCCGATTGTCGTATTCGTATTGACGCAACATTCGAGTAAACTTAGTAAACCACATAATGTGGCGTTGCGTATAAAAATATGGGTGCTCTTTAAATATTTCGGTATTATCGTACATAAATGTGCTAAATCACTTAACGATGGTACTAAAACCGCATATGATTTACATAATAAATATATGATGTACTGTAATAAAAGAAAACAAATCAAGATTAACATAAAAAAAAATAAGGTTATGTGTCCTTAAAATATTATGAAGAAAATCAATTTTTATTACCCACACGTTTTACCATACTTCGCGTCCTTCTATTTGGTCTTACAAAGTTTTATGTTACGAAGCATTTCATAAAATATGAATTGTTTATGGATTTTGCTGTAAGAATTATATAAGACAAGAAGGTGGATTTTACATACGTAAATATTATTATTTGAACATAAGTTCTGCACTATAACCTAAAAAAAGCTACTTGACTTGATGGAGAGCCATCAATACTACTAACAAATTGTCATTTGGCTCTATAGTTCAATCTTTTAGTTTAATGAAATCCGACATTTGTAGCGATCATCGCTACACAAACACAAAACAATTATTCCGATATTTCGTGAACATTCATATAATTCGCTAACGCTACACGCGCACTGTACATAAATATATATAGAGTGTAAAGTAACGACACACACATCACGTCGGGGTCACCATTATAACGACGGCGGTGACGTGTCGTTATTTTAGTTATTCAGATAAAGCGCTGCACTTGCCGTATAGATGTTGGTTGGGAGGAGTCATTTATAGCCACAATTCTCTCTGAAAATGGTCGAATTCTATATTCAGAGATCTCATGACTAAGAAAATTTAACGAAGTTGCACCGAACACACCCTTCGAAGGTTTTAGTATGATGCCGAAATCTTTGAGGCGTTAGATTAAAATTCGAAGGTGCTCTAAGTGTTCGGAATCTGATCGGCTAGCCACCAAAATATCATCAATATATGTATATATGAAACTCAACCCTTCTGTGACTTTGTCCATGAATCGCTGAAAGGTCTGTGCACCGTTTCGCAGACCATACGGCATTCTGACAAACTCAAAAAGCCCAAAAGGTGTTGTGATAGCAGTCTTATGTATATCTTCTGCTGCTATATTGGTATTTGGTGGTAGTGTAAATTGTGGATGTGAGAAAGAAGATATCTATCTGGTATTGTCACATCGTTTAGTCTGCAGTAATCCTCACAAGGTCGTCAATCGTTACTTTTCCGTTTCAGAACCAAATGTAATGGTGAAGAGACGGATAATGTTGATTGTCCGTACAGGCCTAGTGAATTCATGTATTCGAACACGCTGTTCGCTATCCTATATTTTTCCGTATCTAAGCGTCGTCAACATAAAAACGGTAGTAGTCTTTCTGTAATGATCCTGTTTACGACGTTGTGTTTGATAGGCTACTCGTAATTAGGTTCTTGAGTTAAGTTCGGAAAGCATCGAAGGAGTGCTCCGAATAGTCCATTTACCATGAATAGTCGTGGTGTCAGTAATGGATTATCAATATCCAGGGTATTTACAGTTAACGACGTATTCGAATCTAGAAGCTGTTTGTTTCCTAAGTCAACCACGACGCCAAACTTCTTCAGGAAATCAGCACCTATAGTAGGCCTGGTAACTGACGCGAGTATAAAAGGATGCTTGAAATCGCGGCGCAAGCCTAAGTCGATACTAAGTAATCTGAAACCGTCCGTAATTATGGGAGAACCATTACCAGCGAAAATTGAACTAGATGAATCATTTAAAGCGTGTTTAAAAATATTTTATAGGAACGACTGAGACGTCAGCCCCTGTATCACTCAGAAAGCTTAAATTTGTTTTGGAACACTTTATAAAAGGCGCCGTCTTTGTCGCTAATACTTTGGGACTGATTAGTTTTTCGACTTTTCCTTTGGATTCTTATGAGACTGACCAACGGACTTACATGAACCACCCGCATATTTTCTGGCTGCAGCGCCAAATCGGAAGTGATAGTATCCAAGGCTTTTTCTACCAGTAGAAAAATGGGAACGTAACTTTGAACGTGAATTATTGCGCGATCGATTACGAGAAAAGTTTCGTTGTCTAGATCGATCATGTTTGGAAACATGTGAACGCAGTTCGTTAATTGCGATTGCCAAACTCTCTAGTGTAACAGGTCTTGTCGTGGCGATGAAGGACTATGACTATGTTATTTTGACCATCGGTTCTGACTCTTGCATTAACCATAATATACCAGTTTACACGATGGTCGGAAGCCATTCCATTGGTTGATATTGGAACTTCCACGGTAGTGCTCGTATTCGTAAACCAGTACATTTCGAGATTCGGTGTTCCACTCGAGCAAATGGAACCTACAATCACCTACAGGCAAATGGAATGGTGGAACGGTTCCACCGTACCTTAAAAGCCTCATTGTATGCTAGAGAAAACACCCTAAGCTGGAGCACTGAGCTACCATTTATTCTCCTTGGAATTAGAACTTCAGTCAAATCTGACCTCGGGTGCACTCCAGCCGATCTTGTATACGGACAATCACTAAAGGTTCCTACATCACTGGTGGATCAATTAAGACAGGTGATGCGCAATATCGTACCTCAAAACACACGAAGTCCCACTCAAAACAATATTTTCATACCTAAAGACTTGACAGACTGTAACCAAGTTTTCATTAGAGTAGATAGAGTTAAGACCGGCTTAACTCCTCTATATGAGGGGGCATATAAAGTAGTGAAAAGACTTCGTAAATATTTCATTATAGATATGAATAAAAAGAACGTATCTATCTCCATAGACCGACTGAAACCGGCTTACACGAAGGACGGGGTGTGCAAAGGCAATCCACTAGCATAAATTGATATGAAAAATAAGCTTCGCTCAGCTTTAATCGTTGTTGATAATTTCTCAAGTTGTTTACAAATGTCATGTTGATTCGCGCTGGGTGAGAATTCCAAACATATCACCTAATATGATGCCAATTGTATCTCCTAAGCCTGTTGTATCTCCGTTGCGACACGAATTGGTCCATCATTTCTGATATGTGTGTCAATGATCCGACCCAGTTTCCATCGAGTGGCTGAATGTTGCTCGTCTTTTATTAGTACTAAATCGTTTATCGCAAAATTTGGTTGGATCGTTTTATATTTATTTTGTTGTTGCAATTGGTGCAGGTATTCTGCAGACCGTCTTTTCCTAAAATTTTGTACCATTTTCTCTGCTAACTACCACCTTGTCCTTAGAGATAAATCCTCGAACTTATGGGATGGTTTTGCCTTGGGAGCATCCCTATTAAAGAAAGGTTTTTAAATCGGACGGATCATTTGTTAAAGGTGTTAGCGGACTCCATTTGAGTGGTCACGGTGGAAAGTTCTTCAAATTTATGAGTGGTTTCTTCTATAACCCTCTTTAGGTTAAATTTTACAGACTTAATTCCAGCATTCCATAGGCCACTAACATGAGGCGTTAGGGGTGCCAAGTGGTTCAAGGACTATTATGTTTGGTATTTCAACCGGTAGAGTTGTTATTTCGGTTTAATAAGTTTTCTTCATTTGAAAGTTTACTTCGATAAAACAAGATCCCTTGTCAGAGTAGATATCCGTGCAACCATCATAAATGATGGTTAATGAGCTGTCTTGGGGATATGCCACGTGATGCAATATCTGCTGGGTTCTCCTGAGACCATAGGGTCCCAGGAGAACCCAGCAGATATTGCATCACGTGATGCCATGTTTTTTGCTGGGAGAATTTTCCATATTGCTGAGATTCTATTCGCAACACAGGTTTTGAAGCGGTTTGGATTACCCAATGATATATTAATCCAACATAACGTGTCCATTAAATCTGTCCAGTTATAAACCTTATAGTTGCTTAGTCGCATCGCTAATTGAACGTGCTTCACTAGTTAACGTGCTGCAGCATATGCGTACTCCGACGCATCAGCGAATCCATGCAATTATTTTTGATTCATCTTCGCTGTATTTACTTACCCATATCTGTTTATTTTTATGTCGCCGATATCACTCAATTCCTTTTAAAACTTAATCCATTTAGCATTTATCTTTTCCGGTAACTGCTCGTCCCATCCAATCACCGACGTTCATGTTTCTTGCATTATAATTTTTTTTGACAGGTGCTAAGAGGTCGAACTCGAAGGTGTCTTCCTTTGAATAAAACTCCTAATGTCTTTATACAGTCGTTCAGCTTGATTTGTACATTGCCGGGCCTTCGTAGTTCTGATGGAATTTTTTACAATATTTGCTTATGATGTGAGGACCATTTTTACTGATTATCATTTCCTCTCGTAATGTAGAAAGGTTTTCTTCTATGGTATCACCTCTTAAAATCCGTAGCTAAAATTTCAGCAGCTTTAAATATTCCTTCATGAGTTCATAGCTATTGACGGATAGTAATCTACTCGATTGATTAAAAAGTGGATCAGCTAGTTGTATTTTCTGGATATGAGTACATTTACTTGTGTCAACTTCCATTTCGGGTAGTTGATGATTGAGGTTTTCAAATACCATAGTGATTATCATAGTTGTCTTTTGCTGGCAATCCAGCAAACCTTAAGGTTTTTTGATACCTTAACAAAAGCTCTTGAAAACAGTATAAATTATGTTTAAACTGTGCAATTGGGTCTGATTGTGGTCAATGATACCTCTAAGAATAGGTGTTGTTGTGCACATAAACTGTACCAAAGTTCATTGAAATCGCTCAATTATTTCTTAGCTGCTGAGACCAAATTTTATCCGTTTTTTGCTTAAATTTGATCTGTTTCAAAATCGAAAAACTCAAAATCTGTAGCAGTCATCCGATTGGGGTCAATGATCCCTCTAAGAATAGGTCTTGTTTTGCACATAAACTGTGCCAAAGTTAATTTAAATTGCTCAATTATTCTTTAGCTGCTGAGACCAAATTGTTTCAGTTTTTTTCTTAAATTCGAGCTGTTTCAAAACCGAAAAATTCAAAATCCATAATTGTGGTCCGATTATGGTCAATGATACCTCTAAGACTAGGTATTGTTGTGCACATAAACTGTGCGAATAACTGAATAAATAAGACTCAAGACGGCATTCACTTAAAGACGACCCACGTAAATTTCATCGAATTTTAGCAGTAACGCAAGATAACAACGTTTAAGTGTGAAATTTGATCAACAAAAACTGTCATGTAACAAGCTATAAAAAGAAATGCACTTAAAACGCAATTTCACCGCGATTGTTCACTAAAGTTTTTTTTATAAAATATTTATAATTGTTGCAAAAAAATATCTGAAGGATCTGTAGCGTTTTGATGTTACCATGTGTTTTGTTGTTTCGTATGTGGTCTGGTAGCACAGAAATTCAACCGATAAATCGAAAAGGTAAAGTGTCACACCAATACCGGGGTCGACATACTATATATATTTATTAACACTTAAATATAAAACAGTTCAAAATCTATAATTCGAATCAATGATGGGATAACGTTATGTATATACTGTAACCAATAAACCTTTAAGCTTTAAAAACACTTGACCAAAAATACAAAGTTAAAAGCACCAATCAAATCGGTGTAGGGTTACTTTCATTCACCAATCATCCTTAATTCATCGTTAAAAACTTAACAATATACACTAATAATACATTTATGTTGTTGAATATGGTAAACCATTGTTTTTTTATTATGTTGGTTCGACTTTGATTTTAGCAAGCGATTATATATATGTATTATTGCAAAACATAAAACAGACAACAGTAACATTAAACCTGCCATAAATGAAAATCAATAGGTTTTATTTTAGATTTGGCTGAATTTTTATGTTGCTTTTGCATGTAGAATGTCTATAAACATTTTTTTTTAATAAATGAATATATAAAAATACTCGTATCCTCAGTATCAGTTGTAAAACTGATAAAAAATTGATAACACAATAGAAAAAACATTTATAGTTGCTGTTTTGTTTTTCATTTTTTTCGACTGCTATTGTGTGTTATCGTTTTTACACTCACCATATGAATATTAAGCTTTTCCTTTAAAATTTTTTTCATGTATACAGTATGATTCGTAGAATAGTAAACAAACCATATCTTGATCTTTTTATTTTCTATAATTTTTCATTACGTACGCAATATATATATATATATATATATATATATATATATATATATATATATATATATATATATATATATATATATATATATATATATATATATATATATATATATATATATATACATATATATATATATATATATATACATATTTACCATACGAAACCGATCAAAAAACGGAAATTTTGTTCTGACCCCTTTAGTTTTTGATGAAACTTTTCAAAAATGATCTCTATGTTTAAAAAACATGAGAAAGAATTTTTGTTATTTTTGCGGCACTGTACTTTTTGACAGTGGCGCACGGCGTTTTACGTTTTTCTTGGTTTTTCTTGAAAATATAAACTGGGATCAACAACTCTTGAGTGGGATCAATAACTCTTAATCAAGAAATAGCATTGTTGGTGCAGAAATTTTATGACGAAATAAGTCGAGTATGTACTGGAAATCGAGATTTCGAGATAATGTCATCACAAGGAGTTATTATTACAAATCAGCTTAGATTGGTTCTTTGTAATTTAAAGGAAGCTCATCAAATATTTAAAAAAAAACTATCCAAATACAAAAATTGGATTTTCTAGTTTTGCTGCACTTCGTCCAGGTAACTGAGTATTAGCGAACTCTAGCGGCTTACATACTATTTGAGTCTGCACATATCATCAAAATATTAAACTTATGTTTAATAAAATCAAATCTATGAACCTTTTATCACACGAAGTGGGAAGTTATCAAGATCTTATTTCGCAGATTATTTGCGCTACTCCAAGCACATTATGCTATTTAAATGAATGTTCAACCTGCCCGGGAACCGATAATATTCTTAAGGATTTAGCTGCAAAATTTCTACAAGATAGTATAGTTAAAATAACATTTAAGCAGTAGCAGAAGAAAGATCGATGTACCATGGAAACAGTAACCGTATCATCATTGGCTTTTACAGATAAACTGGGTGAAGTTCTAATAATTTTTTACTATTTTCTGACTACAAAATTAATTTGCTGTACCAGGAAAATCTAATTGTGGTTTACAAATTATGCATACAAAATTTTTAATGTTTCAATCAAGCAAACAAAAACTCAAGCATAACGAATTTGATCTTGTATATCTTTATGAATCCACCAAACTACACAATATTATGATGTAAATTGATTCGCTTTTATGATTGACTCGTTTGATAACTTTTCTAAGCTTCCCGATGCTTAAAATTGAGACATCATTATTATGTGTCCAATATATTTGCTAAAGTTGCTCAAACGCCTAAATAACCCAAATTTCGATATCTAGAACCAACAGATAAACTCAAATTAAATTTCCGCATAATGAAGAAAAAATTGCACGCTGGAACTATTTGGTTTACAAAATACTGATGAAACAAATAAAAAAGTAGCCATTTTTGCTCAAATTGACTTTATTTACGTCGTGTATAAAGTTTGGTGGCAAAAGATTAAAGTAAATCAATCCAACACATTGGAGACAGTCGATTTAAAAAGTATACGAAGATAATAAACTTCGTTACTTACTTGATCTTCTATTATTATAGTTTTGGCCAAATCAAACCTACAGTTGCTAAATGGCATATGGTAACAGAAGTGAAAATTGATGCCAAAATAATTTAAATACCAGTTATTGATAATTTGAGATTATTGGAGAAAAATAAATGATACCAGATTGTGTACCAGTTATTACTTCAACAATAGTTGGCCAAACGTCTCTTTCAATCATTAATTCCATGGTAATTATTATAGAAAAATATCCCAATAAATATTGCTTAGTGTTCTACAGATTATACTGTATATATATAGATAAAGATAGAAATCTTGAAAAATAATTATAGACATTTTCTATATACATATTTTGTGTTTCTTTCATTCAAAATTTTAAAATTTAAAATAACATTGAGATCAATTTTTAATATTTTATATATAACATACGAGTATCAATATTGCTAACATCATGAAAAGAACAGACATTGTATAAACCAAATATTCTTAAGTATAATGTAGATATTAAGAGATTAATCTATGTATATATGTATATATGTTAAAATATGTATATATAGTAAACTTATATTTGTTAGGTTATGGTCGAAAAAAATTTTAAAAGATTACTAAAGTTTAAAAAAACAAGGATTACAAGGATACAAAGTTTGAAAAACATAAGTTACATTTTAATTAGTTTTCTTCAATATACCTTTCCAATCGATAAAAGCTTTATATACATAAAGTGAGGCCAATCAATTCGTCATCAGACACTCAAACTACACTAGGAAATAAGTCAGATACATTTTCATAAATTTGATTAACGATAACTGTTTTGCCATTGTTTCGAATATACCTAACAGTTCTGCTATACTGCTTCCTGGAACATTAATTTATGTTTATTAACGATCAGGTTAAGTCTTTAAGAGTTTTATTATAAGTAATATGAGTGCATGAGGTGTTTCACTTACTGGAGTTCTGTTGAATATATTTCGATCAGTTGTCAAAAACATTGAACACAATGGAAACAGACACAATTAAAATTGAAAAATTGCACGGGGCGAAGCAATATTTGACGTGGAAATTTCAAGTCGAACTTGGTTTAATTGCTTCGGAAAAGTATGATGTTGTAGATGGAACAAGTAAAAATCCAAGTGATGAATGTGATTGATTGAGTGCATATATATAAAAAAGGATGTACGTGCATAGCGAATAATCGGAACAACTGTGGCAAGTAACATTGTTACACACATCAGAAACTTTATAAGTGCGAAGGCAATGTGGGATAAATTAAATTCAGTGTCCGAGCAAAAGAATGAAACAAGTATGTTAATCCTTAATCATAAAGTTTTCTCAATCACAAAGGAAAACATGGTAACATTCATAGCAAAGGTGGAAGACAGTGCAACAATTATCATATATTATCATAGTATTATCATAGCATTACCGGTTGAATACAATCCTTTTAGCAGCGCTTGGGAATCGAGAAGCAAATCGGATTGAACATTAGACACATTGCGTGCACGCTTAATCATGGAAGAAAATCGTATGATAGCAAAATGTGTAACAGAATCGAGTGAGGCTTTGTTTGAAAAATAAAAGGTAATGCACGGAACTCAAAAGCACGAAAATAGCAAAAGTCAAGAAAACAATAAGCAGGTAACTGACAAAGCGAAAATATTGAAATATTTAACTGCCACCAAATGGGACATTGTCGTTGAGATTTTCCCGAGAACAGAAATAAAAGTCTTTCCTTTTCAGCAAATACAAAAAGGTGAAGCTTTTATGTGTACGTCAGAGGGCTTACAATCAGATGGTTGATTGAAATCTTGTTATTCGATCGAAAACGATGGACACAGAAACAGTTATCAGTTATTTTGAACGTTCCGAAATTGCATAGTAATTTGTTTTCTGGTACGCACGCAATGGATAAAGGATTCACATTGGCATCGAAGAAACATAGATGTGAATTAAAGCGAAAAGGAGATATTGTGGCAGTGGGACTTCGTGATGGAAATCTATTCAGAATGCAGTTCAAAGCATTGGCAACAGAGAACTCGGCAAACGTGGTGATGAGCAGAATGGGTTAGAAAGCTGGCATGAAAGATTGGGACATCAGAACGTAGACTATCTGCGAAAGTTTCTAAAAATAAAGCACATTGAATACATCGACGAACAAATTCTCTGTGAAGGATATCTGATGGGGAAGCAGCATCGTGAGAGCTTCCAGAAGCAGTCAAAAGAAATCGAACAAATATGGCGAAATTGTTCACGCGGACGTGTGTGGACCGTTTCAAATGGAATCGCTCGGCGGCTCCAGGTATTTTCTTTTAATTGAAGACGATTACTAACATTTAATAAAAATTACTTCATCGAAGAAGTCAGCAATTTCAAGAATGTAGTGGATGAAGACAACGCATCATCGTCGAAGATCAAGGCTGAGTGGTGTTCTCTAAATGAGGGGAATGTCGTCGATGAACGATCGAGAAAAAACGAAGAAACGATATTGTGAGTGCTGCGTAGAGAAAAACTGCAACAGAGCGAAAATGGCATCGGGAATGCTGTAAATGGCAAGTGAACCATCAACCATAGCATGTTTCTATTACAATAGCATATTTTTTGGAAGATGACTGATTGTTCCTTTTCGATGCTCGATATCGAAATTATAATTTTAATGACGTTACGACCTATTTGTCCCTCTGGATTTGTTGGCTATAGAAAACAAATGTGAGTAAAGTAAAAGCTGAAACATTAAAATGACAGTTAAAAACCTTTTAGAGAACCCGTTATAGTTAGATTGGAAAAGTAGATTACAAATGGAAGATAAATAAACGAACCAAATAGAACTAGTATAAGAATAATTTCAATGTAACGGCGACTAATTGATCTCACTGTAAATGCACATTCAATAAAGGTTAATATATTTACAGATCTGTCTTCAATTTTACTGTAGAAGTCACAAAGTTATAAACTATTTAATAAATATATTTACGAGAAAAGTTATCAAAAACCAACATTTAATGCTTATATGTTTTACCTCATAGAAACACAAACATATGTATTTATTCTTGCATATGAAAGGATTTGAATATTTATTAAAAAATAAATAAAAATTTTCAAATATTGTTATGTAATAATGTTTATATATATTTTCGAAAATATATGTTGAACTTAGGAAATAATAATTAAAATCGATTTTATATTAAGTTACATCTGGCCAATAAAATTATTTTGTTAGTTTTTTATTTTAAGCATTTAACATTATGACTGGAACATTGATTAAATTTTAAAATATTAGGTAACATATGATCCTTACACTAGCGGTCAAAAATTAAAATACGGCCAAAAATTTCGATCAAAGAAAAATGTATAAGAAAATATAACAAAAAAACAAATTTATCTCAAAGGTCAACACGAATCATTCACGATGTCAACACGAACTGGAATATAATTAGCAGTCTATATAAATTAATAAATTAATCATTTTTAAAGTATTAGTATAATTTACTTTAAGGCTCCGTGCATAACAAAAATTTGGTAACCATAATAATTTCTTCTACATTTAGCATCAGCCTCCAAGTTTCAAAGTCGAAATTATATGATATCATATCATATCATTCAACCCAAAAATCTTTACCAATTCGGTCGTTTTTAAATTATTTTTTGTCGTCTATTGCAAAACAGTTAAATTACCTATCTTATTTTGCAATAATTTACAAAATCAAATTGAAATAATTTATAAGTTTCTTATTCGAATAAAAAAATTTTCAAGTAATAAGTATATGGTAAGTGCAGTGTACATGTTAATTCATTTTGAGCCTAATTTTTTCCCTTTAACTGACCTAACTCAATAATTATTATTGGGTTAGAGTATAATGACCGTCCCCATCATAAATTATTGATATTTTTTTACATTTTTTTTTTGGTGGGACGCTTTTTGAGTCCCGCGCTTCGGTTTGGGACTTTTGGACGAGGCGGTAGTCGGACGACCGCTGAGGAAACCGTTTTAAATGTAAGTTTTTACATTTTTTTAATTTTAATTTTTCTTATTTAACAAACTTTAATTAGTTTAAATATTATTTAATTTTTTTATTGAGTTTATTTTCTCTCCACCATGTTGTGAGCCGTTACAGGGCTTTACATCTTTCTTCTCTCGAATTGGTGGTCCGAATTTACTATTCCTCTTTTCCGTTTGAATCTATTGATTCACATAAATTTTAATCTTGCAGCTTATCAAGGTTCAAAAGCGGCCCCACCAACACCTACGATCTTATACCCGCCTGAGCTAGCGGGATATATATAGCTGCGGTGGAGAGCGCCTAGACAATCTATGTAATATTGTTTAAGATTAAGGTTTGCGCCTGGGGTTTTGGTCATTACAAGTGACGCCCAAAAATAGGGACAAGAACATCGGTCCTAAAATAAAAGTTTAGGCGTCCACTTCATTAAAAGTGGCGCCCAAACAGAGCCAAGATCATCGGTCCTAAAATAAAAGTTTAAGCGTCCACTTCTTTACAAGAGACGCCCAAATTCGAGGCCACACCAATTCGGGTATTTTAATAATTAATTTGTTATTTTTATTTTTAACTGATTTGGCGAAATTTTTGTGATTGTGAATTTTTAATTTTTAATTAATTTTAGGCACGTCCTGAATGTGTGGTATCGAGTGGTATTTGAATCCGGTTGTAGTCAGCAGCTTGATATCCATCACATTATAAATCAACAAGATCAATGTAACGATATCTGGCATATTATCGCCCGTTGTTAAAATCCATTGCTTATTTCTGCCCAAAAGTGGTATTTGAATGGTAGAAATGGAATAATGGGTTTGTTACGTTCAGGTACTAGCACAATCTGGCTCAGTCTATAAGAGATTTTGAATGCAGTATTGTAGCTTCGGGTTTGACTATTTATCCGTTGGCAACGGGTTTCCTAAATAAGTTTTTCTATCTGTGATTATCAAAGTGGTGAAGCCCACCTATAGTTAGGTTATGAATAATCATTGCTCGTTGAAATGGAAAAACTTTGCGTATCGCAAGTCCACCAATTTAGATTAAGTATGTCCGTAATGTTTATAGCGTTATTGTGCAAACATTGTTTCTGCAATTTGGACGAGTATGAATGCGTATTTGACTCTTCACTTAATCATTAAGAGCAGTGAGAAGCCAAGAATTGAGTTATCGAAAAATAAATGAACTCAAATATCCTTTTCTTATTTGACCACAACCTAGAAGATATTAGTGGGCTGCTTAATGGTGAGCAAAGGGTGGGAGAAATAGTTACTCAATTTTTAATAAATTTAAGATAAATTTTTAGAATTTATTCGAAAAGAAAGAATTAATTATCCAATTAGGAGAGTCAAAGTCTATCGAGTCCTTAACTTTTGAACTTGTTAGTTTAAAAAAAAGTTAGTTCTTCTTATTACAAGAAAAATCAGAAAAGATGTGTATGCATTTGCAAACATTATAGACAAATTATTGCCTAGGTTGAATAGCCGTGCATAAAACGTAAGTGTATAGACGCTAGAAAGATAACGCTGAAATTAAACGTTGAAATGGATAATGAAACTTTTTGTCAATCTGATGAACTGTCAGCCGGAGTCTCAATTGTGAAATTATATAGAGGATATGCGCCAATTAACGTTATCAATACAAACGAAGACAATATTTCAGTAGCAAAAATAAAACTACTGTAAATCTCCCAAATATGTTCGAAATCGTTGACCAACTTGGTAAATGTTCTTACTTTAATTCGTTGGGTTTAGCTGATGGTTTTCATAAGATCGGTATAGCGAAAAATGGCCGTGAAAAAACAGCATTTAGTACCAGCAAAGGTCATTACGAATTTAATCGTATGCTTTTTGGCCACAAAAAGCCGAAATTAATGGCATCAAGTGTCTAAGTATATATACCTTGACGATATTGTCATGTATGGATATGATCTCAATGACAACAACAAAAAATTTATTAATGTTCTACAACTACTTCGCAAACTCAACCTCAAACTACAACCAAAAAAGTGCATGTTACTTACAAAAGAAATAGTTTATTTAGGGCATATCATAACTATACTACGGAAATAAAACCAGACCAAACCAAGATCGAAGCTGTATAGAATTTTCTAACTCCAGCACACCAACAACAAGTTTAATCTTTTCTAAAACTTGCGTCGTACTATATAGAAGATTTATTAATCATTTTTCATGTATAGCTTAACCGCTTACAGGGAACCTAAAAAAAATACTGTCAAAATATATAGACTGTATATCTACGGACGTCCGTCCATTATTATGACTGACCATCGACCCCTTACATGGCTTAAGATCATTTCAAAACCAGTTTTAATTCTCATCAGATGTAGATTGGAGTTAGAGAAGCAGGAATATCAAATAGTGCACAAATCGGGAAAACTCCACCTTCAGATTTTTCCATAGGGGAACTTCCAGGTTATAGTAAATCATATCAATCCGACATTTCAAATAATATTGAAAATACTCAAAGAAGACAAGTCGTTCTCTACCTCGAGGAGCCGTCGTCACCGACAGCATCCTCTGCGCCTGCAAAATAGTGGTTTTCCTCTCAGAGATTGTTGGTCCTGCTTAGGATCATCTAGCAGAACGAAAACCGAACGTGACAGGAATTTTCATAAAATTTTCTACAAATTATTCAATACCTCCCTAAAGCGTTAACATCATAAAAACCGTTGTTGGTTTCCATAATGCTACTGCTAACACGATTCTGACATTGTACTTTCTCTTCTTTTTTTTTTCAGACCATCACAGTTGAAACGTAAGTTTCGTTTTTCTGTGATCCCTGATTTGTTTAAAAACTGCTATCTTAGCTTTGCAGTGACTAATAATTGATCACTGCCTACAAATTTGGCAGGCAATCGATAAGACCTCACATCTTGAATGACCCTATATCTCTTTTCCTTAGAAATTAGCACATAGTCAATTTGACTTCGGATAATATTAGAAGGGTGTGCCATGTTTCCAAGTGGATATTTTAATGAGTCAAGAGGGTGCTGGATCGTGTCCGATCGCAATGTACATCATTTTTTCTCATTAACGGTCGTTAGATCCAATCATTATTCTGACGTCGCGTTTCGGTATGGATCAGATCACATCCACATTGTTGCAAAATGAGTCTTTATCTTTGGGCAGGCTTACATCAGTAGGTGCATGAAGACAAATGATTGACAGGTTGGCTAGTCACATGCGTAAACGTAGCTTACCCATACGATTATCAATTGCTTTGAAATCTAAAATACCCTTTTTCTCCTAGGACCCAAGAAGAAAACCTACCCCAAGATTGCCAAGGTCATCTCCACTGTAAAACCATGTATAGCCTTGGGGCCCGTGGTTTCCACTTTTTTGCCATTGAGTTTCTTGGAGAGCAACGAGTTCCAAGCGATACTCTTTCATAGCTGATAACCAACCTTTGCTGATTTGGCATGAGTGGTGGACTTCTAAGGATGACATGATCGTTTAGCAGTCTTTTACGAGACATGGCGAGTGTCCCTAATCACAAGAGTTGTGATAATAAACAAATAAATATCTAGGATTAGTTTCTTATTCCAAGCCAGATTCACTTCAACCATTGGGAACCTTTTTGAGTTTTTAAAAACTTAACTAAACATTAACCGATACTATGGGTTATAAAAATATTATTTATGGAACCAGAAGTACTGGTAAAGAACAAAGAATGTCATCATAGTGAAATAAATGAGATTGAAGATAAAATAGCCGCCCTCAAAAATTATGAGAAACTAGATCTTGAATTGGCTAAACACTAAAATTGAGTCAACCATACCTCTTAACGATACAATTCTTGATGCTTTAACATCATTAGTGCAAATGAACGTAAAGCTTACCCAACTATTTACCCATTTATCACAGAATATACCGAGTGGGAATCTTTCCAAGATTTATTTTGTTCCATGGTTCAGCTAACCCCATTGCAAAAGTTACATTATTTAAAGGGAACGCTAAAAGGAGAAGCTGCCAATTTATAAGAGATCTTATAAGAGATCTATATATGATAGAAAAAAGTATACAATTTATGCATTTATAAAACATTTTAAATATCAACCATCAGTGATAACGGCAAATAAGTCAAACGTACGACAACTTTTAGAGTAGTATATAAAGTTCAGGAAAAAAACCGAATTACCAAATCATTGGTTCTACACTATGGTTAATAATCTGGATAGCGAATTCAACTATCAATGAGCTCAAGCTTAAGCCTCTTAACGAACTTTCATTAGAAATGCTTAAATTAGCGAGTTCAGCTGCCATGTCATATCAAGTTGCCAAGTTGATGCATTCAGACTGATTTATTAGCAGTTATGGCGTCTTCACGTGTCTTTCTAGATTTTTCATCAATCTTGGTTTGTCAAAGCAGTACTATCATGTTACTTGAATGCTCACTGTTAACCACCGCATTAGTACTTGTGCTACATGGGTGTACTAGTTCTGTTGAATACTAATAGACTGCGGACCACAAGACTCATTCGTCACGAGAAAATTTACACAATGACTTCAGTTAAAGCGAAGTACTGCCAATCTTGCCATTTTAGTTTCTGGTAAGTTGTTGTTTATACCACATCGTTATTGTGGATCTAAATTAGCAAGCCGCTGTTTGTTCTGCGTATAATATTGGTGTTAGTTAACAGCTGATTTGCCTCTATATTCACATGTTTCTGGAGTCTTTCTTCGTGTTTCCTTGCATTTTTTTAAATTTCAATTGAAACGGGATCCACTTTAAGGTCTCTATGTAGATCACTATTCCTGACGTACCTTGGTGCATCGACGATGTTCCTTAGTACCCTATTCTGAAACCTTTGTATGATATTGACGTTGCTGGGTTTCGTACAACCCCAAAGTTTAATACCATAAGTCCATATTGGTTTCAGTATTTGCTTATAAAGTAGCAGCTTATTGTATGATGATAGAGAAGAATGTCTGCCTATTTTTGTGTTGATTCTTCGTTGCTTTTTTCAACAGCTAGGGTCGCAGTGTCATCAGCAAAAGTCGCCACTGTGTTGTTTTCTAATTCAGGTAGATCATGCGTGTATAGTAAATATAAAATCGGTCCTAATACACTGTCCTGTGGTACACCTACGTTTATTTCTTTCAATTCAGAATACGTTTCATCCAATTTAATTCTAAAGAATCTTTCAAGTATGATTCCAGTATTTTAGCAAATTGTATTGGTATAAGAGGTTTCTTAACTTATGATTAAGTCCTTCATGCCAAACCTTGTCAAAAGCTTGCTCCACGTCTAAAAGTATCGTGGAGCAGATATTTTTCTCTACAAGTACTTTCTCAATTACATTGATTACTCTGTACATTGATTACTTGTTGTATTGTTGAGTGTTGACGACGAAATTCGAACTGATGATTTGGGGTTTAGTTATTCCTTTCGATTATCGGACTTAATCTTTTAATCAATAGTTTCTTGAAGAGTTTAGACAAAACTGGCAACAACGAAATTGGTCTATAAGATGAAGTTTTGTATTGTGGTTTTTCAGGTTTTGGTATCATTATTACTTCTGCAATTTTCCACAAACTGGGCACAAATTTGGTTCTAAATGCTGCATTGATAAGATGAGTAAGCTTAACTAGAGCTTTCCTTGGTAGTTTTTATTCGTTATTATTTGAGATTCTAAAGTTTGATCATTATGTGGTTGGAATATTTTTTCGAAGTGCTCCGCGAAACATTGAACTTTATCTTCGTTATTTCGAGCCCATTTTCCCCATTCTATTCTTATTGGAGGGTTCTGCATTATAATATAATATATAACTTTTATAATATAATATCAGGATTCAGTAGTATTCACGCGGTTTCTTTTATCACAAAAATTTTTGTCTAAACGAACTCAACATTGACATTCGTTTGAAAATATTAAAATTTAGCTCATCACAATTTTTGTCAACACTAGTGACAAAATTGTAGCTTTAGCATATCTGCAAGTACGATTTTCGCAAAACTAAGATTTAATAGAATGCTGCAAATGTCGGCAGTCGTTAATATCCAAATCTTTTTACGAGTAACTATTGAGAATGCTCAAATGATAGTGGATAATTTCATCGTGTAACAACATAATATAGCCAAATTTGATTGAAATTAAACTGATTAAAACCGTTACTCCCACTTCTAACAACGATCCAATTCGAAAGATATTTTAGTGAATATAATGCATACACTAATAAAATCGTACTATCGTAAAATCGTGTATACAATATAAAAATTTATAAAATTGAAATAAAAATAAATTGTAAATTACTTACTTGATGGGATATTGTATCTTCAATTGGAACTTTTTCTTGCAACAATAACATTGTATCCTTAATCCAGTTAAATTGTTCTCGTTTTTCGCAAATTTCCGATAGCTTGATCAAATGAGGCAATACAAGCACATAATTTTCCTGTAAATACATAATATAAAAGAAAGAAATTCGATTTATAATTTTCCATAACCCGAATATTTTCACTTCATATACAGAATAACATACAAAAATTTTACTTACATTATCAATACACAATGAAAATACATCGTAAATTAATTGTAAACTACTTCTTATGTCGATCTTTAGCTCTTCGATAAAATATTGTGAATTTTTTATCGAATTATTTGTTACAACGGCATTCTCTTCAACTAATTGCCATATAAAATTCATACCAATTTGATTCAATAAAAATTTATTTGTTCCAATTACGTTATCAAATTTTTCATCGGTATAACTAAACGTACGCTCTAAATTTGGTTGATAGAAAATATTTGAGTTTGGTATTAGAAGTTGGATTTTATGTAATTTTTTTAGGCTATAAAAATAAGCAAACAAGAAAAAAAAATGATTTTATGGTTTTTCATGTACATATAATATAATATAATATATGAACGTAACATCCATAACGTATAAAAATATATATATATATATATATCTGAGATCCTAATAAAGATATCAGAAAATTTTTATGATTTTATATTGATTTACGTACCTGATTGTGTCCATTGAAATTCGGTTTAAACGTGTCGCATGAAAAAAATTATCATCCTTTTTACCAATACGTGGATACGTTTTACACGATATCAATAATTCCACAATCGCATATAAACACATATTTTTGATATAAAGCTGCTCTTGAGGATCTGCAAATATACATACACATAATTTGGTTTTAATGATCGTTAAAATTAATTTGAGTATATATAATATAGGATATTAAGAAATTTCGATTTAATATGTAGAGAACTTCAATAAACATTTTTTGTCGTTGAAGCAATAAAACCGAGAAAATTTCATCAAATATCATTGAAGAGTTATATAGGTACATAAAAATTGTTTCTAGAAAATACATTTTTTTAATAACATGCTACGGAATTTAATGAGCATCCATGGAGAATAAATTTTTATTTTTTTTATATTAACTGATAATAAAAACTATTATTGCCCAAAACTAATGGTAAAATATATAAAAATACGATTGCTATAATAAAATTCGTACTAATATTAAAAAATAAAATTATCAATTGGAAGATGACATAAAACTTTAAGAGCAAATTCAGTTGAAGGCAAGAACTACTAAAATTTAATCGATGCAGCAAATCAGACAAGTTTTTTAATTCAAAGACTATATAATCGTCTGCTTTAGTTTTGTAATGGTCGCTTATAATACGCAAGAAATTCAATCAAGCGATATTGCACTTCTTCGCAGGAATTATCAACTTCAATGTGTCTTCAACTTTGTCGCTAGGAGAAGATCATTAACATATTGATTCATTATCACCCAAAAGATCCCCCCAGACTGAGCAGTCAGCAACCGATAACCGCCTGTGGGTGTATAAATAAATGAATCCAATATATTTCTGTTAGTGACAGTTACAGTAATGGGACTGTTCGCTACAGTGGCGAACAGTTGAAATGTTGGTCTGAAGCTATGTTTTAAATAGCGTAGTTATACCTTGATATAAGTGATATCCACGATATAGCGTTGGGAAAGAAAAGAAAAAATGCACATTTGGGTGTTCTATGATCATAGGCTTATTTGGAAAATCAGCAAAATAAACACTTAAATAGGAAGATCAGTAAAAATCTTGAATTTTGCATTATTGTTGGTTAATATCTTACTACCATGAATCGGAAGATAGGAATAAGGTAGGAGGCCTATGACTTACGATGATACCCATATCGAGAATTGCAGAATGGCCAAAAATGTATAGTTTTCAAATGACTTCGTTTGGTACCACGAATATAATCTTCATACCAACTTTTAAGATAATTTTCTCGAAAGGCTTAACGAATATCCAATTCGGTACCATTGCAGTTTGTTACATTTTTACAAATTCAGATTTATTAGATAAACCCCATGACAGGCTCAATGTTACCATTTTCGGATGTAAACTATTTAATATATATTATATATATATATATATATATATATATATATATATATATATATATATATATATATATATATATATATATATATATATATATATATATATATATATAAATAGCTCGGAAACTATAAATAATTCATATCATGGAAACCCAAGAAGAAGACGATGAAGATTATAACCAACAAGCGGAAGAACACGCAGAGGACGGAATAGCTAATGAGCTAATGATGAGCAATCGGAAGAAAGTTCGGATTTTAATTTTATGATGGATGCCTCTATTATAGCATAACAAATAATAAAAGCAAAATTAAAACCAGCATCCATAAATTTTTAAACACCGAAGCTAACAAAAACTTTGTAAGCCAGAGTTAGCTGCAACCGCCATCTCAATCAACACCCAATTTAGATAAGATCAGCAGCAGTAGATTAGAACAAAAACTCCAAGCCATCCTTTCAAAATTTCACGCGCTTTTCGAACCTGTGAACAAAATGAAAACAATCACTACTGAAATACGAGCCGCAATTAAGACAACGACTGGTGTCTCAACTGAGTTTTAACCGTATTCATACAACAAGAAACAAGGAGAAACCCCAATTACATAGCTGATAGAATAATAAGACCTTCCAAACGCCCATATAGCTCACCGATTTGGATTGTTAAAAAGAAAATGAATCTTAGAAATACAAAATTTTTGACCATCATCGATCTTATTTCAGGATTTCATCAAATAAAAACGAAGGGGCTGATGTATACCGAAGACTTCGTTCTCAACATTTAACGGGAAGTAAGTGTTTTTATGACTTCCGTTTGGATTAAAAACGGTTCGGCCATCTTTTACAGAATGATGGATGATGTTTTAAAATAATTTATCGGTGAGATATACGACGTGTATATACACGATATAATTATTTTCGGAGGGAGAACTGCAGATGACCGCCAATTTACAATTTACAGATCAATCTAGATAAAACGTTTTTTTTTTAAATACAAATAGAATTTCTTGGATACCTTATCACGAGCAAAGGGATCAAAAATCTCCGCTATTCAAAACATCAAGAAACCCACCATTTGAAGGATTTAAAATCGTTTTTCGGGTTGGCATCCTATTATAGACGTTTTATACAGGCTCTTGTCAATTAGGTGGAACTAATGACTAATCTAACGAGGGGGAAAAGCAATAACCAGAAAATTGGTAAAGCTAGCGCGCAAAATGGGGATTAAGCTACGCCAATTTTTCCTTGGCTTTGTTAAGCAAAGAAGAATCCGTTGGAAAACGAACATTTTTCTTCACTACGGTGGTATTTGATATGACCTTGGCCAGCTCTTTAGAGGTTACTACTCGGGTTACTACAGAGCAAATCAGTTAAAGAAAATTAAAATCAACATAAACGAAAATGAATTTGAAGCATTTCGTCATATCAAAGAACTACTGTCATCCTCAGAATTCCTTATTTTCCTGGACTTTAACAAGCCGTTTATATTATTAACCATCGATGCATCATCATTTGCATTCGGTGCTGTGTTATCACAAGGCAAAATCGGCAAGGATAGGCCGATAACATACAGGTTATGTTATCGGCCTATCCTTCTATTGTATTTAAGGACCTATTCAGGTCCTTAAATACAACAGAAGAAAATTCTGCGGCCGACGAAAAAGAAATGTTAGCCTTCATTTGTACTTTGAACCCTCGGAATTATTTATATGGGGCAAAAAACAAATGGGAAATGAGAAAATAATCAGTGGGGATTTCAAGTTAATTCATGTCATCAATTTGGAAAGCTACTTAACGATCAATACAATTTATCAGGAAACCCAACTTCGACCCGAATTGAGGATCATCAGATGCCACAGATTGGGATCAGATCATTAAAAGCCAAACCAAAATGTACACTAATAATAACGCGCAATAATACAAAATCAACAAAGCCCTAAAGGACACAGCAAACCAAATGCTCATCATTGTTGATCATTTCCATAAGGTGCAAAAAAACCCTATTCAATCGGGTAATTATTACCAAAGACGAATTAAGAATTTAAGAATTTAAAAAAATTTTAAGCAATTAAATACGCAGAACAGAACCAACAAGGATAATGAAAAATTCCACAATCCCATACTCGTTGCATTAATACCTAAAACAAGTAAATAATTCTTTTCAACCAAAACCAGTTATTTGGGATTGATAAAAAATGCAACCTTTTCCGTGACATAACAATTTTTGAATTGAGTTGCCTAAAAGAGCTAAAGGAATATCACTACTGCATTAACCAACTTGTAAAGATTGAAAGAAAAAAACATTGCAAATCCTGCCATCGGTATTAAAACAAACATTACCGAAAAGAGCATCAAAATTTGTCCGAGATATCTGCACAATTTGTATCAGGAAAAAGTTGAACAACTACAAGTAAGATTCAATTAAAACAAGGAGGAAGCTTTAATCGATTTCGTTATTATTTTTCTCATTTGCGGTTCAATCCTCATAGCCTATATTAACAAAATAAGGATTTAACGCCAATTGAGTGTCACGAGTAAGCAACATAACAGTTGCTATCTAAAATATGAAACCTATTGACATTGCAAATGTTTTTTCCAACTTTGAAAAAGCGTTACAAAAATGCGTTACACTCTTTGCGTTAGAAAAGGAGACGTTAAGAAAGAACAGGATAAAAAAAAATATACAGATTAATTTTTGTTATTTGTTATTTTGTTAGTTTGAGTATTTCCTTCCTACCTATACACGTTAATTTCTTCGTTAATTTCTTCGTTATATACGGACCCAATAATTAGTCGTGGGCTTAGATTAAAATTAAAGCTCATATTCAAGAAAATGTTAAGTTAAAAAATTCGTGAACACCGATTAAGCGAAGTGCTACGATTACAGCACGAAATCAAAAGTTGAAGGTAACAATTCATAAATCTAAAGGTGCGACTTGCAATAAAATCGTATACCAGTATCATTGCAGTCATGGACATCAATTAGTATATGTAAAGAGTTACAGACCTACGTGGATTATTTATAACAAACATGGACAATGATTTTAAATTCATCGTCCATGTCAGTACAGGCTGGCTGGAGCAATGCGATGTGCTGATGGATTAAAAATCGAACCTGCATTCATGAGTCCTCGATTTGGCTGGTGACGGTGTAAGGCAGGACGTTAAAAATTAACCGCGAAACAGTTGGGAGAGCTTCGGCCCCAGAAAAGATTGCAGGGTTTAGATTTTAAATTCAAATTAACGGCGAGAGATATCTAGATTAGAGACGTCGCCATTGGATACTGTAACAAAGCAATGTGAACAACATATTGTGGATATTGAGTATAGTATAGCACTTGTATTTGCTGCGTTTCGCTGTTCATTTTGCTAAAACCTTTTATTGGGTTTATCCCAAATTGGATAAATTCAACAAGTTTAGTTGAAGTTGATCGACCCACGAAAAAATTATGTTGTAGCGGAAAAATAAACTAACCAAACTCAATGAACATAATATCATGAATTATGCATTCGAAGATTTTAGGAATAGCTGACAGAATGGAAATTATAGTCTGTAATTAACCACTAAAGATAGTCACCATCTATAAAAAATATAATAATATGCGAAGACTTCCAATAATTAGGAAAATTACCAACTTCTAGCGAACTGTTAAATAATAGAACTAACGGCAAAGCTAGAAACTTTGCACATCTGTGTAAAATAGTTGCAGGAACTAGATCAAGGCCAGGATAATGATATATATAGTTTTAATTCGACATATAGCTGTAAACAGCTTCAAAAAGATTGTCAACACCACGACTAAATTTAGAGGATTAGTTTAAGCTAAATGATGACGTTGATGTTAAAAAATTTGACGAAAATTGTGATGGTAACATCTTGCAAATATCGTTTGTACACTCAGCCTCAATGTAATCGAATTTAATGCTGCATTCTATATGAATTCCGCATCATTATCTTAAGTTCTATATGATATAGATGTAAATGTTAAGCCATTGACGTCGGCAACTGAACGTTTTTCCGGTTTATCAATAAAACCAAGGGTCATCACTTCCATTGGCCAAAAATCAGGTCGCAGCAGCGTAAATGATATATTTAGTACAAACGTCTCTGTAGGCTGCAACTAGTAAACGACAATCCAATTCGTCATCAGATATTTGTTACTTATATAGTTCCTGATAGGAGTAGTAGAGCTTGCAAAGCGTGTTGCATATACATATTTGCTCACAAGAACTACTTTTTACCTAGTTTTACATATCATCAAGGTCATCATCAAGAACATTATTAAGTTTTCTTGGGTATTAACTTGTAATGGACCATCGTTTTGGGTAGTAATGTGGTTCTATCCGATTCTGATATAGTAGAATTTTTTTCTTTCTAAGATGAGTCGCTCTCCGTTCCAAAGACAATCCAGACACCTTAGTTTAATGATATATTTAATATCAGCAGCAATAAAATGGATTACATTTAAGTGTGAATAAAATATTTGTCTATTGAACCATTAAGTGTTACAATAATACTGGTAGCATTATGCTAGAAAATAATAGTACAATACTGGTAGCAATTATTGTCATGTATATATATTTTCAAGAGTTTGTCCTACAAAATGTAAAATTGAACAGAAAGATTTCGATTAGAAATAATCCTTTGAGAATGATTCAGGATATGAGTGGCTCATGGGAGTTTCAAAATAAAATAATGAATTTTCAGATATATTAGATAACAAAGCACTAAATAATTCCGAAAATGAAAATTATAACGTGATCTGAAAATAACGTCAAACCACATTTTATAAGCCTATCTGCAAGTTTAAGATTCTGTAATTACTGATTTTTAATCTTTTTTTTTTAGTTGCTAACATTTTCTGCAAACATTGGACACCTCACATATTTCTAACAAATGGTCCATTCTATGCATTAACATTTCACCGCTTTAATAAACCAGAAAACCGATAAAAAAATTAAACAACGCCTTCAAGCGATTTCCTTGGATTTGTGTATCTGGCCACGGAACTTGTTTATAAGGTAGTTCTTAAAAAAAACATAATAAATAAATAATAAAAAAGAGCAGCAAAAAAATTGTTCAGTAGTTTAAATTGCCATAAACCATTTTCATAGCATCACACTTAAAAAAAAAAAATCATGGCAAAACGTAAAAAATTGGTTCACATAAACTTTTATTAAAGTATTTTTTAATTTTCGATTAAACTCTAAAAAAAATATAAAAAAAAACAGTAAAACAAAAAAAATTCTAAAAGAAAAGTCGGAATTCTCGGGAAAAAAAATTATTTTCTTCTTATGCAAGTATGTACTTCGATTGCTTTTATTATTTCTTCATAAAAATTGTAGAAGTAATACAAAAAAAAAAAATTGGAAAAATTTTCTATATTAAACAATCCAGCTGAGTGAAAAGACGAGAAAAGCAGCAAAATAAAAATCGGAAAATAATAATAAAAATCAATGGAATAAACAGAAAATAAAATTTAATTTCCAACAAAGAAAATTGTTCCAAGAATTTAATGCTTTTTGTAATTTCCCAATTTTTATTTTTATCGTTTTCTCGATATTTTACTGCCCTAATGTTGGTTTGATTTAATTTACTAGCGGTGAATGAATAATACCACTCCACTAAATGTAAAAAGTTTTTTTTTTTAGCTCTTTTAGACCTTTTTTTTTGTCTACGAAGCAACAAGTTTGTTATACACGACTAACATCTTTTGTCTAAATCTAATTATTACACCCAAATAATTTCTAATTTGTCCCATATAAAATATACGAAATAGTAAAAACAGAAAAGTTATTAAAATATAAATTTTTTTGCTTTCATAAAATCAACCCTCAATTAACTTCATTTCCAGGACATTGAAAATAATATATAATTTTTCCGACAATCGAATAAAATCGAAATAACATATAATTGGAAAATTACTTTCAAAATATTATAAAATTTTATTATATTACGTAAATTTTTTTTTATTTTAGTACTATAATAAAATGTCCAACCACAACACAACATTTATACACTTACCAATCATATCGAAATCGCTTTCTTTATTTGCCAGCACCAATAGCGTCATAAAAAGTTCTTCGAATTGTTGTCGTGATGAAAACCCAAATGTATTTATTCTATAATAAGAGCAAACGAAATAAAATAAAAACTAATTATTGTCTGCACAAAAAAAAAAAAGGAAATAACCATTTAAATACAATGAAAATACTACTCACCGTTTAACAAATTTTTCTAAAATTTCCACATCATTAAGATATTCGATTGGTATCGATGGTAAGGTAACAAAATCAGTTTCTTCTATATTTGGTGTTACTGTTGCTGCTGTGGAATTTCCATCATTTAATGTGGTGAAATTGTAATTGGAGAATAATTCAAGTGGGGTAATTGCAAACGAATATAAAATGTTTGTACGTAAAATTGCAGTTGCAATAGACACTGTAATTTTCTGAAAATATACAAGAAAACATTTAATAATTAAAATGTAATTTTTTTTTTACTTTTATTCGATACGAATAAGATAATGTCGAGCAGACATAAAATCAAATGAGAAAAGGATATGTTTTTTGTTGTTACCAATGTAATTGAAATGAAAATAATCGTAATAAAATTTCGAATTACTGTCAAGCTTTCCAACTTAAATAATTTACGGCAATCGGTTTTGGGGCAGAAACACTCAACTTTTTCAAACTTAGTCTATATCAGGCAAATCAAAATGCTCGTGATGGCCAACAGTATTGCTTAATCACGCTAAAAACATACCAGTATTTTATGGTGACTATGAGAATTGGTACGAATTTAACGACATATTTAACCGGCTCTTACTTCAAAATACACAATTGTCAAGCATGCTTAATATGGAGAAGATTACAGTATTACGCTGTGAACCGATAACATGAACCGATTATTGGTTCTAAGACCAGATTAAAGGAGACCTAACCGTAGCCGAAATATTTTTTCGAAAAAACTGTATCGTTGAGCTACACGTGTTCTAAAAAAATGCTAAGAACGAAGAAGTCACCATACTGACAGCAAAAAAAGGTGGGCCTGAGGAAGTTCAAGCTGACCATCCTTTGTTTGGAACTATGCGGAGCGTTATTACTAAGCCGATTAGTATAATATAAATGATTAAGGCACATCAACCAAATAACATTATGGAACAACCCAATGATCATTAGTATGGATATAAAAACCATCATTCACTTGGAAGGCGTTTGTAGCAAACAGGGTAGTGAAAATTCGAACTATCAGCAACATACCACTCATGAAAACATATTCGAACAGATAACCCTGTGGACCGAGCATTATAAGAAATTACTGCTAAAAATTAGTGTTATTGGATAGCTGGCGAAATGGCCAAGTTATATGCTTGCGGGCGAAATAACGAAGTAATTTCAGCCAACAACAACAGAGATAAATTACACATAAATTTATGACTTATGTACAATAACAACAGAAGGTTCGAAAACCGAAAATCCAAGCAGTCATGATGGATTCACTATTATAAGAGCAACAGGAAATTGCCACTAAGCTAGAGACTGCAGAAAAACTACAAGGATGAATTAAAAAGAAAAACTTGAAAATATCTTGAAACAAAGATCCAAACGTTAAAGTGGTTTGTCCGACCCTATGAAGCCAACCATGAACAAATAGTAGCAGAGGCTACATTAGAGTCTTTACATGGTTACTTCATGAACGAAAATAATTTTTAACAACCTATGGCACAGTCCTTGCTAAGATGCGACAACGTTTAAATGAAGCCCAAGAACGCCTACGATAACAAAATTTCAATCGTCTACAATTTTCAATTTCCCTAAAAATAAAAAGCAAGCCACACACCTGTTACACTCTCTACCGCCAGTGGTATTTCAGAAGAAATATGAATTGAAATGAGGATACTCATAAAAAAAGCAAACATAAAAATGAACCAAATCCGGAGTTTGCTTCAACAAGCCCAACTATGCTTAAATGCGAAACGGAGAGAACTACAGAAACATTAAGCATCAACTGCGCATATAGTTAATCAACTACTTCTGGAAATTCCAGAGGAATAACAATTTCATATCACGTATTTTTTACATCAGCGATATGACATAAGTAGTGTAGAAATAGATGAGGTGACAGCCATGCTTAAAGAGGCAATACAAAAACAATCAACACACGGTAGTGGTATGATCCATAATAAAATTGGTCAACCAGAATTAAAATTGCCACCTATACCACCAATACCAAATTTCAATAGGCAACGTTTTACGACAGATTTTAAAGGTTTTGGGCACGAAAACGAAAATCTCACTGATACGCACGAAATCAGCTACCTAAAAACTTATATTACAGAAGAAGTAGCAAAACTTTAAAATCACATTTCCACAACAGGAGTAAACTATACAGATGCGTGGAAAATACTAATAAACCGATACAACAACAGGTTACTTGTAACCAACCATGTGAATACACTTTTGAACCTGCCAAATAGGTAATGGAGTAGTTTTATTGGCTATACAGCCTTGATAGAGGCAGCTACTCGTATTGGATGTACAATGCAACTATATGCTCTTTAATAGATCCAGCGTCACATTCATCGTTCATGATTCAAGGGCTGCTGCTTGGGTTGCTAAATTTTCTAAAATTTCGTGTAAATTTGTAAGTCAGTGGGATAGGTGGAATGACGACCAGCAACATAAAGTATAAAGTGAAATCCTCGCCAGATCATCCAGTAGCTCAAAAAACGAAGCTATAGGATGGATCCTTATGGGAATGACGCAAACACAACTTCAAAATCGGTGTTTTTGACTATGATATCTCGAAATAATCTTTAGTTAGTTTGAACTGCAAAAATTGTGGGAAATTGAAGAAATAAGTAAATTAGTCGGAAAAACTACAACAGAATCATAACAAAGTAACGATCATAGATTTTCGATCATAACAAATTAGCGAAAAGACAACAAAAAATATGGCACCTCTTTTGCGCCATGCCTGGCCATAAGAACCCTTTGACAGCTCGCTTTACATGAAAAACAAACGTCCCCAATTGTTTCAGAAATTCTTTTGAAGGACTTTTATGTTGATGATGTTCTTTCTGGTGCAGATACCATAGAATATCCAATAAAATGCCAGCAACATTTACGAAATATGCTTGATTCTGGAGGTTTTAAACTGCGAAAATGGATATCGAATAACGCTGTTATAGAACGTATACCGGACCAATAAACGGAAGCCGAACTAACCTTTATAAGTAAGAACATATGTAGAATCCACAAAATGTCGAATTCGAATATCAAGTGAACATAGGTACTTATATGGACCACCAACGAAACGATACGTTATATCCGAAATACCCAAAAATGTTGTTCATTAGGTTGGTTTTCCCATATTATAATTTTTGGTAAGCTACGGTTTCAGGAATTATGGATAAAAGGAATATCGTGGGACGAAGAGCTACCTGAAGAAATAAAAAGAAGATGGGTCAAATACAAATTAACATTCTAGGAGCTGCAAAAAATAAAACTTCTACCGACATTTTTTATAAAATCTAAAGAAAATCCAGTGGACTGCGCATCACGAGGTGGTCGGTGCCAGATTGGCTTAGAAGCAGGGCTGATCTTACATTTGATACGGTAATAGCCGAAACGGATTTAGAGAAGAAATAGATGTCTGCACATTTAGTACAATAATAACCAATATTGTTAGTCATCATAATCAGAGGAAAGGTGCTTTAACAGTTTAAGGATTAGAAGAGGTGAAAATCAACATTGTGAATATTACACAATCTACAGCCTTCGTAGATGATATTAGAAAATTAAAGGAAAGAGGTTCAGTGGGCAGTAAACGCAAACTTTTGTCCTTATATCCATTTCTGGACAAGAATGGGGTTAGACCACCCAACTAAATCTAAATCTAAAATCTAAATAGAATCTAAATGCCATATCAATCATGAGCTTGATCAACGATTGTGTACAGAAAACCACTCTACACAGATGTGCCGATTTAACTGTTCCTTTTATAAGAAAGCAATTAATAAATCTTCAAGGCAAAAGAGCTACAAAATACCATAAATGCCATTACAACCAATCCTTCAAATTTAATGCTGGTCGAGCGACCTAGCTAATGAGAAGCCTTCCAACACCATGGATGACACCATCAAGAACAGGAATAGCGTTAAATGACATGCCGTTAACCGGTTCTACTCTTCAACAAGATCTATTATCTATACTGTTAAAGGTGGCGGAAACATAAATACGTTCATACAGCTGACATTAAACAGATGGTTAGACAAATTATCATTGATAAAGATGATCAGAACTACCAACGCGTTACAGTCTCCAGAAAAAGATATTATGCAGTATAAACTAACAACCGTCACATATGGTATATCTGCAGCTACTTATTTAGCGGTAAAGTCATTACAACAGCTTGCCATCGATGAACAAAAAAACTGTACCATGGCGTCTAACCTGGTGTAAATGAATTTACAAATGCAGAAGATATCACTAATGTAAGACTTCTTACATCAAAAACGAAAGTTGATCCGATTAAAAATGTACTTTCGATATCCCGACTTGAGCTTTGTAGAGCGCTGCTACGCACTAAACTAATGCATAAAGTTACACAAGCAATACAAGTCCTGGAAATAACTAATTCGATCCCGGAAATAATCCCGGAGATAACTTATAATAAATTCGATCGAATTCACCGTTTTATACCAAATACACAAAGTACTTGCATGAAAATCGAATTTATATTCACTTTACTTAACACAAAATTACCGAAATTATTATAAATAAAACTTTATTAAAATAATTAAACGTTCAAATTCGATCGAATTCACCGTTTTATACCAAATATACAAAGTAATTACATGAAAATCTTATTTAATTTACTTTACTCGACACAAAATCACCGAAATTATTATAAATAAAACTTTATTAAAATAATTAAACGTTCAAATTCGATCGAATTCACCGTTTTATACCAAATACACAAAGAACTTGCATGAAAATCCTATTTAATTTACTTTACTCGTCACAAAATCACTGGAATTATTATAAATAAAACTTTATTAAAATAATTAAACGTTCAAATTCGATCGAATTCACCGTTTTATACCAAATACACACAGTACTTGCATGAAACTACTATTTACTCGTCACAAAATCACCGAAATTATTATAAATAAAACTTTATTGAAATAATTAAACGTTCAAATTCGATCGAATTCACCGTTTTATACCAAATACACAAAGAACTTGCATGAAAATCCTATTTAATTTACTTTACTCGTCACAAAATCACTGGAATTATTATAAATAAAACTTTATTATAATAATTAAACGTTCAAATTCGATCGAATTCACCGTTTTATACCAAATATACAGAGTAATTGCATGAAAATCTTATTTAATTTACTTTACTCGACACAAAATCACCGAAATTATTATAAATAAAACTTTATTAAAATAATTAAACGTTCAAATTTGATCGAATTCACCGTTTTATACCGAATATACCCACCCTTAAGTGGAAGATATTATAATAATCATAAATTAATATATTTTTCATTTTACGCGCTTGTTCTTTTTCTGGATTTTAAAGATACACCACAAAAACTGATCGAAGCTTTCTTAAATTCGCAGAATAAGGCAATTACCACTTCAATTTAAATGTTGGGTCAAAACTTTAAATTTACTCGACCTTTTACTCGATGACTATGATTACTTTACGACCGGTGACTATTCTAAGCAAAAGAATAAAAATGAAAAAAGTATCCCGCTGCCATTACATAGTAGAACATGATGTGTCTCTTTACGGAATTAGGGATAGAAATAGGATGAACAAAGCTTTGAAGATAACCTGCTTTAAAGTATGGTTCTTACTAAAAATGTATGATTATTAATTTTTTTTTCCTTTTAGATTATAATCTGGAGTGCATTTGTGACAAAACTTTATCTGCATCATGCAGTTTCATGAATGTTAGTAAGTGGTAAAAAAATTGCGGAATAAATTTCTGTATACGATAATAATAATCATCACTTACCTGAATTTCTGCAAAATGCGTTGCTTCCACCATTACATTGTCATGTTCTTCAATATATTTCGCAATAAACATAGCCTTCGAATATATTTTCAAAAACTTATGTCGTTCGTAGGCCTCTACAAAATTATCGGGACATCGATACTTGCGCCAAAAACTCGTTGCATACAAAACATTTTTTAAATACATAAATATTATATTCACAGCCTCAAATATAATGTCCGTATAAGCACTGTTCATATTTAACTCGAACCACAAATTATTATCGTTCAATATTAGACGAACACAAATAAGAATGCATTTCATTTCATTCACATTTTTATCGACACTATTATTTCGTAATAATATTATTTTTAAATTATTTAATAAAATTTTTAAATAGTTTAGTAGTAATGTATAAAAATTAGGTTTTAATAAATTGTCTTTTATAAATTTTTTTATAAATTTCTCTTCGATAAATATTAGAGATGTCTCTTCCAGCCGGGTTAATTGTTTTAAAAAATTCACTATCGATTGTTTAATTATATTGTATTTAATTAAAAATTGATTATTATTAAAATTAATCGGTTCGTTTAGTACGAGACTATTTAAATTGTTGTATAATAAATTTAACGAATTTTTTAGTAATATCGAAACTTTTAAATAATTTATGTGCGGATTATATTGGATACAATCAATTTTAAAATTATTTATCATATTATCGAACGTAATTTTTATTATGTCCGGCAAAATATTAAGATTAAACTCGGGTTGGTCGAGCAATGCAACTAATTTACTTTCTGATTTGATTTCGTTCAACATGTCGACAATATATTTTGGTGATATTGTATTACTCTTGCTGCAACAATAATACTTTAATTGTTCGTAAAACCAATCGTCGGTTGCATTGGTCGTTTTTATTTCATCTAAATTAATTTGAATCATTCGATTTTTATCGTCTAATGTTTTTCGCAACAAATCATTGTGTAAATTTTCGTATTTTTCATCGAAATTTAACGAATTAAAGAGTTTTGTAAATTTATCCAATTTTATATCGGATATTATGGCCGAAAACGTTTCTAAATCGTCAGTACTTAAATTTTCTAGATTTATTTCCATCATTCTATGTAAAAGCAGTATTATTGATTTTTTTACTGTAATTCCTTTTGACTTGTAAACGATTGTGCTAATTAGAAATTTTGCGATTATCAGGAAAATGTTGCTGGATGATTTTTCAAATAATTTTAATAAGCTATACAAATTTTCCTGAAAATAAAATTATTAATTACATAATTGGTTCATTAAAAATGTACAGTGTTAAAATTTGAAAATAAATTAAAAAGCCAATTAAATATTAATGAAGATGGACATACATAAAGGTGATCAAAAGTTAAGTTTCTTTTCGTGGAAATTGTTAAAAAATTGCTCAAATATTGTACTTACATTTGTTGGATTTTTCCGATAATAGTTCACAATATGGTCAAATACCAAATTTGAATGTTTCGGTGACGTTAACAAAGACAGTAGAAATAAACTGTTATCCAAAAAGAGTATATCAATATTGCATTGCAAAATATATTCGATCGTTGGTTGATCAATGTTGTCCAAAAAATCCTGTAAACATACAAAAAATTAAAACTCACGTCTCGTAAAGATATTTTAACAATCTCACCTGATTTTCATCTAATTTCCTAATCAATTTTAATCGAACATCCTTATCCAATATTTCCATAAATTTTTCATCATTTAGTAATAAAAATAAATTTTTATAATCATAATTGATCTCGATCAAAAATTCAATTAGGATACTGGCAAAATTCAATTCAAACATTCGACTAACAAATTTTAAATCATTTTCAAAATTATCACACAAAAGTTTCGATAAATTTTTTAAATTTTTAATTCGTTTCAAATTTTTAAATAAAATTTTTATAAAATTTAAATATGTTGAATTGTCTGCACCATAGTCAAATTCATACTTATCGATTAATAATTTTAAGAATTTATAAAATTTATTTATAAAATAACTGTTTGGTGATGATATAGGTGTAGTGGAATTATTTTGTTGTTCCTTTAGGTAATATTTAATGTGATTTTCAATGTAAATTTCGTCCGTTTTGAATACTAAATTTTTTAAAAGGATTACAACAATACCGATTTCATGCATTCCAATCGAATCCCGGTCAAGAGTATTTAAAAATAATTTAATCGATAGTTCCATATTTTTACTATCGAACAAGACATTCTTTTTGAATGACTCAAATAAATTGTTAACATTTTCTAAAATATCTAAATTGTTGATTAAAATTTTATTATCTTGAATCATACTTAAAAATATTTGATAGATTTCATTTTCATCGATCGAATTATCTGGCTCGATCGATGTTATAATAACTGTTGTAATTTTTCGAATCTGAAAACAAATTTTTAAAACGTTTATTTATTTTAAAAGTACAGACGTAATTTAAAAATCCTTAAATTACCTCATAATTATCCAAAAATTTAACTAACATCGACAACACAACTTCTTTTTGTGTATTTAAATCTTTAATCTGTAATTGTTCCGTTTCCTGGGAACCAGTTGAATAAATTTTTTGTATAAAAAATGTTTCATACGCCAATTCGACTAATGATTTAATACTTCCATTTCGTATCATATTATTTGCCAAAAGATTATCCGTAATATTAATAATTTTAGGAATTGTAATTAATTTTTTATCTTTTTGCTTGGATAAGTGAAATAAAAATTTCATAATGTTAGGAATTAATAATTCACATTTTCTAAAAGGAGATAAAATAAAATAAAAATCATTAAAGTGGGAATTTTTAATTTGTTCGTTAGATAAAAAAAAATTATTTTGACGTTGAAATGAGAAAATAAATAAATTTTTTTAACGACATTTGATCTAATTAAATATAGGTAACCTTGGTTTACCACAGAGCTGTGCTAGATAGTGATAGATAGTGGCTACATGTTATTAAAACAATTTACCATTTAAATTTGAATTAATTTAACCGGAAATCGATAGGGCAAATCGTTCACCAGGCTTATATTGTAGGAGCAAGAGGATTTAATGGTTAAGAATCCAAACCTGGTAAATAACCAAATATCGACTTTGGGCTATCGAACACAAGATAAAAAAACGAAAATCGAGTTGTACGAGAAACTCCAATCAACAATAGCAAAAACGCACAGAAACGACCTTAAAATTCTCAATTAAAACATTGGAACAGAAAACACTGAACTAGCAACGGGAATCATGGGTAATTCG
Source organism: Tipula confusa (assembly GCA_963556175.1). Taxonomy (NCBI): domain Eukaryota; kingdom Metazoa; phylum Arthropoda; class Insecta; order Diptera; family Tipulidae; genus Tipula; species Tipula confusa. The sequence continues at coordinate 215,248,753 of OY744475.1, read as the reverse complement.
TTGGATTTAGTAAGGTTCGTTGACTTTCCTCACAAAAATATGCACAAATCCACATGGACTTCTCGATTTTCGTAACTGCTGAAGAGGCAGCAATATACTAAAAGAAAGTCCCTTTGACAAAATTAGCAACATACAACTTCGCTGTTTCTGGTTAAAAATGGACCAAAAGCGTTGCTTTGAAGTTCCGATGCTTTGATTTTTTTGGTGGTATTCTGCTAGAACTACAGTTCTAGCAGAATAGCGCCAAAAAGGAAGACAGGCTTGGTAATAATGCGCTTTAAAATAAAGTTATAAAAATGTAACTTAATTTTAGTGCAGTAAGCTAGAGAACTACTAGTTAACCAATTTGATCTTAAATAAAGCCTATTCAAGTATTAAAAAAATACTGGTAGGTTAGATGCCTTTTGATAAATATTTTGGAAGTTATAGTTTTATAGTTTACTATTTGTAATACTAAATACTGGGAAAAACTACGATGATGCATGAGACATACTAAACAATCGGTATGATCACCTTAATTTTTAAAGTTTATTGAATGACCATTTCAATTATTAGAATCCGTTATTGGAACAAAACACTACCAAAACAAAACACTAACGCATAGATATGCTGTCAAAAGAATCACAATATCAATAAATGTCAATGATCAAAATGTCATGCTTGCAAAGGAAACCATCATGCTCTGTTACACATAAGAAGTCAAAACCATCTACAAGAAACGAGTTTTACGAAACATCAACAGGGGATCCAATTTACTTCGAGCACTTATAGATACAGGTTCGCAAGCCACATTTATCACAGATAATGCGGCAAAAACACTTCGGAATATCATCCACAAAAGGTAAATCACACAAACAGATAATAGTTGATATGTAGGCCAAATTTTTCTATCACTTTTTAACATACAAACTAAACGGTACTACATAGTTCTACGCACTGTCACGAAACCGCTTCCAGACATGTTGGGTTTAGACAGCGAAAAGGAATAATGCTAACCGATCCTAGATCTGGATGCCGACGCCGAACGTTGATGTAACTTAGTTACTTGTATTTTTGATTAGATTTGCTTGGATGAGTCACAAGATTCTAACGTATCGCATTGATCACTAACAAACTTAATTTCTTTAAATGATGGAAATCCTTTATTGACTGTCTTATAAGCACAGGCTTGTTGTGTCTCTGAATCGGTCTTATGCAACAGTAAGTAGATAAGCCACGAGTCACGACTTTTATCGTCGCATCCTAATGCAGCTATTCCTCGAAAGTCTTCATCAGCAAAGATACTTTGTGCGAGGTTAATGTAGGTTTCAAAAAATAAAGTACGATGTGTGTCGCTAGCTATGAATTTGCTTTTAACAAACACACTACATATTCTATTTTATAGTTTAAAGTGATTTGTGACTGATCCTAATGCATCTATCCCTCGATGGACTTCATCAGCAAAGATACTTTTTACGAGGTTAATGTAGGTTTAAAAAAAAAAAAAAAGTAAGATGTGTCGCTAGCTGTGAAATTGCTTTTAACAAACACACTAAATAATCTATCTTATAGTTTAAAGTGATTTGTGTTGCTCAAAACAGGTAGTTGCGCAATGGCAGTATTAGGCTGGATAAAAGGAAAGCCGCAACATCATAAAATGTGTGCTGCTAATAGAATATCAGAAATGCAATCGAGCACCAATCATAGCCAGTGGTATCACGTAAATTTTGAAGATAACCCTGCGGATTGTGCATCAAGAAGGCTAAATCTAGTACAAATACTAACCCCGAAGTTTTTGTGCAACAACCACATTCAACATTCAAACTATCTAACAAAAGATAACGACACTCAAAAATTCGAATAAGCTGGTAACATGGAACGAAAAACGATAAAAACATTTGCAGCTACAATAAAATCACCTATCATCGATTTTGATTGATTTTCATCAATGCAACAGCTTTTCCGAAGTATTGCATAATGCCTTCTGTTTTTATTCAATACAAGATCACGAACTCGAAACGGATCGCATATCACGCCAAATATACCAGATTTAAGAAGAACGGGTACTTCCATCGTCTGCCTTTACAAACAGCGATATTGCTTTTGTCAGCTGGAGTAATATCTCCCTCTGCAGATTGTCTTGAATATTGGTTGAAATGTCTGCTCTAGATGATTTGCAAACAGATCTGCCTTTTGATTGGGATTTCTAGCCCAGGTATCGTTGTTTTTCATTGGAAAGTCCTGTAGGTTAGTTCTGTGGTTGCCTTTCATAGAGAATAGTCTGGGACTTTTTGTTCTGTCTGATTGTTTAGGTATTTATTGACTGACTGGTTTTTAATCTCTTTTATTAAAGCTTTTAATTTATTGACCAAATTATTAATCAGTCTCTTCGCTTCCGTTGTTCGATTTCTTTGCTCGTTTTTACGAGCTTTCTTTTTATTTTTAATCATTTCTCTTACTGCATCCGGATATGTAACGTTTTGATTTGTTTCCCTTATATGACTAGGAGTCCTATCCCAAGCGGCACTTTGTATATTTTTTATGAGTTTATCTAGTTCATCTTCTAATTGCTCTAGATTAAGTTTTAGGACTTGATTATTAGTTTTCTCCTGTGTAACAGTTTGAAAGAGATTCCAATTAGTTTCGTTATTTGTTAACGGGTTTAATCTCTTTTCATATTATTGTTTGTCTATATGCTATAATTACCCATTTGCATTCCAGGCTTCCATTTTGACCGTCTTAATAATTTCTTAATTGTATGTGCAGTGGAGACCTTCTTGTGTATCTTAATCGCTTATTGAGAGCTTCTACATTTCTCAATATATCTTGTAAAACTTGGCCTACTTTTTCTTTTCTTTGATCTTTTTGTTGGGCTATTTGAGCGTAAGTCAAGTTGGTGCTTACTCATTCACTTTGTGCTCTCACATTATTATTTGTTACGATTCTTTCTTTTCCTGTTTTTCGTACATATTTAACATGGTTTTGTTTCGGATCATGAGATGTATTTCTCATTTTTTGTAGTTCTATTGCAACTTCACATCCTCGATAGTTAGCGGAGTGCTTCCCTTTGCAATTGGCACATTTTGAAGGTGTAGTTTTATTAATTTGACAAGCATTGGCTACATGGTTTCCTGCGCATTTGACACATCTAGGTTCGCGATTACAGTATTTTTGAGTATGGTTAAATTCTTTGCATTTATTGCACTGTGGGATTAGTCCCACAGTGCATTACTTTGATAAGTCCCTCACTGAGGGATTTTTTCTAAAGTTTTTTTTTATTGCCGAAAGTTAACATGAACAGTAGAAGTCCTCTTCTGATAATTTCAGTGTTTCAGTCCCTGTCATTCTTTTTCTTTTTTTTGATGATATTGACTGCATCTTTAATTTTAAGACTTTTACGTGTTAGTTCTTTCATAATGTCTTCTTTGAACAAGATTATTGGAGCCCCCTTGCCATTACTTTGATTAGGCGATCATTTTCATCCTCCTACGTATACCATTCAAACCATATTTTTCTGGTTCTGTCGTTTTGATTTTCCAGATGTTATTATTTAATGATACTACTTTATAGTCCCTTTTTATCTAGCACCTTTGGAGCTATTTAATTACTATAGGATCGACAATATTTGCTGATGTTGGTTCAACTTCAGGTGATGATTCAGCCTTCCTTTTGGTCGCTGTAGTGTCTTTTCTTGCTTTTTGCTTCTTTCTAGAATCCAATTAGTTTCTCGTTTTAGTTCACTTTCATCAGTATAGAATTGGATGTCCATACTGAGCGGTTGAAAAGGTTTTTAATTTAATATCCCGATTTCTGCTTCATCATTGATTTTGTCGTTCTTTAAAGAATGATTTACTCTTTTTAATTCGGCAACTTCATTATTTAGTTTTGCTATGGTTTTTTCCATTTGTTCGAGTTTTTGCATTAGAACATCATTATTTACAGTGAATGTCGATTTTTCAGGCAGTGTCTCGCATGATGGTGATTTGTAGCTGAATTGCATATTCCTTAATGGTGACCGAGATGTTAGACTAGTTCTATGGAATGTTTGTTGTTCTAATATGCGGCTCCCCCAGAATCCATGGAGCTGACCTTTTCAGTAGAAAAGAGTGGATTAGCTGTTTCCAGTATACCACCTGGGGTAGTATTTTCATTATTTTTTGTACATGTATTTGTACAGATAAATCGGTAAATACAGACCAAAGTGTATCGAATTGTGAATATCGAATGAAAACGTAAATAAGTAATAGAAAAAGCCAAAAAGTATATTTCAAAATTTAGGCAATTAAAAATTAAAAAATGCACAAACTTACCGCACATTTCCCGCTTCGATCACATCAATATGCCGCAACACAAAATCAATAAAAACATTATTCGCATCGAGCAAACAATAATTCACTTTAAATTCTAACAATTGGCACAGCATATCTAGTATTTCGGCTTGAATTTCTGAATTTGATTTTGTAAACAATTTTAAACAATAGATCACCATCGATTCAAAAATTTTTATGTAACTTCCTAAATCACAATTTGTATCGCCGACCGCCAAATCCGATGGTTTATACGTATAAAATTCTTTAACATATTCGAATAGCTCGATAACACTGTTATCGTCACACAATTCAAACGATTTCTTTAAAAAGAAATCATAATTTTGTCGACGCTGTTGAAAATTACGACCAAAAAGATATTTTAGCAGAGTTTTCGTACAAATTACCGAATGTTTTGGTATGTACACAATAATCGAAGTTAAATAGCTTAGAATTTCTTCAATCAATTTTATCGATACGGTTATATTATCGATCATTTTTAATTCAAGTATAACGGTCAATGAGTATAGAATTGATTTGAGAAGTTCGAATATTTTAGATCCGGAATCTTTATTTATTGTTATCTGTAAATTAAAAAAATTATTTAAAATTATTATGGCGTGAAAAAATATTTTTAAACCTACCTTGTAACTTTCATATCCACTTTTTAAAATTCTGAACAATTTCAAATAGAAATGGTTATTCCCGAAATATCCAATTTTATTTAACGACTGCAATTCCTTGGCACCCACAAATAAATCGGCTTTTTGACCCTTCGGTATTATCAACGGTTTGGTGTCCATAAACAAATGATCGAAAATATTTAACAATTTTAACAAATGAGTCAAATAAATTTTTATATATTGATTCGGTTTAGAGAACGAATAGGTCGAACCGCATATTAAATTTGTACAGATTATCAATAAATCACTTTGGCACGTCAAATCGAGTCCGGTCACAATGTTATGATGTAAAAAACTTAGGCAGACCTCTAGTATCTTGTACTCATTCCATATCGTATTATAAAAAATTGGATTAAATTTTACAACCAGTTCTTTGATCGCGTTTATGATGCCAAATTGTTGATTTTTATCACTTATCTCTAGCAAACTATTGCTTAGGGCATACAACATTTTACCTAAATACTTATTGGAATTTACAGTCGAATTATTCGATTTTATCACATAATTTAATGGAATGGGAAGTTCATTGAATATTCGTTCCGTCAAAAAATCTTCGATTGTTGTGTTTTCAAGATCGAACTTCACGTCACTGTTCAAATTACTTTGTTTTGTGATAAGCGTACTTAGTAGCGTTCCTATATGATTTCGTACACGTATATCACTGTCTTTTAGAAGCGTCATCAAATGGTTTAGACATTGTTTCTGAAATTACAAAAAATAAAACGATAAAAAAATATAAATCGATCGTAAACATGATCGTGACTCTTACCTCAATGCCAGCGCCAACGTTATCACCCAAACTACTTTTTATTAGATCAAAATCAAGTCCAGCAATCACTTCACCGTACTTACATTGCACAACCCAATACTTATTTTCAAAGACCATCAATAAATTTTGAAATATACATTTTGTCGATATTTGCACATCGTCGCTATCGATCGTATGATTAGCGTTCGAAATGTGATCGACAACTATCGTTTCGTTTGCCAACACTGCATTCGATCTGAGTAGAAATGGGAAAATACTTTCGAAAGCGATCAACGCTTGTTTTACGACAGTATGAATTTCATCGAAAAACGATTTGATTATAATTTTGAGTAAATTGTTTAAATTTAGCAATTTTATGGTTATTATTTCGTGTGTCAAATATTTATTATTGGTCTGCTTCATTATTTCAACGATAAAATTCGAAATAATATTTTGTGTATTGCCCCGCAAAATCGGATCATGATGCTGAGCGAACAATATAACATCATAGATTTTTTGTCCATCATTTTTCGATGACATCAGTAAATCTTTAGTTGATTTTAACGTAAGTGGCGTTAACATTTTGGTCAAGTCTTTTTTATATTTTTCATAAATAATTTCCGAACGAGACATATTCGATTGTATTGGCGCTTGAATTGGTTTTATGGAAGAAGACTCGTTTACACTTCGACTCAGTGGCGTGGAAAATAAATCTAAAAATTTAGTCGAATTCTCACCAAAATGATCGTCTTTGATCTCGAGCAAATTATCAATACTGTCATCACGTTCGATGGTGTCGATTTGCGCAGTTGATCGATCAACTTGGTTAAAATTTTCTGTATCGGTAACAATAACATTTTCGTCGTCGTCGTCATCCTCCTCCTCCTCATCATCGTCATCGAGTAAAATATCGAAATTTTCGAGATCATTTGCGCTATCGTTTTCAAGATTTATAAGAAGTAAATGCGGATTTATTGCAACACAATTCGATATAATCATTAGGGATAAATTTTTAATAGAAACGCGTACAATGTGATCCGGTATTAATGCATCTTTATCGCCAGCCAATAAAAATCGTGAACAAATTAATCGCACAGTGTATTCGAGAATGGATTGATCTAGTATTGTACCGATCGTGATATCACGACGACAATCCATTTCGCTCGCATCTTTAATCGACTGTTCTATAATCGATTGAGTTTGATCGATAATTTTGATTTCGGGTGTCAGTGGAATATTTGAAATTGGCAGATGTTCCTCTTTAAGCGTAATCAACGACTCTGATTGTGTATCGTACGGTAAACTTTGCATCGATACAAAACTATTGTTCATCGAATCGATCGATAAATTATCTTCGTCGTAAAATTTAAATGTTTGCACCTTTGCAGGCGATTCACCCGTGAGCTGGGAACGAAAGAATTTCGACACACTATCCGTATTGGTGTTGGGCAATATTGAATTGATAAACGATCCAAACGATTCGATCGACTTTTGCGGTTTTAATGTATTCGTTGCTGTGATCGGTTTATTTTCGTCCGTTTTTTTATTTATCAATTCGATCTCTGTATCAAAATCCATACTTTTTAACGACTCTAGCTCAGCATCGCTTAGATTCATCATTTTTTCGTCAACTTTTAAATGTTGCGTTGTGTGCTCCTTCTTTTCGTCGACACTCGATTTTCGCGAATTTTTTTGACTTTCCAGGCACGCCCCCGACGATATATGAAATACTAAATTTTTTAAAGATTTTTTCTTTAGTAGAATTTCTTTGGTGTCATATTCGCGAAGAATATTTTTTAAATTTCGATCGGAATTCACTAGAATCACATTTATAACTTCAAGTGATGCGTTAATAATACTATGATTTTTTTCGTTCAAATACTGCAGACATAATTCGTAAATTTCGATTAATTTAAAATAATCGCATTTCTCCGATTTTAAGATGATCGGCAAAATGATTCGTAGAAATCCCATAATCCCAAGTATGGTATTTAGATTTTGATTTTTAATCAAACAATCGAGTGCCGTGGTCAAAGCGAATTGTGAAAATTGTTCAGGTTTAAGTGAATTTTCGATTAGCGTGATCACATTTTGTGCAGAACATCGACGTTTAACGGCACAATCGGATTTCAAATCCTCTAAAAATATCTGTAAAATAAAATCATTTTGTTTAATATAAATCCGTGTCAATAAATCATTTTAATATTACGAACCTCGATCAATTTACTCGTTTCATTATCGGTCACACAATTTTGTAGATATTTACAAAATGTTTTTAAAAATTCAGCCAATGTTTCGAGTAACAATGTTTCAGTGCGACGTGATATTGCGTATATGCATGGAAGTAGATTTTGTGCGTACGATCGTGCCTTTCGTTGTTTTATCAAATGGCAGTAGTAAGAGAATAGATTTAAACAAATTCGTAACGAACGTTCGTTGCCATTTTTTTTAATTTCGTGATAAAGTTCGACTTGGACCCGAACTATATTGCCATTTTCACAGAATCGAATGATCTTGTTTAAATTTTCTTCGGCGCTAAAATGAAAATTGTGTTGAAGCATTATTGACTTTTGGATTTATTTTTAGGCCCCTGTTGTCGGGGGTACTCGCATATCTCGTAAAGTTCTATCAGACTATATTTTGCTTGTCGCAGGAGGTGATTAATCGGTGGGATTTTGAGGGCAGGTTTTTCTTAAACATGAAAGGGTATAAATCAGCTCCACGTCAGATTCGTCAACTTGACGTTATAAGCCAATGCACTACGAATTTACGTCATATTTTGGGGTCGAAGAACATAACAGCCGATTTAATATCGCGGGTTAACTCAATCGAAAACTTTACCATCAATTTTGACGAAATTGCTAAACAATTGCTGGTGTAGCAAGATAGCAAAAACATTCTCTAAAGATTTACACATTCCAGGCATAAAAGCGACCACAAGGTTCTTTTTCCCTGCGGTCGGGGAGCACTCCCATACCATGTAAAAGGCTTCTAAGCGACCATGTTATGCTTAGAATTCTGCCACAGCTACCTTGGCTTGCCGTAGGAGGCGACTAAACAAAGGATGAATCGCTGAGCTGACTACCCGCATCCTTAAAAAACTCCATGGTTAAATAGTTTATCGAAAGTCGATGGCAAAAAGTGAAGATGTGTCCCAGACTATACCTTGTTTTATAGTGAAGTTGACTTCGGTAATTTTAGTTGGACCATGACGATATTGCTCAAATAGAGGCACTCACAGAAAATAAAAAGAATGCAAGCTCTTCGGAATTATAGAGGCCGGAGGTCTCGCTCTCGGTTCAGATGTTTTTGATGCGAGCAACCTGAGCACTAAGTCCGTGATTGTAAGGAACTGGCAATTTAGAAACCGATGACGCACCCCAGCAACCATTACCTGAAAACGAGAAAAAGCCACAGGGTCACCGAGCTAATAACCAAAATTCGGAAGGACTGCAACAGTTTGTTGACGGCGGATGGAAAATGCAAATTCACGCTAGAGCAGTAAAAGGAAAGTGTTCCCTACCTGTCACGATCGGAGGGGTATAATTCAATCATCGGCTTATTGTAGCCAGCATAACCGATGGATGCATCTTGGGCCTAGACGAAGAAACCAAAAAGAACAAGTGACCAAGTGGATGCACAAGCGTACACATTCAAAACAGAGCATCGAAGAGGAATCTTGCATAATAATGAAGATGATACGCATAGAAGGCACTGTGCTATCCAATGTAAACAGTGTAGCAAACAGAAAGCAAAAAATATCTCCAGCGAAATTGCACGAATTAAAGTCGACGTTGAGGAACTTTGAATCAAAGCGCAGTTAAGGTAAGATCAAAGGCACAATTACTGCAATAGTACAATGGATGGAATAAGGTGGAAAACTACAATGGCATGAGATTGAATAGAACTATTCAAAAGAACCTTGGAGCAACATCTACGAATGGGAATCAATGATGATCTCAAAAAGTGTGAGACATTTATTGCACATAGACAAAACCATGACAATATGGGCGTATTAAAAGAAACTTAAGAATAACACCCACTGTGGAATCTTCATATTCCCATTAAAATTTTTTCACATGAATATTTAACGATTAGTATTACATAAAATATGCAACAGGTAACGTAACCCATTCATTACTTTTATTCTAATCAAATTAATAAAGATTAAAGGTGATAAAATGCACACAAGATTAAAGCTCATATCTACCTTAGGATAGCAAATTAAACGCAATACCTTCATATAGAAAATGCATAATTACCTCATTCGCGTTACTGAATCGGTATCTTCGCAAAACAGCAATAATGTACTCATTCCAGCACTTAAATACGTCAAGTAATTTGTATTCGACCGAAGTGTTGGCGACTGAAGACATTCCAATATCTGTAAGAAATGTCCAATTTTCTCTTTCTGGCTGTGAATACAAAAATGATTTACATAAATAATTTATATCCAACTGTATTTATTGTTATTAATCATATCCGGTTTTGGGCTAGTCTTTCAAGACCAATAACACAGAAAAAAAAATTCACAAAATTTTCTACTACGTCACATAGTTTCAAAATCAAAACAAAACATTTACCTGCATTCTGTATTCTTTAAATTATCAATTGACTTTTGAAATGCATTCGACATTGTAAGTTTTTCCATAGTCAATCACAACACAACAATTTTATGCTAATTTTTCGTCACTTTATTTAATTTTCTTACGCATTAACAGAAAACATATTGTTTGTCTTGACTCAACTTTGATGATAGTTAGCCTAAATCTAAAATAGTTTGACAGATGTCGGAAAAATAAACAACAAAATGTAAATAAATACCGTTTTGACGTTTAGCACAGATACATTTTCGAACAGTTTGTAACGACACCTAGCGCTTGTCATCGGAAAAATTTAACAAAATGATAATGCAGTTTCAAAATATTATCGCAGTTTCGATTTGAATGACAAGATGGTCGTTTTGTTTTAATACGTAAATTCGATTTAAATTAAGAAAATTTTTTGTAATTTTTAAAATGTTTAAAATCATAACAATAAAGGTGACTAACGTTTGTAATATATTCGATAAAATCGATAAACAAAAATTGTAAATAGTTAAATGTTGACAATTGTGTGTAAAAAAATTGTTTCCCAAATCAAAATGGAAGCGCAAATCAAGTCGAAGATATCATCAAACTAACCGGTTCAGTAAGTACGTAATGACATATTTTTTTTGAAATTCAAGAAATATATGATGGTTGCTAAGCTGAACATAAGGTCGTACTTCTAAAAATTGAAACATTCAAACAACCAAGAAATTCCCTTCTTGTTGTCATTCATTAGTCATGACTCATGATAATTGTGTGAGAGGGGATATGAAATCGCGTTTTGTCACCGACAATCGTACTTTGTATGCCTTACGTCCGCTGCTAAAGTCTAAAAATTCTGAAAAAGTGAATGTGTACAAGGTGTTGATCAGACCCGTTGTCATTTCCGGGTGCGAGAGTTGGACCCTGACATGCGTATAATATGAAAGATGGTTAATGTCATTCAAGGGAAGTGTCATTCGCATGATATTTGGCCCCAAACGCAATGACACTAATTGAGTTTTATTCAATCACGAGACACCGAGTAAAATCCTAAACGGATGGTGCAGCTATTTCTAAGAAGAAATCCAAGATTTATCAGGCGCAGAGGTCACTTTTGGCGGGGGGGGGGGGGTTCCTCGGGCTACAGAACGAGTAACGACTTGTCTTCTTTAAGTTATCTAGAATAATACGAAGAGCAAGCTCGGGATGGAATCCGATGGAGCCAGAAAGAATTGTGCTTTAGAATTCGTTATCCTATCGGTAAGCCTCGATTGAAGTCTCCCGGCAAAGCTATTGGGGCTCTCAAGATTAGTGCATTCCTCAATATCTTTGTTACCTGTGCATTTTTAGTGGTTTAGGCCAATCGTAAAACACAATTCTAAGGCTGGATGATTGCATAGTTGACAGACTGATCCATTGTGTTTCGGTTAAGTGCGGCAAAGTGATTGGGCTCTCAAGATTAGTGCGTTCCTCAAGATCTTTGTTACTTGTTCATTTGTAGTGGTTTAGGCCAATCGTGAAACATAAGTTTAAGCCTGGATAAATGCATAGTTGACTGCTCCATTGTGTTTTGGTTAAGTCTCCCTTCCAAGCAGCAGAGATAGCGTAAATTATGACGGACCTCATATTTGCCTTCACAAAGTTTTTCACTGCTTGAGTAGTAGAGTGTTCGGTACGAAAGTCAAAATGTTCTTCTGAAATGTGGGGTTCTAATAGAATTGGTAGCCTATTCGAAAGGCTGGCGGGCCTATAGTGAATGACTATTTCCATGACCTTATTTCGTTTAGAAGTGAAATTGGGCTATTATACTCTATACTATATTGGAGGGTTTTCCTGGCTTATGAATAGGGATCACTTTGCATATTTTCCTACATTCTGGAAAGTAGCTTGCCTTTAGGATACCGTTAAAGATATCGGTAAGCTAGATTTGTTATTATTACCAAGAGATTTTCTTTTTTAAGATGCTGAAGAATGTTGGCAATTTATTCTTTTTCGACCATCTCAATTATGGATGGATCATGAGGAGGAGAATTAAGAAAATTATTACACAGTTTTTGACTAACTGTTCAAAGCGGTGATATTTTAGAGAATAATTTTGTATGGGAACTGTTTCGTCGAAGATAGAAATCGGAGACGAATTTCTCTGAAATTATTTTAGGATATTTGATTGGACTAAGATCTTTAGGTATTGAAGAAATAATATTTTGTGTTTTAACGTTATACTTCCGAATCTTATATTTAGAAATTTAAATTTTTTTGTAAATTCGGAGTTTCTTAGTTCGCTTATGGTAAGGAGCGGTGGAGATTTAAAAAGCGGGACTGGGAGGTGTCTTTTTTTATGTATTTATTTTACTTTTGCTTGAGTCTTGAAATGGATCGGAACAAAATTTGCGTAAGACTCGCTGAGAATCAGAGTGCTCAAAGAAATATTTTTAGATATAGTACTTAATCAAGAACCGAGTTTCCTCTAGGGAATGTTGGATCGTTAGGAGCGTTTATTAATTGGATATTGGAATTGAAATTATTGGATATTGGAATTATTACAATAATTTAAGAGTGCTTGACCATTTTGTTTATTGTTTGGGCTACGGAGAGGTTTAAAATCGATCCTCTCGACTTGTCTCACATAAGATCAAAACGTGAAGGATTAATTGTTTGAGATACCAACATTTAAAGTGTTGCTTCAGTTTCAGCTGCTACATTATGTCTTGGCCAGGAAGTGATATTTTGCTGGATTATGTGTATTACGGCTAGAAGAACCAAGTGATGCTTGTAACGGAACAGAATTTCTTAAAGTTGTTGCCACAAAAATATGTGTGTGCAAGTTACTAAATCTTTACTTACGAAAATTTCATAATTTATGCGAAATGCTTTTGATCAATTATAATGTCCGGAAAAGTGTCAAAGTATTCGTAAAGGATATCCAAAAACCATTTCACATGGAGTGGTTTTTATTTTCTTACTAAACAAAGAATGCAACCAAAACAACTTTACATGTTCGATTCGATGAAAGCCAAGTAAGGAACACAATTCAGAAAATAGTTTTGATTCAAATTGAGTCCCTTTGTCTGTAACAATAGTATTTGGAACGCGAAAATGAGAAATTCGAAAGAAACAGTGGCCACTAATATATCCGGTGCAGGAATTGCCTGAGCCCATCTCGTATACCGGTCAATAAATATAATGCAGTATCGCAGTATGTTATTCGGTAATGGACCAGTGATGTCTAAGTAAATTTTGGTGTAAAGTTTATTTATAAGAACCGAGAGGGAGCCTCGGTATGCCTCGAAATTTTTGATATTTAACATGCTAAAGAACTTCGAGCCATAGTTCTTAAATTTTTATCGAAGGAAGACTAAACGAAATTTTTTTTTTATTATGTCACAATAAATCATTATAATAGTAAGTATTAAGAGTTGTAGAAATTTTATTAATGCTTGATAAAATATTTGCCACGAGGCATTATTAATGCCTATAAATAAGGTGGATTTAGGTTATGAATTGCCCGATAAAACCCAAATGACCAAACAAAATTGACGTGGAGATAATTTTTCCGCGCGCGTGGCTACTGATTAAATACATAAATCGAACAAAGTGAACTTTCTTCCCTAAAGAAGATATTTAAAATTATTAGAGCCACAATAAGCTGCAAGCAACTCTTTGTCATAAGCACTTTGTCATTGTTGCGTTTCTTTGAGACGAACAGAAAAAATACCAAGTGGTTGTTATGTTCCGAGAAATATGTTGCTTTGCAAAGTTTTTTCTTACAATTATTGAAAGTTTCAAAAGCTGCTGTTGATTTAATAGAAATCTTACTGTTCTTCTTGTAACCGTTAAAATAGCGTTTTTAGGATATCAGAAGTTTCAATCGGTATATGGTGATAAGCTTGGACTGTATCCAAAGTTTAAAAAAACTGTGAAATCTTCAAGTTAATACGAAAAATTTGGAGATGTAGAATTGGGTATCGATCGACAATATAGTAATATAATTTATGCTTCGATAGCCCCCACATGGTCTCCAATCACCATTTTTTCTTTAAAACCAAATGACTTGACCATGGCTGTATGAGCCTTCAGATGTTCAAACTCCAACTTTTTCAAAATTGTCAACATTGACAAGGTGATCGACTTATCTAATTGCGATAATCCGGCTTTTTTATAACCACCGACTGAATATAACGAAATTATATTCAGTTACAAATTCTCTGATTTTCTGCCTATGTAAATCTATAACCAGTCTGGTACTTGTCAAACAATCCGAACGACACATCTTCAACGACACATCTGCAATTATAAATTCTCATTTGATAATTCTACGCAACCTAATATCTTAATTTAGAATTTTGGTAGCATATACCTGAATTGGTGTTTGGTTTGCCGCAAATAATCAGAAAGAAGTCTTTAAAAAAAATATAACATTATATTGTGGTTTAAATTGGTTGATCTTTGGATTTATAATCAAAACTTTTCCTTCTTTCTAGGTCGAACAGTTCAAATTGCAGGAGACTAACATTCAACTTTAATGACTTCAGAAATTACTTTTTCTTCTTCGATTACCTTCAGGAAACATGTATCTGTTCGTCCAACGTACTAATGGGGTAGTTATACAGATGAAAACAAAACAATTTCATAGTACTATTACTGCATTATTTGTTAAGTGTGATCACATTAGACGTAATATGAGTAATAAGGATCTAACATCTTTATTTCCGTTAGATTTTTCTAAGACATTTTATTCTATAAATCATAAAATTTTGAATTTTAAAGTTTGAATTTCAACTATCTCTCTAATAGTTAGATTAAAGCATTAAATGTTATAATGGTGAATGTTGTCGGCTTATAACTTTCCTTCAAAAAACCCCGTTTGACATTTGCAGTTTTTGAATTTTTGAGATGCGCTTTTCAACTTTAAAATAACTTAGACTTGCATAAATAGCTGCTACTTTACGCTCATCTTTTATGATAATTATCAGTCATTTATTATGACTGTTGTCCTTGTAGTATATGGTTCTGTCACTTCGGTAAATTTTATAATCATCATTTGTTTATAATCGTCTGTATTTAAATATGTTTTGGCAAGACAACTATCTCCACTCGATTATATAAATCAAACAAACATTAAATATTATTTTTTTTAAACAAATACAATTTTATTTAATTCAAGATGACATTTTAAAATAATAAAAAAATATTTCAAACACAATTTTTACTTATACATTTTCTTAAGTACTAAAATCTACACAATTTGTTTTAATATTTATTTATGTATCTTTTATTTATTTATAAAATACTTGAAGAAAACTTAAAACCATTTGAAAATTATTTATAATATTTGCATCTATAATATTATGTATTATAAAAATTTACACTTATTAAACAATACAACAAGTTCGAGTACCATATCTCGTGTATTGCTTGTCTATCGCATATTAATTATAATTAATTTAATATTATATTTATTATAAAATAGTTATAATATAATTTTGGCTTATTAAAAATAAAAATATTTTTCACAATCACATTGCAAAATGTGTATAAAAATATCCCTAATTTATTGGTTAATTGTTATAACCTATTAACCTATACATTTTTTTTTTGCTGATTTTATTAATTTGGTTTTTATTAAAAAAAATTTTTATATTTACAATAAATGATATTTTAACCGGTAATTTAAAAATATAGATTTTCTAGCTACGTAAAATTATAAATTAAAAAATATTTTATTAATTATTAACGTATAAAAATTTAAAGATGCCTAAAGTTGAGTATTTATCCTCGTCTTAGTTTAAGGGCAACCAATGTTCCCGCCAAAAATACTACAATCCATATTATTGTCGAAAGGAAACCACTATATACATTTGGTTCAGTAATATCCCAACCTCGCGTTAACACTGATCGGAGTGCTGTTGTTGCCATTGTTAAAGGTAGCCCTTGTGAAATATATCTGTAAAAAAAAATTTAGATTTAGTTTGTAAGTTTATTAAGCCACTTTGTTTTCTTTAAACATACCTTAATACTATAGGCATTCCTTCAATTGGCCAAATGACTCCCGATAACAGTAGTGTTGGATAAAATGAACCTAACGCTAATTGAATTGCTGTACGTTCTAGCTCACAAACCGCTGATATCACAAAACCGAAGCACATACCGCACAATCCTTGGAGAATTGTTAACATTATAACTAAAACGATGTTACCATTACATGAGACACCGAATACGATTATCATGAAAATTAAGACGAGTGCGGTTTGACCACACATTACAATGAATTGTGTGACAACGTGAGATAATAAAATTTCACCAGGTGTTACACCAGCTACCCAGGCTCGATCGAGTAAACCCTCAGTGCGTTCGATAATGAGTGCAGATGATGTGAGTGCTACGGCCAAAAAGAATACAATCCTGCAGAAAAATTAAATTTATAAATTAATTTTTTATGCTTAAATTATTAAAATTTTACAAGATATCTTACGTTAAAATAACACCAGGCGCAACGAAATCGGTAAAAGATGGTTCGCTTGTACCATAAATTGGATCTTTAAATTGAATTGGAATATCACCCAATTTGGGATTATTATCGCATTCACGTAATAGATCTTGGGCAAAGCTTCGATATGCATACTGTAGATCACGATTAAGCATAATACCAATCTGTTGATTTGACATGTCCAACCAGACACGAATTTCAGATTGATCAAGTGTTTCGTCATCAGCTTCACGACCTATAATGTTATCATAAAAAAATGTGTTATTATATTTTACTGTTAATTTTTATATTTTGTCTTCTTACCAAGTGCAATTCGAGCCACTAATGCATCTGTAAAATTATCGGTGAAATAGAGAGCACCCCATGCGTCACCATTCCGCACCGCCTGTTTTGCACTTTCCGGATCCGGATAAAACTCTTTTATCACGCTATCATTTCGCAGATGTCCCAGATAACGACACCCAAGCTGTTTAAACGAGCACCCTTTTTCATAGCTGCAATCTGAATCATTCATTTCGTGGTTAACAATAGCAAGTCGTAGTCCGGTCGGATCTCGACCTATAGCTAAACAAAACAGTATAACTTGCATCACAGGTAGTGCAAATATAAACAACATTATACCAACATTACGCCACATCCGTAGAAAATTCTTTTGAAGTAGCGCTCTTATCTTTCCTTTCGACGAAATTTTAAAACAATCAGAACAATCATCGTAAGTGGCAGCAGGTGGCCCTTGTGGATTACCCTCGACCACCACACTTTCAACTTCTTTATGATTTAGTGTAAGTGCCGAACCATTTGTATCGTTTATTAGAACTTCTTTACTTTGATGAAAATTTAAACCTATAATACCACTTTCTTGGCTAACATAGACGGGGTTATCTTTTTTACCACCAAATGCGAGTGCCGCTAACGAAATATTATTGCTTATATTTAGTTCGGCAGGTTGTGTTTGTGATTGGCCTTGTTTACGTGATAATTTTAAAAATACATCTTCTAAACTTTGACACCGGTACATAGTGAGCAAAGCTTGTGGTGATTCTTCAGCCAATAATCTACCAGATCTCATAAGACCAATTGTGTGTGCCGATCTAGCTTCTTCGATGTAATGTGTTGTGATGATGACAGTTTTTTGGCCAGCTTTTGTGATGTGTACCAAATGATTCCAAATACTTTGTCGCAACAGTGGATCCACTCCAACGGTTGGTTCGTCAAGAATTAAAAGTTCTGGATCGTGCATGAGGGCAACTGCAAACGAGACACGACGTTGTTGACCACCGCTCAAATTTTTAACTAACCGATTTTGTGATGGTAAATCCAAAAAATTCAACAAAAATTGTAAACGTTCAATAATTTCCGATGTTTGCATTCCAAAGATCCATCCAAAATACATCATTGTTTCTTTGATCGAGAATTCACCATACAAGGCAATTTCTTGGGGCATATAACCAACACGGTTTCCTGGTACGCCAGATCCTTTGGTACCCGGTTTTCCACCAAGCACCCATATTTCACCAGAATTCATGCGTCGACGTCCAACAATACATGAAAGTAGTGTAGTTTTACCACAACCTGATGCTCCGAGAAGGCCATATCTATAAAATAAAATAAAAAATGTATCATTATTATACTGAGCCATTCGAAAAACGATTTTTATGAAAGTGAAAAATATATGCACAGTCTCATATCATTATGATTAATGCTGACCCAAAATTGAATCGGTTACATTTTTTACCTTGAGTTTAATTTACTTTATCCTAGCCCCAAGGTGTTTTGTGGTATCTTACTATCTCTATATATCTTTATACACCGCGCATATTTAATTACGCCAAACAATTTTAAATTCGTATATTTGGTCTGCCCGAAAAAAAAAACTGTCGAATCATCAAGTCTAGTCACGTATATATATATATATATATATATATATATATATATATATATATATATATATATATATATATATATATATATATATATATATATATCGCGTATTCAATGATGGTCGAACAATTAACGCCACATATATAGCAGATATGTGTTTAGTTTTTGGAAATACCCAGAACGATCGAGAATATTTTCAAAATTATTCAGGCACTTTTTACAAAAATATCGATTTGATCTCTTTCGATCTCTTTCTATTATAAATTGAATAGTTTTATTATACATAGTATTGCGGTCAATGATCGAAACATTTACAATTTCAGTGGTTTCGTTTGGAGTTGTTATTGAACAATTTCCACACTACCAATTAAAAAAAAAAAAAAAAAAAAAAAATCGAAACTGTTCAATTTACGTTCACTTTTACGTATTTTACGTAACATAAATGTATAGTAGACTGTGAATCATTGTAGCATAAGCTTAACATACACTATATCAAAATTACGCGCAAAATCAATTGGGTTGAACTTGGTACAAGTATGAATATCTCAAGATTTGTATAATAGAATTATGTGGGCGCTACTCAATTGTGAAAGAGAAATTACACACGTAAATGATCTAAATACTTTGAATTATATATAGGTGAATAAGATTATATGGTTTCGAGATCAATGTGATAAATAAATGTATATGACTAACAACACGAGTTGTAAATTAATCTAATTATTAAAAGTTAGTGACATACAATTTTAAGTGATCAAGATATACATGTATTAGGTATATTTGAACTGGTAATGCTGTGGTTTAATATATTATAAGTTAAATTCCTTTTCGGAATTTTGCCTGCATACAATGATCGATGCGTCATAATATATTACAGAAAACTTGTAACCTGATTGGAATTAAACGTAATATGTATGATACGAGTAGTTAGCGGTTTTACATTCATATTTTAGTTACATTTTATATTTTTTAATTGAAGGTAATTCAGAATTAAGACTAGTACACTCAATAATATTCAACAATCTTCAGTATTTTCCAAATTCAAACAAAACTTGTTTTTTGAGATGATGACAAAAAATATAATTTTGACATTACAGATTTTGTGGTAAACGATCACTTGACCACAATGAGCCATCACTAAATATGGAAATTAATGTTCCAGCACGATTTCTATGGCCAATCATGTTGCTTTATGTTTGCTGCTAAGCTTTCTTCCAAAAGGAAGAATAAAACATATGTATTTTTTTATAGAACTTGCATGATTTTGGCGCAAATAAAGTTAAAAACCGAATTCATGATGAATATTCCATTTTTATAAGCTTTTGTTGGATAATGGCCAACGTAAAATAATCATTTCAATTTTGGTTTATTCTTCCGCAGTTAGTTTTATCAGTCGATTTTTTTTTTGATTTTTTACCAATAATCTAATCAGGAAGAACTATTCAATGGGAATTTTAAAATTTTTCAATTTATTTAGTACACTTCTATAGAATACTATTAGGCCAACAATTTTTTTTCCATTTTTTGCTATAATTTTGATAAACTGTTCCCTCATAGGGAACAAATTTAAATTGGCTGAAATCATCTTTGGTCTTAATAACTGACCTTAAATTCACAATAAAAATTGTTTTTTATTTTCGGACTATGCAAATAATTCAAACTTAGAGAGAATAATTTGACAAAGTTTTTGCAAACCAAGAAGTACCTACAGGTAAAAAATTTGGACCAGCCACTATGATTAACGTCAAACTCAGGACCAATTAATTCGAAAATCCAAGTTTATTGTGATAATAAATATTGATTTATGTTTGAATCAAATTTAAAAAAAAGGGTTTGAAAATATTTCTGGAAAACTACTTAGTAAAGAATTACTATAGTATGTCACATTTGACTCAAAATGTTGTAAACGTAAGCTAAATTTAAAATTATAATTAAAATGTAAAACTTGCGTTTAAAACTGTTCCGATGCATCTATTGCTTTTAGCAATTTCTTAAACATTTTTAGTGATCATCTTGGTAAATGCCCCACCATGGAATCATTAAACAGAAAATTAGTTAAGTTGAAGCATAGATTAAGATATAAACAGATGTTCCAATTAGAACAAAAAATAAAAGTAAGTGCCGGATACCTCTAATATGCTGACGGGTACCGTCAAATTTTAATTTTTTGGTTTACTGTACAATGTACAAAAAAATATTTTTCAACTACAAGGAAAGATTTCATTGTATAGAAAGGCTACTTAGTTTTATGTTTTATTCGTTCATTATCGAATGCATATTTTACAAACCTTTATTATACAGTAACCAAGAAAAATGAATTCTTTTTATTTTAACTTTCTCTATTATTATTTCTAGATATACATTTTTGTTGTTTGTGTATGGGCCATCTTTATTATATCTTAATCTATGGTGAAGCCATATGGATGACTAATTCCATATTAAAATTAATATGGAAACGAAATAAAATTTACCAACGTGTCAAAAAAACATCAACAGCATTACAAACCTCAGTTGACCCTTTACTCTTTTATAAGATCTTTTACAAGGGTACCGGTCGAAACTGGATATTTTACAACTGGATTTGACGAAACAGGATAATTCAAAACTGGATATTTCAACAACATAAGGTACAAAACGAGATATGGTACAAAACTAGAAAATTCAAAACTGGATATTTTAAAACGAGATAAGGTACAAAACGAGATATGGTACAAAACTGGATATTTCAAAACAGAATATTTCGACATGTGATTTAAATTTCAAATGATTTTTTGAGTAAGTTCTGGAATATGGCCAATTTGGAAGGAACTCTGTGATTTCTTAACCGATTTTGATGAAATTCGATATGTACGATAAAATTGGGATTTTAACATGTTTTTTTGGGAAAGTTCTGGAATATGGCCAGTTGGGGAGGAACTCGATGAGTTCTTAACCGATTATGATGAAATTCTATATGTAGGATGGGAATGGGATTTTAAAATGATTTTTTGGGCAAGTTCTGGGATATGGCCAATAAGGAAGGAACTCGGTGAGTTCTTAACCGATTATGGAAATTCGATATGTAGGATGAAAATGTGATTTTAAAATGATGTTTTGAATAAGTTCTGGAATAAGGCCAGTAAGGTTCCATACTTGAATATTTCTAAGGAGAGAAATATAATTTTCCTTCACTTAATGTTTTTTTTTTGTTTAATTGTATAATTAAATTTGATTTTGAAACCTTTTTTGGGAAAACCTCTGGAATATGGCCAGTAAGGTTTCATACTTGAATAATTTCAAGTATGAAATAATATAATTTCATTATAAATATAATTTCAATCAGAGAGATAGAATTTTCCTTCACTTAATGGTTTTTTTAATTGCTGCTTTTCTCATCTTGTTAAAATAATCATTGACTTGATCGAGTTTACTGTCAGTAAAATTTATCTTCATCTATTTTTTATTCTTCTACTTAATATAACTTAATATAATATAACCTATTTTCTTGAAATATCCAGTTTTGTACCATATCTCGTTTTATACCTTATCTCGTATTGAAATATCCAATTTTAAAATATTCAGTTTTGTACCTTATCTCGTTTTGTCAAATTCTATTTGGATATTCCAGTTTACTGGAATATCCAGTTCTGAGCGGTTCCCCTTTTACAAGATATTTCAGACCATGAAATGTTTTTACATTTCGTGATCTGGTGCCTGGGATCGAACTCAGGAAATCAACGTGTTTAAGGCAACACATTAACTATCACTAGGATCCTGATAATAGACGATTAAAATAGTATAGTCTTATGCGCGATTTAAATTCAACGATATTTTTAAGATGCTGAATTATATACTATGAAAATTATGAGAGAAAAATAAAATAGATTTTTTTAGCATTATAGCATTCATTTTAGCTTTTAAACAAAATATTATACAAAATTGGCACATTTTAAGGATTTGCATACATATTTTTATGTACATTTTTGATAATCTAGCAAAGTTTATATTTTCCACTTTAAAAATTTACAAAATTTTGTATCTGAAGTTTTGCAAAAAATCGCGCATTAAGATGTGTGATATAGTAAACCAAAAGAAAGACGGTACAAAAAAAAGTTTTATTCCCGACGCTTCCGCGGAATTATTAATGAAATAATAATTGGTCAATCACGGACAAAATTAATAAATGAAATCAGCGGTCAACAGGGAGGTTTTATGTATTTGTCGATATTGCAAATTAATTTAATGATTATTTCACTAGCGTTGGTTACTCGTCAAACTATATCCTTATTTTAGAAATAACGAAGCAATCAAACATCTGAACTGCCGCTAAAAATTTGCATACAACGGAGAAGATGGTCAGAAATTGGAGAAAAAATAAGAAAATGTATGCAAAAGAAATAATTTGCGATGAAAACGGGAATCACTTTTTGAATGAAAATGGATAAGGAAGTTACGGAATGGGCTTTGACACAACAAGAAAATGGATAGATTATCACATTTATTATATTTCAAAATTTTTTCAAAAATCATTTAATTAAAGCAGAAAAACTATCGATTTTTGTATTGATAATTTTGAGGTGTAATCTTAATATGAGATGGAGAGGTTTGGGAATAGTTTTTTTTAGAAAAAAACGTGAGATTTTGAAATCAATTAATTGTTTTGTTTAATTATAATTTGCAAAACTATTAACCATCAGAAACCGCATATTTATTTATATAACCGCAAATTCGACAGATCTTATTAAATTAAATATGATTACGTACATTTCTTTTTAAATTGAATTAGTTAATTTTATTTTTCTATAAAAAGCCCCGACGCCTGGTCAATAGTATAAAGTCATGCAATGAGGTTAGTTATATAAATACTATAAGACTTAGTAATCTGTATAAATATATTTGATTTGGTAAAAAAAATGTATTATTCAAAATAATTTGCAATAATGTCAACTCGTGTAAATTTTTATAAAGATAATTACTAATAAACCTGTGCACACAACTAATTAGCATACTATTTTTTTCACATTAAAACTCAATTACTTTTCAATGAAAATAATTATTTAAACTATTTAATTTTTATAACATTTTATAAATAGTAGATACAATCTTTTAGTGCAAGCGTCTATTACGATTACTAAAAAGCAATAACAGTAATTAAAACAATTCAAGTTTTCTATATTATAATATTAATTTATAATTATTATTAGTTTTACCTTGTCTGACGTGTAACAGAATTCAAAGTTCATTTATACTCGTATATTATATACGTATATATTGTTATATTTCGAGTTTTGAGCTAGGTACGGAGATTGAGCTAAACTAAATATTACCGCGGTCTCCATAAAAGTACAAATAAATATAGCGTAAAAAAAATTATCTATTGTCGAAATTTTGATTTTATCTTTCGGCAATAGGTCCTTGATACTTCTTTGTAAATGGAAATCTTAATTTGATTCATATATTAAGATATTATTTATTTCATTGTAAATACTAACAGATAACAATATAATTATTCGAACGGTTTTGCAAAATTAATTTCTTAGGAAGTTCAATTTTCAATTGAAAACGGCAGATTTATTAGAGTCGGGGTAATTAATCATGTACTTTTCTATATTTTGATTAATAATTTTTCTTCTTACTCATCGGTAGTATGCTTTATTGTATAATGTTGGAAAAGCCCCACCATGTTCGGCCACGTCATCCAACTATATTTTGTTTTTATTCAGGTATTAAGATTTTCATTTTCGAATTAATAATTTTACAAGAGCAAAATCTTAATGTGGAAGATTTTTAATTAAAGAAGATGTAATGCTTTCTATTTTATTTTCTAAATTCGACTTTTTGTTCAAAACTGCAACCATTTCTTTTTTTCTCAAACTTTTACTTCAGGATCAAAAAATGGCAAAACCACTAAATTTCTTTTTTGGAGTTGTAAACATTTTTGGAACTATTTAAAATAAAAAATGTAATACACATGCTGTTTAGAATATTTGTCTACCCATTATAGTTTCCCAGTTAAGAAGTACAAACTAGGGCAAAGTCTATAAATAGACGAAAGATCATAAAGCGACACTGAATCACCTCTGAACGACTTCCGATCTCGATCATTTTTTGTAAATATTTTTTTAACCACAGATAACTATACCAGATGAACATCTTGTATGACACAAATTTACACAAATAAATTCATACTACGAAAATTACTTTAACCAAACGAAAAATGTTCAATTTTTATCCTTTTTATTTTTGTTTTGCAGACGCTTACTTTCTTTTATAGAACATAAAACAAAAAATTTCATGTTTTTCGTATATTTTAGTTTGGTTTTTTGTTTTATTTTTTTATATAATTAAATAGTCAGACGCAAAAAAAAAGAAAAAGATGAAAGTTTGGATGGGTTTCTGTTGCAATAATTTGCGTAATGAGAATTTACTTGTGTAAATTTTAGTCATACAAGATGTTTATCTGTTATATTTATCTGTGATTTTAACATAATAGTGAACCAAAAAAAACAAAAAATTCTCAAACTAGCCAATGTAGAATTGTTCAAAATATGCTAATATGAGTTAAGATAGCTATATATTTGTAATGGTGTACCACAAATATTTAGTCCATTAAGATACACTGAGGAGCGAACGTAAACAAGAAAGCTACTTTGCAAAATATGTTCCTAAGTATATTATCTAAATACCTCAAAGGAAACAATTTTAATTCGCGAAACAGTGTGATTGATGAAGTTATCAACGAGAGACGATAAATTAGCTTTGTGATGTTTCGGTGTAATGTATAAGTCTTTAATATTTGAAAAATAAATTTCACCCCAACTTAAGATTCCATACATTATTATCGATTCAACAAAGGCGTTGTACAATTTTCTCAAAAAAGATGATGGGTAAAATTGGCGTAAATGATAAAATAAATAAATAGCAATGCTGAAATTTTTCCTAATATTGATGAGATGAAAGATTGGTCTCAAAAATTGACTGAATATAAATGAGAAAAAATAATGGTTCTAGTATAGTGAGCCTTGAGGAACGCCACAGAATTAATTATCTGGGTCACTGATCGTATCATTTATCTTTATAACTTAGCGATGATTAATTCTATAACTTTTAAACCATTCCAAAATTTTTCCTCTTAAACCTAAATTAGGCAATTTGCTGGTAAGTAAGCCATGATCAACTGTGTCATGCTTTAGAAATATCAAGAAATAATTATGTTGGTTTATGCAAATTATTAACAGCTAAAAAAACGTGACTCAGGTGATATAATAATGCTTCTTTGATAGATTTGCCAGCAATAAACCCAAATTGACTGGAGTGCAAAAATTTAATCCTTTCAAAATAACTAAATAGCCTACGTTTAATAATTTTCCAAAATAATTTGGGAAATGTCGAAGAGATATAGGTCTATAGTTGTTCAACTGTAGCTCATCTATTTTATAAACCAGTATCCAAGCTCGCATATTAATTAGATACCTTCAAACATCTATCATAAATCAGGAACAGTTTTTAACAATTAGGTAATTAACGCCGTCAAAAGTATTCCTAGAACATATAGTTCCGACCATAACTACAGGATGTCTTCATTTTATATGCCCAAGGGTGACAGGCTAAAAATTAGGAATCTGTATCCCTAACTGTTTTTAAACAAGAATTATAAGTTTGCACCATCTGAAATCTTAATTTAAGAAAATATTGATGTGTCACTTGAGCTGGCAATAAGAAATTCAAAAAATCACCGACACCTAAAAGAACCACCTTAGAAAAAAGAACAATGTTTTTCTAATAAAAAAAATAGATACAAATTTTTCTATTGAAAAGAATTTCCAAAGTTAAATGCAAGATAGAAAAATATACAAAAATATTGCATTGCAATTGTCATAAATCAAAATCAACAAAGGTGCGAATGGTTGTCGATTCGTAACTTAAGATTAGTTATGCATGTTAAAATTAGCTGGAAGCTCTTAATACAAGACATTTCTTTAAAAATATTATATAACTAATTTTTAAATCTATTTGCTTAACTATATATAAGTATACAATATAGGAAAATCACTATCAAATAAATGCTAATTAACTTCGTTAATTACACAATAAATTATTTACTGTCGTATATTTAAAACTTAAAATTATCTTCCTACACACTTCCACTAAAATCAGAAAATCAAACCGTTTATGGCATAAAAGCAATAAAATTGTAAACGTTTTATATGAATTGTCTTTTTAAAATTACGTTAGATTACTCAAAGTAATTTTACTTTTCTATTGATTAGAATTAAATCCTAATAGTCTATAATTTTTTAAAAATATAATTAAGATATGCTAATGTAACATTTTCATTCAGATATCCAACTGGCAATAGAAAGTGTGTCGTGTTGTAATCTTAAAATCGGATTAAAAAAATCCGCATGTATACATAAAATATTGCTTTAAGTTAAATTAAAAAATTTTTTAACGTCACTTCCTATTTAAAAAAAGAGTTAGATTACTATACGCACTCTCTTAATAATTAAGCTACATAATATCTCTGTGCAATCAGCTCACGGATGAATAAATAATTAAATCCAAGGTTCTGTATTATTTCGGAAGTAATATAATACTAGTAATGGTAAAATACATTATAAAAATTATATTTATGTTGAAAGTTAAGCTATTGGATAGTCAAGAGAAAAATAGCTAAAACTATTTTTAATTTTTTTGCATATATCAATCAAACAATTTATTAAGTTACAACTATAATTAAACAATCAAATATCAATTACTTTTAAAACGCGATATAGTTGACTATTTTGTTAGAACATAAATTAGTTTAGAAATTAAATAACCGTGGGCAGTAGATTCTGGAATGTTTTATAACGTTCTAAATTTTTATTTTATTTTATTTTTATCCTTCAAATGTCATCTTTTAATAAAATAATTTAATTAAATATTAACTGTGCATGACCGAGTAATGTTTTTTGATTTTTCAATAACAAGGACATCATGTTCTTGTGATTAATTTTTAATGGCAGTTGACTAAATTTTAGTTTTCTCCTAAACAACTCAATACAATTTATATTATTGTGTATTTCACCTAGAGCAACCACATTCTTGTTTATAAAATCATATCACGTATATTTGTGTGTGTATACATCTATAAATTTTCAATGATTCATTTGAGTTCCTGATTTTAATTATAATTCCATTAAAACAATTAATTATAAAGTGTACATCGTACTTAATTATAAGGTACTTGTCAGAAAAATGTGAATGCGTTGACAGGGTATTAGAAATAGGAGCGTGTTATGTTTTAGACCATAAATAATTTTAAAATATAAACATTTTAAGCTTGGGTGCTAGGTCATTGGCATATATGAACGCATTTTATTTGCTAAATATGGAGCTTAAATAAAGCAAAACATAGGTAATTTTGCGAATACGAATTAATTAGTAATGTTGTTAGAACAAATATTTTTAAATACCCTTTTAAAACTTTTTTGTTGACGTTGAAACTATCCATATCTGGTTCTACCTATCCATTGTTGGCGTAAGATTCGTTTGTGCGTAAAAACAGTTACAACAAGGAATTTAGTTCCATAAACAAACATAGCCCAGACAACGAATAGTAATTTATCAAACTTTTTTTTCTAAATTTGGATACCTTATAATCGTAGGATTGATGGGGAATGTTTTTAAACGAGTGAATGATCCCAATTAAATTTAGATTTTTTTTTTAAAATCCTTTATGAATTGCCTATTAATTGGATATTTTTAACACCAAAAAAAGTGATTAGTGATACCGCATTTAAACCGGATGATGCGGTATTCATTAAACGTTTATAAGTAGCAGTAGCCCCTTTAAGACTAAATTGTATACGTCTAGATTCAAAATGTACCATTCCAGAATGGAAAGCAGTTTAAAATCGGTTGGCTGGTTGAACGGAGACTTGAAAATATTAAGTATTTTGCTTTACCTAACTGGTCTAAAATATTGGAAACTTATGTCACTCCCTCAAATGTGTGGTTACCACTACTAAAATTCATTGCGTCTTGGTCTCAAAAACAAATGATCATATATTTTGTGAACTCATTGATTTTGAGACCGACAGAAGCTGAGTTCTCTGACACCGTTGCCTTTCAATCCAGTTACACAGCCGAAACTTTTCTCTTTGCTAAACCGCAGAGCTAATTGCAAAAAAAAATTCAGATAGCTTGTTTTTAACTTTGACATAATATTGTGACTGCATTACTTTCATTTTACAAAAAAACTATCCCGGTGGATTGCGTCAGAGGCTGGTTGGAAATCCAAGAACAATGTCCCAATGTACGTCACGTGATGTATCGTAATATTTGGAAAGAATCAGCCTTAACGAAAAAATTTGATCAGTAACTGATCGAATCGGATGAAATCTTCCTGGGAGTCACCTACAATTCCCTTCTTCAGGGAAGTGATACTCTATAATATTATATAAGACAATAATTTGTATCTTGTACAAAAGAGAGCTATG
Organism: Tipula confusa; assembly: GCA_963556175.1. Taxonomy (NCBI): domain Eukaryota; kingdom Metazoa; phylum Arthropoda; class Insecta; order Diptera; family Tipulidae; genus Tipula; species Tipula confusa. The sequence goes on along the minus strand of OY744475.1, from coordinate 215,219,634 downwards.
CCATGATAATTTTCGCGGTTTACGATATGGTTTAGTATAAACCGGCTGCAGCATTAGTAATAGAGATTCTGTCTCCTTCAATAAAAAGACATCCTAAATGGTTTGTCCAAGAGTCAATGTTGGATAGATCGTATTGCTCAAAATTTTTAAGATCTAAATCAACGTCTATCTCAATTCCATAATCATTGATATTTAAAACGCTCAAATAAGCTGATTTATCTTGCGTTTAAGCTAAAAAATTTGCTACAAAAACAAAATTACCTGAAAAGTGAAGAGCTCGCTGAAACTATGCTTGTTTTACCGACGATTTGTTCCTAACTTAACTGATGATTTTAACTGCGAATATTGAAACTTTAACTATGAAAAAGATCATCCGAAATCATTAACGCAGATAAAGAAAAAATTGTGCAATTCACCAATTTTGGTAAATCCAAAGGCGGTTGAGCTATTCATTTTAGATACAACGCTAGCAAAGGAATAACAAGATCAGTATACTCACGCAAAAAAAACAAAATGGAATTGAACGAGTAATAGCATACTACAGTCGTGGACTATTGGAACCGGAGAAAAACATAAAGAAAAATTATTGGCAGTGATGGAAAGTGTGAAACATTTCAACGAATTACTGTATGGACAGGAGTTTCTACTACGAACCGACAGTGGAACCTTGTGCAAAAACCCCAATGTAAAAAAAATGGCACACAAAGAGCAGTTAAGGGAAGTTCAAAAGTATGATGTATCGATTGCTTTAATAGTACTCTGGATGGAGCAAAGTATAGAAAATCACACTGGCATGAGATCACGATGGAAAGCTTAATAGTTAAAAGCGTTTGGGCTCAGTGGGAATCATTAAGGCTAAAAGATGGCTAGCTCATACTTTAGACTATCGGAATCAGCTGACCCTCGAGGGACTTTTGCGAGGAATAGGACTTTAAACAAGAACAAGCGTAACAATGCAGCAGTACATCGTCGAACCACTATTTGAATAAATAGAGATGAATATTGCAGACCCATTTCCAGTGATGATCTAGTGATTCGAATTTATCGACTTCTTAGTCTAAGATGATGATTAAAGTGAATAAGTAAAATTTAAGGCAAGGGAAATTTTAGCAAAGTAATGTTCAAAAAATATCTTATTCGTGTTCAAATCTTCAGTATGTAAGCAGCTCGCTTTGAAATTTGCCTCAAAATTGGCTAATTTGAGGTACTAAAATCAAAGTATACAAACTGTGCCAAACAAACAATTCTTGCTCTATAATTGTAGTTTGCTGTTTACATTTTCATATTGTACTTTAGTTAAAACCGTTCTTAAAAATCGGGAATTAGTTGTCAAATTTAAAAATAAACTAACTAGTCGCCATATTCCGCCGTCAATAACAGATTGTTTCCGTATTCTGATAAGTATAGTGATGACAATGAGCGATGTTAATCCTCAAATCACCAAAACAAATTTAAAAATAGTTTTTGTTTCATTCAAGATTATTTTAAGAATTAAAATACGCGTAAATGAGGAGAAGGCTAGGAGTGTTTTATGCACACGTCACATATGTTTCTACCTAATGAACCACTTCAATTGAATGGCAAGTTACGAGTAGCTAATTAGCAAACAAAAAAAATATTTAAATTGGACTAGGATGACTACCAAAAATAAAAGCTCACAACCTTGATTTTGCAAAAAGTTTTTTTTAAATAATTTATGCTGGCAAATTTTATATCCCGGAAATTGCAGAAAAATACCGAAAAATATTACAAAATATTTAAAATATTCGAATTATATTTTTCATTAGTTTTTCTTGATGAGCTGTAATATTGGCTTAACATAACCGATTAATTATACTGGATATGTACTCGTATCCTAACCGACCTCATACCAACAAATTTTAGTGATCATAAACCACTCCATTTCGACGTGAAACTTGTATACAATTATAAATGTAAATTTTATGTACTTACATTGTTCCCTTTGCCACGGTCATGTTCAAATTTTGTAAAACTTGATTTGGTTTTGATTTGGATCCATATTGTTTAAATGCATGTCGCACTGATACAGCTTGTTGCTGCCTTGACCACACTGTTCCTCCATCGTCAATGGGTGCTACACTATTGTCACTCCCACTAAAAAAAGATAAGAAAAATTTATACATTAATTAATTATTTAAATATAATTTTATAAAAACATGTCTTGTAATATTACACTTATATAATTACATAAGACATTTTGTCATAATTCGTAATATACATAACAAAAATAAAATTAATTGTAAAAAAGAAGTTTCGGTTTGCTGACACGAACAAAAAAAAAATACTACCTACCAATATATTTACAAAGTTTGCAAAATTCTGCAAAAATATTTATTGAATAAAAAACCGAATGAATTATTATTTTCATATATAATTTTATTGTTTGTTGTTGTAATAACTATAATAATAATAATAATAATCGTATTACAAAAACGGAAAAACTCGACAATTTTTCTACTCATATAACAAAATATATAAAAATGTAAAAGCTAAGCATTATTTAGGTTAGTTTTTTTTTTTTTTTTGAAGGTTATTTTAGTTATTACGATCGAATAGATTTTGTAATTTATATTTGGTCAATTGATAATAATAATAGCCAATTGATAAATAAACATTAGCGTGGATTTACAATTGACACGTACTTTTTTCATAGTTTTCGAGCCAAATATCATAAACTAAATGTAATTTTGCAATTCGATTATAGTTCGTTATCATGTATCGTGTCATCTAAAAGAATATGTGGAACAATGGACGATAATTGCCCACCTATTTGTTGTTAGTGTAATACGGAAATCAAATGTTGTTTACACTTTACATATTGATTTATGTAATTAACATATCGCAGATACGATATATATATATATATATATATATATATATATATATATATATATATATATATATATATATATATATAATATTACATATATATAAAAGCTCCCTAGCAACTGCTAGAGAGAGGTGAGGCTCACACTATTAAGTGTCAATATTCTTTAGTTTGTTCGATTTCAATATAATTTTTCGGAAAATCTAGAAGACTAATTTGAAAAGTCGATATATTTCAACTTCTCTTTACAAACCCACCAAACTCAATACTTTGTATATTCTATCAAATGAAATCAAAATACATTTCTTCAAATGAAAGTTGTCCCAATGTTTGTAACTGTAAAAAATAATTTTTATTCTTAAGTTCTGTTGCTGGGGCTGATTATAGTTATTAAAGCGTAAAGCGAGTATCATAATATTTAATTTTGATGTAACATAATTCAAGACCTGCAGTGTTTGTGCACTGTGATGTGACAGTTGGCACACATATTTTAAATTAATTGTAAAAGGGTCTTTCAAATTATGCGTTATTTTTAAATCTTTACTTTGTTTGGATTTTAAGAAACTTTGTATTGTTAAATAACGTATCAATTATGCATTTATACATGAAAAGCCATATATTTGCCAAATTACTACCTCTTGCAATTAGTTTTTAATATAAATTATGGACTACCTGTGTCAAATAACATGATCTTGTTGACAAATTGACATAAAATTACGGACCAAATACACCGCCATACAATAATCCGTACCAAAAAGTAATTCGTTTTGAATGCAGGTTTCTTATAATTTTTTGACACATGCACGTAGTTTTAAATGATCCAATGGCTTTAAATTTTGTACCACAGACTCGTATTATAAACCTTTAGAGTTTGTTTCTTTAGTAAAATATGCCATATTGTAGTTTCACTAGTATTTTATTTGTAAATGACGACTAATGAACAGTTTAAAGTATTTAGCATCACTTTCATGAGCCAAACTAATATGTTCTTGTAAACTAGTTGAAACCTTACTACAATTCGATTAGTGCTTTCAGGATGGTTACGTTAAAGAAACACCTTAATTAAACAGATCTTATTTAATTAATCGAAATATGTTAATTAATTAAGCAAATGTCAAATGGGAAATACAAATTGAAAAAAATATTTCATTAAATATTTTAATTTTTAAGTTTTTTCAACACTTGTTACCTCCAAAATAAATTTCGTTTTAAAAGTGCATCTATATGGCAAGTTATCTTAACCTCACCGAAAACCGTGGTAGATTAAGATCCTAGAACCAAAATTTTGAAAATTGTATAAGACGTTAAAAATACTTGGAGAACTTGGGGTAGTTTAAATCTGTTGAAATGATATTTAGTACTAATAATATTTAAGATCAAATAAACTGTAGTTTCGAAGGAATTCGCACAATTTTTAGTTTATTTTTAAATGTTTAAAGCTTAGATGGGACATCTCGAAAAAACATTTATTGAGATCTTGAGTCAACATAAACCAACAGATATTTGGGGCAAACCTTAAATGTTTGAATTTTAAATTTAATTTAAAATCTGCCACTTAACATACCAATTTCATAATTTTTGAATAATTTTTAAAATAATTTAATTTTTTAAATTATCGTTTAATGTTGAAATTTAATTAAGTTAAAGGTTATATTGGTGCTATGCAATATACTTTTAATGTATTGCCTTTCACCGGTGAAAAAGTTTTTGCTGATAACCACAACCTAATCTACGTAAAGCCATTGATAAATCAATTCTATGAAAAAATGCAGATATATATATATATATATATATATATATATATATATATATATATATATATATATATATACATAATTATTTATTAGAAAATTAATTTTTCCTTCAAAACTTATTCACCTTCAACGTTTATATGAGATTATAAATAAACTCGTTGCCATTGCTAATTCTAATTCTAAAACTAAAAGTATTAATATATTTTCCAGTTTACGCGGGAAAATGTGCAATACTTTAATTTTGAAAATATTTGTCTACTTTTAATGCAATTTAAATACTTGAATAAAATAAATGTATTAGATACTACTTGTTGTTTCTGCATTATGTTAATGCAGACATACATTTTCTTGCCACTTGATAGCCTTCGAATTGTTTAGCATTTTTAATTAGGTTCTTTGATTGGGAGTCGTTTTATAGTTTTCTAACAATATAATTGAACATTATTTGTGAACATTTATAGTTTAATTCTATATACGAGGTTTAACACAATATATATTCTTATAGCTTAAGTTTATATAGCTATTTTGCATTGTAATGATGTGAATATAGCGTAGTTTAAATCGGCTCACATTTTATCAATATAATGAACAAGTTTTTTTAATCATTAAAGAATTGATTTACCTGTTTGTCCGACAAATCATTTGGTATACTTCAATAGCTATAATATTAATTCTATTTGTGGCTTTAATTGCGTTTTAAGTAAAAAGGTTTCAGAGTAAATAAGAAATCATAAAGTCAATTAATTTAAAATCATAAGTGTAAAGACGTTTTGAGACATCTTGAAAATTATAATGCATAATTCGAACTTTAATTTAAAATACTTTGGAACTTTCTATAATTGGAAATTTATAAGCTTAAAACAGGTAAAATTATAATATGTTCTGCGCTGCTGATTACCAGTCAAAATATATCGACACATATAGGGGTAGTTAACACTTATAAGATATTGATTATCAAATTAACGAATACAAAAAAGACCCGCAGGCTTGAAACTCAAATGATTAAATTGGGTGAACGTACAGAACAGATTTTAAATTTTTTCTTTCTTGCACTCTAAATTAATTTATTTGAATAAACTTATTAAAGAACAGACCATGTAGTTTTTTCGCCCGCCCATGACGTCAATTTTTCAAATAGAAGAAATATAGAACCATTTCAGAAAATAAACATATATAACTAGAAGTTACGAAGGGGAAAAGATGTATATTCGACCTTGATGATTTTACCAGAACTAATACAGTTTTATCAAAAAGTATATCAAAGACGGTTATATTTTGTATAAGACCACTTGGTGGTAAAATACAGTCTAACTTAATAAAAATAAAATTGAGAAACTAAAAATACATAAAACACTTTGTTTAGGGAACATCACATAATTTTTTAAAAATCTACCATATTTAACGGTTTAACTTACTAAAAATTATTTTAAATTTAGCCAAGGTAGACTAGAGTAAATTTTAAGCAACAATTTTTCTTTGTTTAATTTTTTTTTAATTTTAAATAAAAAATTAAAAAATGCCGTACATTCCGTAATTTTTCACGAAATCGCAATCTCCTCTTTGAATATGGTTTTGGAAATTAACAAAGCAGGAGTAGGCATTGTCCGATTGTAACTATTGTAACTATTGTAAAAAAATCTAAACCAAAAACATTTTACTAATTAAATTTAAAATGCATTTTTCAAAACATTATAAACAAATTCAACTTTATTTCAGTCTACCATAACCTTTAGTGATAATTAATTGCTATTGTAGCTATAGGATAAAAGCATTTTTGCGAAAACCTAACTTAGCGCATACTTAGCGCATAGTTAGTCGACAAACGTAAAAAGTTGAATTGGAAAAATTTAGATAGGTTCAGTTTATCTGTGATGTATAGGTAGAAATAAAAATACTTGTACCTTTATGTCAATAGTATATATAAGTAGTTGACATAAAACTGAAAGTCTGTGATTCAAATGAATTATGTCTGCACAAATTTAAATAATTTGAAATAGAAAATTTAACCCAATTAAATCTAAGAGTATGTACAAAGAAAGTAATAATATTAGTCTTTATTTATCTGTATCACCTTGATCTTCACACGTCATAGATCGTTAAATTTAATATACACACGATCATATTAATTGTATCAGACATTAAAATCTATAATTAACTTTCGGCTTATTTATTATACAAATTTAAGATCTACCGGATCTCTTTTTTTGATTTTATTTTTATTTTTATTTTTATTTTTTTTTGTATTACAAGTAAAAATAAAATGTTAATCTTAAGTATGCTATGTACAAATTTCTAGTTAATTTATTATTTCATCACACAAAAACCCACCTTGAATTGTTATATAAAATATATAAAAATTTAACTTATAATATTATAAACGTAAAAAGTGATAAAATTTCTTTTTTCTACGGTGACCATGAAATACTAACAAAAAATTCACGATTTTATACAAAAATTTCATCATTGTCCCATAATAAATTATACGGTCAAATTGTTAACGCAATTTTAACATATTGGAGAATGCCATAATTAATGTTATATCATAATATTATAATATATATATATATATATATATATATATATATATATATATATATATATATATATATATATATATATATATATATATATATATATATATATATATATATATATATATATATATATATATATATATATATATATATATATATATATATATATATATATATATATATATATATATATATATATATATATAGTATAGTGTTTTGTGAATGCGGATTACATGATTTTTATAATATTTGCATGATATTATAAATAAAATTTACTTTCACTTAAATTAAATTTGTATAATATCGTATTCAGTATTTCAGTTGCTATATATGACGTTTAATGCAATAATGACGCAACCAAGAAAATTCTATATAAATTTGTTGGTTATATACTTGGCCATTATTTAGATGAACTCCTTAATTGCTTATATAAAATTTATCATTCATTATTTTCTAGAATATATATATTATTTTCGCACTATATTTGATCACACTACTAACAACTATATATACAAAAAACTTGTTTCTTTTTCAATTTGTGTAATTAAATATATATTATCGTAGATTGCAACATTTGCAAAAAAAAACTATAAACCTGGATTAATTCATTATTAATAAGTTTCCCAAATGAACTCGTATACAATCGAGCTGGCATAATTGAAATTTAATATATGGTTGTTTAGTCTGTTTAAAAACCAGTCACTTATTATATGAATCACTTGTCATAACTAAATTACCAATTGGTGTTTTTGCTAATATCTGTTATTTTTTGTATAATATATAAAGTAAATGTATATTGTGGTCAGTTATTGAGAAGTCTATATAAATCTGGAATACAGACTACTATAATGAATTTAATATAAAAAAAATTATATCAGAAAGAATTTATCGAGTCACGTGTTTGTATTTGTATAATTATTCAATTCATGTCACGTTATTTTGGCGAATATTTTATTGATTGAAGGCGACTCACATTCAATGATAAAATACATTAACGATTATTAATATTAATAAATTCGCGGTTTTTTAAAACTATTAAATGGAAACAACAATATCTAAGATCGCAAAATACTTATGGGTATTTTGAGACTGTTTATATTTGTGTCAATTTTGAAATTCATTACTTTTTGTAATCAGACAATTTTCAATATTATATATATATATATATATATATATATATATATATATATATATATATATATATATATCAAGATTTTTTTTTAACCAAAATTTACCACCTGAAAATGTTAATTTTGAAGCTAGCATAATTTCGTTAATGGTCTCATTTCAAAAATCACCTGAATAAAATCACAGAAAAATCATTGAACTAGGACAAATTCAAATTGATAAAATAACTTATAAATAACGTTAATATAAAATAACGTTAATAATTAACGTTACAATTAAACGACTCTTCAATAACATCAGCGACTGCGATAATATTTACTATAACGTAAAGATGCATTACAGTAAATCGGAAGAAGAAATCGCAACACCGATCTTTGAGAAACCCCAAAATTTCCACCTTTTTTGTTGCTATGGATCTTGTTTATTAAATAGTTAAATAGCAAAAGTGCTACTCCCCTTATATCAATATATGGAATAACTTTTTAAATAACATTTCGTTATTAGTATAGTAGCGAATTCGCTTTAGTCGAATGATTTTGATTTGACGCTAAAATCGAACAAAGTGATTGAGGGATAATTGTTGGGGGAAATATAATTTTTTATAAAGTTCTTTAAATATATATCTTCTTTTACATTATGAAGAAACTGTCCTTTATCAAAACACCATATATTGAAAATAAAAGCTAAGTTAGGCCCGATACTAAAAATAACCTTATTGACCACTACAATTATAATTTGATCAATCCCACTTAAGTAACTATTGTTGAGGACAAAAGCAGCTAAGATAATTTCCAAGTCACTATATAGTATTTAGGGCAAAACATAAATTTCACTGTTGAACCTAGTCAACACTATATTATTCCAGATAGCGTTTTCAAAGCACATTAACAATTTCATTTAAAATAGTTATGTTATTACTCGTATGTTCACCAATTATATCAAAGTAATATCGTCTTTGCCCGATATATATATATATATATATATATATATATATATATATATATATATATATATATATATATATATATATATATATATTATATATATATATTATATTGCTGCAGTTAACCTATATATGTATATTTATTCGGTTTTTGGAATCAATTCTTTAATCCTGGACTTAAGGGCATCCACTGTTTTTCTGTTTTTTTTATTTGGATTTGGATGATTAATAAAGTTTAATATATAAAAAATCAGACATCCAAGCCTTTCAAATGCATTGTTTAATCTTAGTCACTGATTTAATTTTATTTAGATTAGCAATGAATATATCATCGAAATTTGAATGTTATTATGTGGTATAACCATTATTTTTATTTTTTGGTAATACAATTAGCTTAAAAATAGGAAATACTTTAAACTTTTGTATTGTAAATAGTACTAGTTAGGATAAATATTAAAAAAACCTTATCATATGGTTTTTTCACCTTCAAACGCCATTATTTATTTGTCCAGCTCACTATATCCGAATAAAGTAATTTGTCCTCTGGATCAGTGGTCATTCTATATATAGTGTATAGCCTTGAAGTCATCTTGAAAATAATGACTCATTTGTTGACCAGATGTACAATGATTCGGTAGGCACATAAGAATATATTTCGGGGCCAAAATAAGTTTAGTCTTTTTATTATTATATCGGTGATATATATATATATATATATATATATATATATATATATATATATATATATATATATATATATATATATATATATAATATATATACGACACTTTATTAAAGTTGAAACTAACGATTAAATTTTAATATGGGCTGTGCCCATAATTTATATTTGAAAGTTTCGTTAGAGCTCGTAATGTTTTCCATCTGATTAAGGTATTCCGAATATTTTCTTGTTTAAATTCTTTGAATTTAGTACTATAATTATATCATTATTTGGCTGATTTATGTTTCTAATATGGATGTGAAGTTTTCTTCATTTCTTCACTTTTTATATGTGTGTTAGTTTCACACTGTTAAACTTAATTCCTATTGGAAAATGATTATTCCCATTGAAATATTTAGTACTAAATTTAAAATTTATTCTGATCTCCGTTTAAAATATTACAATATCAAATAAATATGCCATAAACAAAGTACACAAAAATAGAAAATCAAAAAACTCTACAGCACTTATTCCCCTGTACATCGATACAGTTTTTAGATGAGAAATATAATAAGCTTACACAAAATATATTCCCCTGTACATCGATGAGGTTTTAACGTTTTTAGATAAGGAATATAATATACTATTATATGTAATATCAGAACCTGGGTCCAAATCTCTAAAAAGGGCTGATAATGGCCTATAAGCAGTATGAAGTCAAATATTCTGGCTTCAAAGTTTGGCACAAAATTTGGACTCAGGTTAAATGTTCAGAAATAAATGTCTTAGAATAAATGTTGTGCCAAACTTTGAAGCCTGAATGTTTGACTTCACACTGTTTATAGGCCATCCCAGAAATTTGAACTCTGATAGTACATATAATAGCTCATTATATTCTTCATCCAACAACGTTAAAACCTCATCGATGAACAGGGGAATACATTTTGTGGCAAGCTTTGAAGCAAAAATATTTGACTTCATATTACTTAGAGGCCATATCAACCAAGTTCTGATAATATTCATATTAGTTTATATATATCTTAACTATAAATAATTAATTTTTAATTTAATAAATTTACCGATTATTAAATCAATACGTTATGTTATGTTATTTATTTTTTGCTTTATTTTTATTTTTGAATATAGGGTACAATAAGACGTTGGATTCTAATTAGAACACATTTTTAAGCTGTACTAAATAAAATTATTTTTTGGGTTATGGGTTCGATACTTTGGTTGACATTTTAGTACTTATGTATTTTTTTGACACCACTCGATTATTGATACTACAAAAGCATATTTAATTATTTTGTTTAATTATTAAATGTCTATTTTGATGTTAAAAAAAACCTTAAATTAGTTTTATTTCTTTATATTAAATAATTCAGTATGTTACTGTAACATAAAATACTAAATCTATATCTTTAAATAAATTAGTTTTTTGTTTCGTACTGACGATTAATTTTTCTAAATAATTCGCATAAGATTATTTTTGCTTTATAATGGAATTTTACTAATAAAAGAGATTTTAAATCATAACAATGTACAATAGCCACGCAAAAATAATTAAAATCCAATACGATTTCGTTAATTCCAATAGGATTCGTATACGTATATGTGAAGAAATTTACTTTATATTTTATTTACCTTTAATCCGTCCAGAACGAATTTTATAAATAACGAAAGTAAACTTTAAAACTATATCCGCTTATTTTTTCTTCATTATATCAATTACCAAAGTTTAATATCTTTATATATATATATATATATATATATATATATATATATATATATATATATATATATATATATATATTTATATATATATATATATATATATATATATATATATATATATATATATATATATATATATATATATATATATATATATATATATATATATATATATATATATATATATATATATATAATATATAGATTAAATATAAGATTGACGTGTCTGCCCTGTTATATATCAATTAATATATCAAAATGTTGAATTATATCTAAATAATTAAGGTTCAAGCTAATAACATCATTTTGTCAGTATTCTATGGCGGCTCATTATACTTTCACAACGACAGTAATTATAAATAGATACCGACAAAAGACACGGGAAAAGTGACAAACCTATTTATTTATGTATTACCCGCGAGAAAGTCAAAAAACTCCTCTAAGTAAAATCCAATTTTACACTTTAAATTTAACAACTATATTTAGCTTCTTAAAAAAATATAAAAAAAACTATAAATTTCCCACATCATTGCATTCCGCGTGCATTTAAAATCCAACATAATTAAAATTTGTAACAAAAGACTTAAAAATCAAGCGAGAAACCCGACAAAAGTATTTTCCTATATATGAGTATACATATATTTTTGTTGGATAATCAAATTATATATATATATATATATATATATATATATATATATATATACATATACATATATATATATATATATATATATATATATATATATATATATATATATATATATATATATATATATATATATATATATATATATATTAATTTGTCAACAACTTTATTTCATTTTAAATAATATATAATATATGAACTATTTTATATTTAACTATATATATATGTACGATTATTATGTAAACGCAATATAAATCAAATTAAGTGTTAATAGTTTTTCTACAATGTTTACAACTAAAACTTTTTAGGTTTAAACGTTTTTGTTGCATAATATGCATACACAAGCTCACCAATAACATTAATTTTAATTTATTTTGTTTTTGGAACACCATAGTCTTTCTCCGCATAATATGTCACACTGTATGACCAAAACGACAAATATTTATTTATATTTGCGTTATATTTCTTATGTTAATAATTATTAAATAGATTTATAAACTCGTATCACGTTGAAATGATATTTTGAAATATTTTTAGTAAAACAACACACAGCTCAACGAAGTTGTGTTTTCATAATTTTTCTTGAATTTAGCACAATGATTTAATTAATAAAAATAAATTATATATATATATATATATATATATATATATATATATATATATATATAGTATTTATAACTAATTCATATTTCATATGTAATTGATCGTCCTTCAAAGCATGTCCGAATTTAGGCCAATATAGTTCATTTCTATTTTTTATATAATATTAATTTATATTGTATAATAAAACTGTTGTTAAAAATAGTAATATTTTTAAAGTTGACAATATGCTTTCTTAATATAAGCTTAATAATTACCGAATAAAATATCATTTCACTTTTAATATAAAATAAAAAAAAACACAAAATGTTGTACGCTTTAGTTATAAACTATAAATAAATTATTGTACAATAAAAATACAATTTTGTTAATTTAATCGTCAAAAAATAGACAGATCAAAAAAAACTTTCAATTTTATTTTTAGAATATTAATTCTACAATTTATGAAATGCGGTTGGATAAGAAACTATGAAAGCTTTTTAGTGATTTATAATCACAAAAAATTAAACATGATAAAGGTATTTGGGTTTTATTGAACTGAATCGAGCAAAATAGAGAATATCTTGTCTATATAAATAACGTAATTAGTTGGAACAGGTTATTCAACTCAAAATATAATTAGGAGCACAATTTAAATTACCGTCATAGTTCAATTAAATTTTTTATATTGAGAGCAGATTTATTGACATTAGAGAAACTGATTATTTTAAAATTTCAGACATAATTTAAATTCTTAATGCAAATTAAATTGGTTTAGTAAGAATTATAATTAGTATATAGAGGAATGCTAATTTATTATCAATATTTAGAGTTAGCTATTTACTAATTTAGCAAATATTTAGTTGTAAAGTTGCACTCTAGTAAATTTTAAATTTAAAATATATAAACCGCAAGATCATCATATCAATACACATATATATGTAAACAAAAATTTAAAGCAACTATATATCGTCACCTCAGTATTTATACAAACGAAAAAAACTTAATTTGGATTTAAATGAATTTCAACTTTAAACGATTTAATTTTAAAATTTATAAAGGTTTATGAACTTTATTTCAATGAATTTTAAAGAACTTTACCATAACTTTTTGTATTTTAAACAAAAAAAGCTTTTCTGTTAGTCGTACAGTTGTTTTTACAAAGTGTAACATTAATTATGAAATATATCAACATTTACCATCGCGTAACTTTCCTAATTCAAATTTTATTGCAGAAAGTTGATCGAAACTATAAAACTCATCTTTACGTCAGGAACCAAATTCACAAAAATAAAATATATAAACTTACAAATTTACACTAAATAATAATTAAATTGAATTCTTAAGCAGCAAATACAACCATGAGTCAATTAATTTGTATGTATAAGGAAGGCACTTAAACATCGAAAATAAGTTTCTAAAAAGTTCGTATAAAATTATGATTTTCCAGTAGAAAAACATATAGAATAGATAAATACTTACAATTTAGTAAAAATATTGCAAATGTATCATTTGTCATACTGACATATTTAGAATGGAAAGAAATATTCAATCTCGTTTTTTACAAACGATGGCTATATTATCTCAAAAAAGGTATAAATGCGTGTGTATCATTTAAATACTGGGCTGACGATATATCAAATAACATGTAATATTTATATAAAATACATATTATATATATATATATATATATATATATATATATATATATATATATATACATATATATATATATATATATATATATATATATATATATATATATATATATATATATATATATATATATTAATCTGCAATTATGTCTTATTCTGGAGTTTTATCATATTTTATTTAAAATAAAATTCTTGAGAAACAATAACTGAGTTCTTCTAATGTGATTCTAATTAAAGAAAATTTAGATTTTACATTCAATCTTTTACTATTTTTGGATAAAGTTATAATCACTACCATGGCAAAATGTATGTAACAGTAACAGTAGAAATTTTTAGTCAGTTTATGAAAATTTGTTAATATTTTATTTCTGAACATGTTCATAAATTCTGTTAAGGTAATATTGAAAATTATTTTTATCATGTTAAATGTAGAAATTGATTAGGAACTAAATTTTTTCATTTCAAATATCCAAGCAACGTTATTGATGGTGATTTTGTGGATTTTAGCATTTATATAAAAATTTGTGATATAAAATAATCCGTCCTTACAAATTTAATACTGTGCTTCATTCAAAATACAGATAATTGTGTTTTGGTGATAGCATATTTCATAAATTGTTGAAAAGAATTCAAATGAAATTTTATCATTTCTATAATATTTTTAATAATGTTACAGATATGTTTTTATGGATTTTGTTTTTTATCTTTTACAGCGTGCATTTTGTTTTACATTGCAAAAACAAGATAAATCATAAAATCTGGCACCACTGTGCACGACACACGTGTCAATATATAAGTATATAGTGACGATCATTTGATATTTTAATTATAAATAGATCATTAAAATGACATTAAACCTATTTCTAATTAAAATTAATTTATAATGTTTCTTTTGCAATTACTTTTAAATAATTACTTTAACTAATCATATATATAAATATATATATATATATATATATATATATATATATATATATATATATATATATATATATATATATATATGGAATTCGAAAAAATTTAATATTATAAATGACTTCCAAAAGTAAAATTTAATATATTTTATCAATGTTAAACTTGATGCAAGTATAACAGAAAGTTTAGAAATCCAACTTGCTTAATATTGAAAAATTTTTAATGACCTCAAAGGTTTATTGGATTTTAGACGAGCCCAAGAAATTTCAAAAGTATGTATTAATTAAAAATTACAACAGTATATATGCTAATAAAACAATTCATAAATATTTAAGTCATAAAAATTAAAAATTATATGCGTTGCTGATTATTAAAATGATGATAAATATATTTAAAATTTAATTAGTCGAATCAATATAGAATTTAGGTAAATAGTAAAATGTATGTATGGATAAATTTTGCAAAATATGTATCTTAAAATTGGGGCACAAATAGTTGATAATTAATTGTTTAATTAGCATATCCATTAGCAAGTTTAACAATGTGTAGATTTCGGTCAGTGGTAATACATTTATATATATATATATATATATATATATATATATATATATATATATATATATATATATATATATATATATATATATATATAATAAATTAGTCGCACTATATCCTAATGTGCCACTGGCTATAACTAACGACCTAACTAAAATAGTTAATCGACGATAAATGCGTTGGTTGACATTGAGTAAATCATAAACTATAATTTTTAAATGTATTTTTTTTTTAAATAGTTATTATTGTAATGGCCAAACATAATTACGAGGTCATTGTATGGCTCAAACTTTGGCCAAGACTAATTAATCAATTCTAAGATATATACATTTTCTTATATTCGCATGCCATATATTAAAATTATATGTAGCGTGCGAAAATCCATTTTCGATTAAAATATATATAAAAAAAAATACTTACGTTATTAACATTTTATTTATGAAATATACTAATTTGTTGATTTAATCCGTTTGATAGCAACTAAATATTATTTTCGGTTTATGTATATAGATGATTGTCTACGGTTTGGTAATTTATTAAATTGTTGGCAAACCAACGAACATATATAAAAAAAAATATCTATTCTGCTCGCTATAATGTATAAAATAAAAAAATAATCAACATAAAATCACTTTATCCACTTAAATTTTCTTTAAATTGTTCACAATCATAAAAATTACTATTAAGCGTAAATATTTTGAAAATTAATGATTTTTTTTTTGAATAACTGACCGGACACAATATGTATTAGTTTTTGACCTTGAAAGTTAAGCTTCTCCAAAAAAAAACTATGTATACGTCATATAAAAAATCAATATACGAACTTTCAATTAAATGTACCGAATAATATTTTATTAGTTTTGAAGTAGTTTTGTTTTATTGGTGAATGGGATGATTTAAAGTGAAATCGATTAAAACAATCAAAAAATTATAATTAAAACAGATAAATCATTAATTTACAAAATTCACAAAAAATTTCATTTTTATTTCATTAGAATTTCACTTAAAAAAAAAATATGTTTCACTCAAAACTCGAATCACTTACACAATTTAATTTTTTTTTTTAACTTTAGTATTATTTAAAAAAATAAAAAAAAAAAAAAAATAAAATTTCACTCTCACTTATTATTTTAAAATTATTAAAATAAAATATTTACCGAATAAAATTACAAAAAAACTAACGAATTATTTAATATTATTTTTTTTATAATAAAATGTTGGACATCCTAAATGAGTGAATGTCCAGGAGTAACTAGTACGATTTTATAATAATATAAATTTTACGTTCAATATATCTTTAATTATTTTGGTGTGTATAGTTTTTGCTTCGGGGTAGGAAGAGGTGGAAACGCAAACTAAATATACAAAAAGTAAAAACTACGATACAACAAAACATTTTTTTTTTTATATTTTATATAAATAAAAAATGTTTAATTTAAGTTTTTGTTGTTGTTGTTGTTGCCGTATATGAGTATATTACACATGGAAATTTTTAAATTAGTAGGGAGCTGTATTCATAATTTAAAGTGTAATAGTAAGGTGGATTTGCAATTATCTTCTTATATATATATATATATATATATATATATATATATATATATATATATATATATATATATATATAAAATATACATTTATATAGTATACATATATGCATAATAAGAAATAGTTCTGAGTCAAGCTCATAAACAATATAGAAAATATATGTAAAACATATAATCCCAATTGTTGGTCGAATAGCACTATTAAATTGACAGTGACTTATTGATTTAACGGCATGACTTCTTAAAAAAAAAATCATTTTAACTTATAAATGAAAAATTTATATAGCATATTTATTATAAAATAATAAAATATAATTATAGTTTTTATTGTTCGAAAATAATTTTATCGGATTGTAAATAAAATAAAATACAATTTTTATAATTTAGGATTAAGCCATTTATGATGTGTACTTAAATTAATTAAGTATTTAAATGCAATTTTATTTAAACGCGCATTACAGTTTGAAATATACGATTCAGACAGACATATAAGTTTAGATTCACTAAAGTTGAGTAATTGAGACAAAAAATGTAGGACTCTTCCAAAGATTACAGATAAATAAGGTAGTTTTCAATTTCACAACTATCGATAATGCTATATTATAGTCTAGGCTCAATGCAAGAGCGTTTGGGTCCATATAGTCTGACAATAACTTTACCGTTTAAGTGACAGTGAAATTAAAGGAAAGTGAACCTCAAAAATTTGGTTTAGAAAAATGCATATTTAGAAATATCTAGAAAATCGTTTTATAATCATAATCAAAATATTAAGAGGTGAATTTCTATCAAATACCTGTCGTTTAACTTGTTGGCCAATATATTATTATAATTTTGGTACATAGGTCTAAAAAAACATGTTTAATATTTTTTTTCATACATTAGAAACGAAGATCTTTAATCGGTTAGATTTTAATGATCTACAAGTTAATAAACGATATAATTGATAGTACTATGATCACATAGCAACTGTTATGACCAAAAATATTCCTATTTAAATATTTTGTTATGTAACTGCCAAAATTAAAAAAATGAAATGGCAAGTGAATTGCAGTTTTATCCGTATTTGAATTAGTAAGCTAAAAGCGCTATAGAATCTATTTATTAAAGTATATATATATACTTTAAAGTATATATATAAAGTATATATATATATATATATATATATATATATATATATATATATATATATATATATATATATATATATATATATATATATATATATATATATATATATATATATATATATATATATATATATATATATATATATATATATATATATATATATATATATATATAACCGTAGAGAGCACAAACAATTTATTTTTGGAAATCGAGATAATTACTGTAACTCTTGTTATTTTGATGAAATTGATTCTTTGGAAATTCTTTCTGAAATTCAGAAGTTAAAAAACAAGCATTCTAAAGGATTGGATGGAGTTGATAATGTAATTGTGAAAAATTGTGCTTGGTATCTGGTTGACATATTACAATTTTTATTTAATTTAAGTCTAAAGAGTGGTATATTTCCAGATGCTTTAAAAGAACCTGTGATTACTCCAGTTTTTAAAAATGGTGATGCTCTGCTGATGAAGAATTACAGACCTATATCTCTATTGAGTACTTTTTCTAAAATATTTGAGAAATTAATAAAACGTCGATTGATCTCATACCTTAATAAAATTAATTTTTTTAGTTACCACCAATTTGGATTTATAGCTGGAAAATCTATAAAAGAAGCTCTCTTAAATTTTTGAGTAATATTTATTTTGCCACTAATAACTCCCAGAAATGCTCAGCAGTATTTATGGACATTTCTAAAGCATTCGATACTGTTAACCACGACATACTAATCAAAAAATTGTCAATTATTGGTGTAATTGTCAGTTATTGGTTTATAAGATACCTTCGTGTCCGTAGTCAAACTGTAAAAATTAATAATGCAAATAGTCTCCCTGGTCTTCTAAAATGTAGTGTTCCTCATGGATCAGTTTCCCTTATTGTTTTTAGTTTATTTCAATTCTGTTTTTGAAATTAATCTCAGAGGGTGTGTTACAGCGTTTGCTGATGATCTGGCTTTAACATATGCATCTAATGATTTCGTTGAAATTCAACAGTTTATTAATTTTGATTTGTGCACTCTAAGTAAATGGTTTTTTTGTGACCGACTTGTTGCGAGCGAAAAATCAAGAGTTATGCATTTTAGACGAACTGACTTAACAGTTGATCAAAACCTTTTCAAGTATGATGTATACTCGTGCGATAAAAATCCATGTTTTGGGCAATGTTTTGATCTGCCATGCGTAAATGAGCTTAGATACTTAGGTTTAACAGTTGACTCACAGCTGAATTGTCATTATTGCAGTGCGTAAATTTAATAATCTTCGGCCTTTGTGCCCTTCTTATATATTAAGAAGGTTACATCATGCTCTTGTTGAATAAATTATAATGTATGGTACAACAAGTTGGGGTGGAATTTACTTTGCTAACATTGCCGATATGTTTATAGCACAAAAGAAAATTATTAAATTAATTTATTAGCACCTTTTCGTCCCGCAATAGTGAAACTGGTGGAAAAGTTTGGTCTGTAGGAACAAGTTAGTGATGTGAAGAATCGAAACCGTGTGCTTAAGAACAACTGAGAATATTGCTGCTGTAGCCCGTAGTGTTGAATAAAACACAGGTTTTTCGATTCCTCGTCGATTTTTGAAATTAAGCATTCCACAAACGATATTACACCGTATTTTGCGTATCGACTTAAGTCTTAAGGCTTTTAAAGTTCAGTTAACACAATAACTCAAGCCGGTGGTTCACCAGAAACTTCGTATCTTTGCTAATTGGGTCCTTCAAATACATCAAAATGATCCGGATTTTCATCGAAAAATCATCTTTAGTGATGAGGCCCATTTTCACCTCAGAGGCTACGTTAATAAGCAGAATTGTCGCATTTGGGGCACAGAAAATCCAAGAATGATTGTTAAAAAGCCTCTACATCTTCAACGTGTCATTGTTTGGTGGGTTTTTTTGGCTGGCGTTCTGATTGGATCTTACTTTTACGAAAATGAGGCTGGTGCAACTGTTACGGTGAATAGATTGCACTACTGAGCTATGATTAATGATTTTTATGGCCAGAATTGAAAGATATTGGTGTGGACGATGTTTATTTTCAGCAAGACGGCACCACGTGCCATACAAACAACGAAACAATCCCAATTTTGTAAGATAAGTTTCTGACCTTGTTATTTCTCGAAGAGGTGATCACAATTGGCCACCGAGATCTTGTGATTTAACACCTTTAGCCTTTGGTCTAAACGACTTTGAACCTTTTTTTTAGAGCCAAATGAAATATAAGGTCTATGCCAATGCTCCACAATCGATTCAAGACCTTAAAGATGGAATTCGTGAAGTTATCGGGGACACACAGCCGCAAATGTGCGAATTGGTCAAGGATATGGTGCTGGAAACGTAGCCGTAGTGACCATTTGGCTGATATCGTTTTAAAATGTTAGTGGCATACCATCCTCTTTACATTGAAATAAACAACGAATCATTGATTCATTCATTGATTTCTCTTAAAAAATGCTTGTTTTTTTTAATATCAAAATAACACCTCTTATTGGAAGCCCCGTTAGTATCTTACGAAGTGTAAGATGGCAGTATTATTACTAGTTCAGTCACGTTCCATTTTCTGTTCCTACAGTTAAGGAGCAAACAGTAACCTCTTAAAGAAAAGGGATCGTTCTATATGTTGCTGGCAATATAGGTGACTGCGTATGTCACCTTTTTGCATTGAAACTATTTTGAAACATTGTTGAATCCACATCGTTAATCGTGAGTCATATTTTCACAGAATAAGTTTACCGCCTCGTCATTCATTAACAAATCAACAGTAGAGAAAAATGTCATTGTTGACCTAGAATTGACTGCATTTATGTTCAAAGAATTGCTAATTATTTAAATAACCAGATAAAAAACTAATGTAGCATTTTGAAAAAAAAACCGAACATCAAAAGATGTTCTAAAACCGAATTTTAGTCAAAAGATTAAGAAGCTCAAACAGATCATGAAATTTTTTTAGAATTAACCATCGCGTACAACATGAGTATAGTAGAAGACCTCGTCAGTTTCATAAATGGCCATTCTCATTTTTAGTTACTTGTTACGAATTATGTGTCCACAATATAAGTGGAAAAAAAACTAGGTCCTGAAATTATATCATGCTTCTTATGAATTGTTTTTTTTTCTAATAACAAAAGCGAAAACAAATTGCAATATAACATATATAAATAAACAAAAATCGGAAATATATAAATCATGATTATGCTAATTTTTCTATATGCTACATACAGATGAAAATATGTTTATATATATACGCTATATGAATCACGCATATACACGATTAGTTCGATATTAGATAAATCGTTTGATTACATAATATAATGTTAACAATTTATTTCATAATTCGTTTAAAATCACAACACAAATACAATGGTGACCGACTTATACACGAAAATAGCCAAATGCGATGCGAGATGAATCTCAATACATACATATATATATATACGTACTCTATGGAGACAGACGACTTGATTCAATATATCCGCTAAATCATCTCTATATGTGTTGATATATGTATACATAATTAGATATCTGAGAGTATTTATGTTCATATGCAACACATACAATTTATCTGTTAACTATATGTAATACTGTATACCTATACTGAAAAAACAATATGTCAATTTTCTTATACATTTTCAATATTCAACTCAAGAGGTAAACTTTCTCTTTCATTAGTCGATTACCGCAGTTTAATAAATACATAAACTATACAGAAGAAAATTATAAATGCTTAAAACCACACATATACATATATATATTATATATATATATATATATATATATATATATATATATATATATATATATATATATATATATATATATATAATATATTATATAGTTATTGTGAGATAGATAGGTTTATTGCTGAATTATATAGGAATATTGTTAAAGTGATTTTTAACTTAAATCAGCGTTAAATTAGATTAAACTTTAAATGTTCACACAGCATAAATTTCAACAATCAATTATTAAATAATTACGGAGACAGGAGGTTAATTTGATTGATATACGATCGAAACTAAACAACCACTAAAAATCTACTCAGCAGCGATTATATATTAAACAAAAACTAAGATTGTTATTCTTTAGTCGCTGCTAAATAGCATGCTATTTACGTAAATCGAATGTATAGGAAAATATTTACCAAACTAAGTTTTTGCTAATACAAAATAGCAATCATGCATTATGCAGCTTAAACATGAAATTGACTTTTGTTATAATACAATACAATATTGAATTAAAGAATTAAAACTACGGTTAAGGTACAAAAGAGCACCCGCATGTATATATGTGATGATCATTAATAGTAAATCGATTAATTTAAACTTGAATAATAAATCAAGAACATTTTTTGTAGTTCATTGTACAAGTTCCAACTATATCGTCAAAAACAAAACAAAAACCAAGCATGTACTAAGATTTAAAGTTGTAGATAGGTCAGGGTACAAAAATAACAACAATTTATACTTATAAAATTAAATAATTAAAAAATTTATTACATCATACTTGAGTTATATAGTTTGTGCAAATATTTAGTAATATTCCTGTTTCAAATTGCTAGTATGATAAACATACGTCACCAATAATCCAGGATAGTTTTTATTTTTCATATTAGCAAATATTTAAACGCCATAAGTAAATCAATAAGAAATGTTTATTTGAGTATTTTAAAGGTTAAAGTATTACGGATTTTCTCAAGATTGTACCCGTATCTTTATGATTTTAAGTTTTTGTACGATATCTTCATAATACACAAATAGTTTAGATATCGTCGCTGTAGAATTATTTTTGTCTACATCCACTTGACCCGGTTGTTGGGAAATCGCGAATGAAGTCAAACAATATATATCATATTTACACACAAAATTTATTCTAAACCATTTCCAATGTTAGTTTTAGGTTTTTTCATTTTTTCATAAAAATTATTTATTATTTACTCAAAAACTGCAATAAAAAAAGCATTTCATTTAGGTTTAAAAATTAACCACGGTCGACAGATCATATATATATATATATATATATATATATATATATATATATATATATATATATATATATATATATATATATATATATATATATATATATTCATAATAATTATGACTTAAGCCGAGGCCAGACGAATAAAAAATGTCGCCCAATGTTATTTGACAAAAATTATTTTTTTTAGTAACCAATCGTGTGGACTTTAAAGACGGCGGATGTCGTGCTATTTTACGCTCTATATATATTTATGTACAGTGTACATGTAACGTTAAGCAAATTGTATGAGTACAATGCGAAGTCGCTACAGGACGATTTACCATTATATACGTTGGTAGTTTCCTTCGATCTTTTTAAAAACACCGCCTACTGAGCAATATTGTCTGCCAATGTTGTACCAGTGTAATATTAATGATTGCTTATTTGGACACTTCACCAAAGTTGGTCGTATTTTTTTATTCATCTAGTAACGGCTTAATAAATAAAATTGTTCAGTTCGTTAGTCATAGTTGACAAAGCTATTTCTGAAAACGTAGCTAGATCTAAAAACGTAAAGCAGAGTTATTGAGTTAATAGTCCTATACCTAAAAATGATGTGCAAAAAAATAATATTAAGACTAAAACTGATTCAACATTTTTGTTAAAAACGTATTATTAAAATGGTCTCTGTTCAAAAACCAAAATATTTTTTTAGCTCTAATTGACAATGTCGTAAATTTAAAGTTCATACCGGTTAGATTTAGTCGCAGATTAAAAGATTTTTTAATAAACATCGGTGGTTTGATAAGGAGTTGCGTTCAGCCAAGAATAAAATGGATCGTTTACGAAAAAAGTTTAAGAATCATGCTAACTTGCTAGGTTATCTATCTTTCCTAAAAGTGCGACGTGAATTTAGAAAAATACATTGTAATAAATTTCGGTGGTATATAACTGGGGTTCAGAAAATTTTAGAAAGACCGATAGAGGCTTACCTTAAGGGCTTAATCGAACCTGTAAAGATGTCAACGTCTCAGCATGCTTATTGTAAAGGGAAATCGGTAGAAACTGCTCTCCATTCTCTATTATTTCCTATAGAGAAATCTCTCGAATATAAGAAATTCTCTTTGGTGACCATTTGTGATATTGAGGGTACCTTTAATAATGTCAAACCAGAGGCGATCACACAAGCACTTTTAAGTTTGGGGGTGGATGGGGCACTTAGAAGCTGGATTGATCAAATGCTCAAAGGCGGAGTCATAATGGCGAATCTGGGTGGATCATCCATCCATACATTTGTAAGTAGGGGTACTCCGCAAGGCGGTGTATTATCTCCCCTTCTTTGAAACTTGGTCATAAATGACTTGTTATTAGACCTGGAAGGGGCTGGCTTCAAAGTGGTGGCTTATGCGGATGATGTTGCTATTGGCACGTTTGGTAAACATCTTTGTATCCTAAGAGATGTTAAGCAGAATGCTCTTGCCATTCTAACTCAATGGACTTATAGCTGTGGTCTCAGTGTTAATCCACTGAAGAATGAAGTGGTTTTTTTTTCAGGAGGTATAAACTTCCTCTTTTTGACCCTCCAACTCTTAATGGAGTTGTTTTGAACATCGCAAACAAAGAGAAATTCTCATAGGTCTTATCTTGGACAGCAAACTAAGCTGGAAGCTAAATATTATGGAAAGTGTAAAAAAAGTTACGATAACAGTCTACTCTTGTAAAAATGCCATTGGAAAATGATGTCTATTCTTACGAACAAAGAAATTCCCAAATCTATTGACTATACCATCTCGACATCATACCTTGAAGTTAAATTTTTGGCTGATATTCCTTCCAGAGAGGACTGGGTGAGTGGAACAGTTTCAAAGTCAGGTTTTATTAACTTCTTTACAGATGGATCGAAAATTGATGGAAAGGCCGGTGGTGGGGTTTTCTGCCAAGAACTAAATGTAAATCTCTCTTTCCGCCTCCATGAACAAGTATCATGTAATATTTGCGAGAGATATTCGCATTTTTACGAACAGTCAGGGTGCAATTAAAATTCTACAATCAGGCTACATTACGTCGAAAGTAGCCCGGAACTGTCTTTCATCTCTTAACGAGATGACTAAACAGTTCAGCATCCATCTTATTTGCGTGCCAGGGAATGTAAAAGCCGATGAACTTTCGCGACAAGGTACTACCAGTCTCTTATTACTATGCAAGATGAACATTGGAGTTCCACTTGCTACGTGCAAACTGCTTCTTAAAGAGGAAGCTTATAAAATTTCAAAAATCAGATGGGCAAATTGTACCTCTTGTGTAATTACCAGGCAGATTTGGCCTTATCTGGACTTAAAAAAGTCGAACCAGTTAATGCCTATGCAAAGGTGTAACATTAACACAATCGTGGATGTCATTACTGGTCACTGTCATATAGGTAAACATGCTAGTAGATTTGGCATCTTCTCTCATGATTACTATCGAAGTTGCAAGGACAAAGAAAAAAAGGAAACAATATTTCATTTGTTATGCACCTGTCCTTGTTTGTCTCAAAACAGACTCAAGTTTTTTGGAGCTCGTTTCCTAACGAATCTAACGGACCACAGCAATTTGAGCGTTAAAAATATCCACCGCTCCATGAGAAACTTAAACTGGTTTCAGTAAGATAGTGCGGAGAAGAAAATTGTGTGGTAAGGCTATGGACCACATGTGTCTATGCGTCGTCCTTGTTGGACGGCCACCTAAACGTAACCTAACCTAACCTACTTTGGATACTGAATATATTTTTAAATATATCTCCAAATTTACACCAAATCATAATTCTGGTCCTGATTTAGTTCCTGCAGTTTTATTACGTAAATGTGCTCATTTATTAACATTACCTCTGACATTAATATACAATAGATCACTGTCTGATAGTTGATTTGCTAGATAGTTAAAAACTTCATATGTTATTCCGGTTTTTACAACTGGTAATCGATCTTTAATTACAGGCCTATTTCAATATTATTCGTTACTCCAAAGGTTTTTGAATGATTAGTTTGTGACTTATTATTTACTGAGTTTGGTAAGATTATTATCCAACAACAGCATAGTTTTCTTCCAGGTAGATTAACTGCAACTAATCTCGTTGAACTTGTACATTTTGTGATGAATTCAATTGAAGATGGTTCGCAAGTTGATGTGGTGTTCACTGACTTTAAAAAGGTTTTTAATAGAATCTCAAATAAGATTGTTTTATCTACATTCCGGAAAGTTGGTGTTCATTCAAACTTACTGCTATGGTTGAAACGCTAATAATCTTTCTGATCGTAAAAAGTTCAAGAAATGTATCTCGGGTGATTATTAAGCAAGATTTGGGGTTCGTCAGGCAGTCACTTAGGTTCGTTGCTATTTTTTCTGAAATTTACAATGTGTACTCAAACTTCCAATGAAATTATAAAATTGATTTATCAACTCATTTTTATTTTTGTTGTCAAACTTTGTAACGAGAACAACAATTGCAAATCACTTGTATCCGTATAATTGTAAATACTATTTGCTTTTTTTAACGTTTTCATAAATTTGTGGAATTTTTATATTTTTTTTTTAAATTGATATAATTACTATCGGAATGTTGAATATACTTATTACTTAGTTATCTGTACACTTGTAAGTTAAATAGTTTTATACTCAAGCAAAGTGCAAGGAAAACTACTTACTTTCAAAGTTCAAGTAATTTGTATATGCTTGATACCACCAATAGTCAAGAATTAACGTTTTAATATAAATTTGCTAATCTATTCGGGTATATTAGCATAGACATTTAACTACTTAATTTGCATTTGACAGATAAATGATAAATGATGACTTTTGACTAGGAACATTAAACGCATGGATTACGCGTTTAATCATTTTAACTTAATTTAATTTAATTTTTGCTTTTCAAAATAAAATACTAATGTCGCGTGTGCAATTATATTAAAATACTTTGCTTTAGAGTTATACGAATGTTAACCAATTATGATTATAGAACATTATTTTTATTAACAAAAATTTAAAAGCAAATGACCACAATTTAAGTTAAATGTATAAAAATGTCATAAATTGATTACTTGTACTTTGGTAGCACAAAGAACTTTGTAATGCCATTTAAATCCAATTAAAAATGATACATTATGAAAAAAAAATGAGAAATTCATCGAAGTACAAAAGTCATATCAAATTTAAATACTAATTAAGTCAATTATTATAATACAACAACATTGGTAATATAGCCTTGTTATTATTTTTTAAAATTATTATTAAATTAATTCAAGATTAATTTTATTTTTAATGTTGCATGCACAATTTAGAAGAACATACTCGTAATATGAAATTAATTCACTATCTGTGCGATCAAGTGGGAAGTGCACGTGAATACGAAGTTTTAATGGATATTATAGATTTAAATGTGATGCACTATTCTATGGTTTAATTATGGGTTAAATATAAATGCGGTGACATTTTATAACACCGGTTAGTGATACTTTATATAAATTAGTACTCACTCAAACCTATATATATATATATATATATATATACATATATATATATATATATGTATATATATATATATATATATATATATATATATATATATATATATATATATATATATATATATTTATATATATATATATATATATATATATATATATATATATATATATATATATATATATATATATATATATATATATTAAACTCGATCACTGCGAACTAATTACAATGTATAATCGGCTGTTAAATGCCATAATATTTGAAAGTTGTCTTAAAACTTGTTTGCTCATTTTATATACTTAATCCATCATTTTTGGTTATTATTAATCAACTGAACTAACAATGTATGATTTGAAAATAATTGAATGCACGTGAAGTAGGAGACCATGAGAAGATTAATTAGTTGGCTCACGCTCATCTATATACTCGTGTAATGAGTTTTCTGACTGTACTATGCATATTTAAATTGTTTGTCTAGCAACTAACGTAATTGTATAGTAGTTTTGTTTAAATTTGGATCGAGCGGTTATAATCACATAACCGGTTAATTTAAACGATCAGTAAAAAAGGTCAGGTTAACTGGTCTGACAATTTATATGGTATAATTATATGAAGGGACCAGTATAGCGATGTTTAAGATACTTGTTTGTTATGCCCAAAGTCACAACGAATTTAATTTTAACTGATTTTTGCTTCGAAATATTCTCAAAATTTTTACCATTGTTTTTTTCAAAGTTTCATTACTGGTGTAGTAAAGGATGACTTTGGCCTTATATTGTACTATACTATATTGATTTGTTTTGAGTGTGAAAAACTCTTACGCCCATTATATACTAAATCTACATCAAAAATGTTATAAACAAAACTAAAAACTAACACGATATTAGTTTAGCTCAAAGATCAAATCCGAATCTAAACTTAAACAGTTATAATGGTTGCGAATAGTGTCGTAAGTTTCATTATTTTTAGTTTCAAGGTTGACAAACAAAATAAATCTTATAATAAAAAGTTTCTAGAATTGTAAAGAACATTCAATCAACAACGAACCGAATAAAACAATTTCCGGCTGGAAATTGTTTTGAGGGAAAACAACAAATAATAGCGGATTTCTGTTAGGATTCTGGTAAAAAAAGTAATATGGTAATATAAATGGATAATGCAATTAGCGATAATCTCTCAGTAGCTTGAAACAATAAAGCTTTGCCTCGTTTTTTTATTAGAGTACATAATGTCAAAAAAAACCGTTGCTAAATGTATATACTTAAACTAACTTGAATGGTTCTTGTTTTGACCTACGTGTACGTAAGTATGTCGAAATACTAATAAAAAAATTTATGAGTTTTTGAACTTTAGGTTAAGTTATTTTTGAAACCAGTTTAAATGTGAATTTTTAAAATACGGGGAAGGCAATTAAGTCATAATAACAAACTTTTATTGAAGCTTAGGGAATTATTAGTCCAAGTAATGGTCTTAGTCAT
Organism: Tipula confusa; assembly: GCA_963556175.1. Lineage (NCBI taxonomy): Eukaryota > Metazoa > Arthropoda > Insecta > Diptera > Tipulidae > Tipula > Tipula confusa. Next base: position 215,190,064 of record OY744475.1, on the reverse strand, counting down.
AACTTCACTAATTTAAACTTGTTTGACTTGATTGTAAAATACACCAAATAATTAATATATCAGACATTTTCACAACCTTATGTTAAAAATATGTGTCATTATTTATTAAAATTTTGTGCGGAGATTTATATTGTAGTTAAAAAATAATATCTGACAAATATCTACCACGAGCACATATTTTCGATATAATTTCTATATATTTAGAGTTTTGAAACCTTACAGTAACACAAGATACCTAATCAACAACTTCCGTTGGGTTTTCAGAAGCCCAAAATATTTTTATTTTGAAAAACCATCACCTAGTTTAATGTTTGACGACGTTAAAAATAATTGCGACTTTATTTATTGAAACTGTTAAACGTTATAAGGCTGTACAGGTAAATCCATAAGAAAAAATATAACCTTTCAAAATAGTTACTTTGTAGTATATTGTAAAAAAGTTTTTATAGGAAAACTCTGTATAAATTACATATCAGAAAACTACTAGTTGAATAATGATTAACTATATCGAATGTCGATTCTTCATTTAACTACAGCAGAGTAACAACTATCCCTTTGAACAGTAATATCAAATTTCATAGATTATTTTAAACCGGACAATCCCATAACAAATAAATTAGAGAGGAAGTATTTTTTATTTGGATTTGGTAATAAATTATAAGTAGACCATATTTTTATAGCGGAATTCGCTAATCCTGGATGAATTATCACTTTTAATGATATTACCATTGCACAAAAAATCACAATTTTAACCTTTAAACTCGACAATCTATATCTAACGGTTATCAAATTATCCTACAAAATCATAAAATCCACCTTAAAATCATTATTAATAGAGTTAATGTCATTTGAGTTGATTATCTGTATAAACTATACTTCATAAATTTTGCTTTTACAAGACTTCGGAAGGTCCGCTATCTTAAATCAACTAAATTATGCGTTAAAACTATAAAATTAACCGTTAAACCACGAAACCTCAAAATTGTAAACAAATATTTAGCAAAATAATGAAAATATTTAAGGGAAGCCACTTAAATTCTCTCGCATACACTAAATCACAATTTATAAATCACAAGTCTCACTTAATAAGTTCTCTTCTTCGTTTTCTTATTTGCAACTTTCGGTACTTGGATTAACTCACTTTGAAAGCATTTTAGAACTATTAATTCTCATTTATCATTATTGTTCCATTCACTACCTCATCATGTCAGCTATTATTTTGTCCAGCTTGAGTTAAATTGAGCTAAGATATAACCAGTTAACTTGTTTTGAATACTGGTTTCTAAATGTCAACTAAGTCACGTTTCATCGCATTTAAATCATCAACTACTAGATCCAAAAAAAGCAAACGAAAACTTTGACCACTGCTTCTTAAAGATTAAAATGAAACATAAAATGTCTTTAAAATAAAATATTTCTGAGTTTTATTATATGCTAAATTGAGTTCTAATCAGTAATAAACAAATTCATGATAATCTGAGTGTTGTCAAGATTTCCGCTAATTTGTTTGACAAATAAAATATAATTTGGTATTTTTGTGCCTGGAACTATGATCGTTCCTACATCTTATGTCATCTTTTATATGATTTTGGTGGGCTGAGCTGGTGCACTTTGTAGCGGAATTCACTTAGAAGGCCTCGTCACTGTAAGTGAATTCGACTGCGGAAGGGCTCCATATTCAATCGCTCCCTAAAATTGTTTTCATTGTTCTCATTTTATTTATTTTTCGTTTGCAAAATTAATTTTAATTTTGAAATTCATTTTACAAATATTCGGGTTCTTTAAGACTAATTTCAATTCCATTTTAACTCAACTGGAGTTAACCAAATCTTCCATTCTTAGTTTTGCCATTCAAGGTTTCCTATACTTAGGTGATCCAAATGACTTCAAATGTTTGGGTTATTCCCGTATTGACTATTTTATTCCACATCGAGGGGCGATTCATTTTGTTAGGGATGATTTACCTATAGTTCCTATCATGCGTTTAATGCTTTGCGGATTAAAATTAATTTGTTCTTTGTACCGTAGTCCAAATCTACCACATGCAGAGACATGTCACGAGTTTGATATAATTTCAAATTCAATTGATATGATTTATCAGATCTCCTAATATCTAAAGTGCGGCTGTGTTGGGAGACTTTAATATTCATAATGCTGAAACAGGTAAATATGTTGAATTGTTTGCGGGTATGAATAGTATTGTCCAACTTGTAGACAAACCAATTCGTTACGCTGACATATTAGGTCATTCATCTCATTAGTTGGACTTATTTTTGACTACCATGCCTGACATATATTCTATTGATGTTAATGCTCCACTAGGTCTTCCTGATCATGCATTGGTCTTAGCGAAAACTCAATGATTTTATGAATGAAGTTATTTATTCTTAGCTCTTATAAAAGGAATAGGCCATATAAAACTCAATGGTTTAATGCAAATTGTAAGTCTGCTATCTCCGAGAAAAAATGTGCACATTAATTTATCTCAGTAATCCTTCTAATGGAAATCTCATCAAATTTAGAATAGCTCGTAATAAATCTAATGCTATCATAATCAGGTCTAAATTAAAGCATGACCTCAAAATTCGTAATCAAATACGTAATGTCTTAGTTTCTGAATCAAACAACCGAACTTTTTGGTCGTTTGCTAGCTTGGTAAAAATGAATTTTAGCAGTAAGGCATCATCTATCCCCTTATTGTTTTATAACAATAACTAATATAAAACCACCATTTAAAAGGCAAATTTATTAGCATCTCATTTTGCTTCCGCATCGACTCATCCCTTTTCTACCAAACCAATCTCCACCAGCATTCATGGCATCAATAAACTTAAATTCACTTAAATTCACTTAAATTCGGTCTTTGAATCTTGTTAGTTTTTTTATTCAATGGATAGAGTTATTTAATGGACGATCGATCAAGGTAGTATTAGACGGCGTTTTATCTGACTCGTATGAAATCAATGCTGGTGTACCGCTCATCATGATATTTTTACATTGACATCATGTGATATCCACTCTTTTGCTGATGATACTACAGTGTCTGCTTCTTTTGAGCTTAACAGCCAAAAGGACTGCAATACTCATTTAACTTGCTCTCGTCAAATTATGAATAGTTCACTTCTGACTTGCATTGACAAGGTCATTGAATGGGGCAAATCTAATAAGATAGAATTTAATCTATAGAAGTTACAAGCTTGTCTTTTTTAAAAAAAGAATTCTAAAATTATGTTCCACCATACATGGCATTCAAATTAATAGGTCTTCCTCTCTTAGAATGTTTTTAGGTCTTCCTCTCTTAGAAATTTCGAGTGACCTTTCTTGGCAAGACCATATATTTATATTCTATTGCAAAAAAAGCAAGTCAGTATTTGGGTTTCAATACACGCTGTAACTTTTATTTTACTCCTATAGAAGTTCTTAAAATATACAAGGCTTATGTTAGGCCCATTATGGAATTTAATTTTGTCTGGGGTGGTGCTCCAAAATCTAATCTCAGATGTCTTGATATCATTCAAAATAGAGTTATTCATATATGATTAACGACAAAAATATTGCTTTATCAATTGTCTCATTAAAGCACAGACGCAAAGCAGGTGGTTTATCGCTTTTTTACAAATATTATTTTGGTCACTGTTCTTCTGAAATTAAATCACTAATACCAGCGGCATTTATCAGCAGGGCTTCCACTCCAATATAGCTTCACTTTGGATGCACCCAGATGTATAGAACTAACCATTTTAATTCTTCATTTTTCCCTAAAGTCACCTCTCTGTGGAATCAAATAGATTTGTCGGTCTTTCCAACAATATTTAATTTGCAGGTGTTCAAGAGGGACCTATACGACTACTTGAAGAAATAAACAACCCGAGAAGGTTAAATTTTGTTTTATATTGACTTGTAATGTTTTTTGGTCAGGGTTTTATGTAGTTTTCCATGTTGCCGTGGCGTAAGCCATTAAGGGAGTTTCTCTAAGCAATATGTTAATTGAAAAAAAATGTGTAGTGATGATTATGGTTCTACTTCACTGGACCTGTATAATTCAAAGGGAAAATTTGTAAAATTATTTGATTCAGGCTAAAAATATTGGTTTATGGTTTAGAAAGCTTCAAAACCAGTTGATTCAGAGTGCCCCAAAGGCCCTTAGAAATGCTACTAAGCAAATAGATGAGGTTTAAAATTATGAAATTGTTGACAACACTTCTGGTTATGAGTTTCGTCGTGCTCAAATACCACAGCTCGAGTGAGTTGTTGAACTATGCTTTGATGTTCCTTAAACAATTAAGGCTGCCTCAGTTAAGAAATTCGGTTATACGCCTCAAAATTTTCTAATAACATCTCGTCAGCTACCTTATGCAAGTTTTTGACTGAAAAACTTGTTGATTGTTTTTGACTGAGGTGTCCATACACCTGTCCCATAAACCTACTAAGGTGTTCAATATAAGTTTTTCTAGCGGCATATTTCCCGATTTTTGAAAAAAAAAACTTATTTTCAAATTATATTCGCACTTTTGGTTGCTTTAAAAAACCGGCTCTGTTAAAATTAATTCTGTACATCTGACATCTGATCTGTTTAAGTTTATTTTACTTGTCTACATATTGTAAACGAGTATAGTTTACAACATTGTAATTTATATAACTATAATTATATAATTCGAAAAATAAAATATTACCGTACAATATTCAATACTTGAAACTAATTAAATATTTAAAATAATTAGAAATAATTAATTTGTATGATATAGTATAAAGGAAGTAATATAGTATATAAAAGCTAGCATATAGCTTGACTCTTAAATTAGTCGAGCTTACGATGGTGAAAAAGTGTAAAGTACCTTAATACATATAGACATATATGATTAAGAGACTATTACATATTATTCGAATAGTAAAATAAATAAAATCAATAACAAGCTCAATACGTAAATTGCACGTAAATTCTTGTAATATGTCCTTGGCAGGTGATTATATTTCAAGTCATATTATTGTAATTAGGTTATAGTTTTTAAAAAAAATTATACGTACATTTGGATCTAAATATAATATATGGATCGAAAATATAATAAATAAAGCAATTTTCTTATTTTTCATAATTTATATTTGACAGCATTAACGTTTCGATCGGAATAAAATTTTCCTTATATGTATATAAATCATGATATAGTGTCCCCATCACCTATATACGAGTATGCATATATATATATATAAAACACTTTGCGCAATTATGTTTTTATGTATATTGTGTCTGTCTCACTTTTAAAAAATTATAACTTTTTGCTTAATCAGTTATAACATCGTGTATACAAACTATTTTGTTGTAATCGCGATTATGTCATCGCAAAGAAATAGTAAGTTGAAATATACATAGACTTTTCGCGCGTTATACTTCGGAGGTGAAAGTTTTTTTTTTTTTTTAAACTTCTTTCATATTTAACATTTTTTTATAAAAATATTTTATATTTCATTGCACATTTTATAAGAAATATATGTGTTTGTGTATATGTCGGTTCTCGTATATTGTTATTAATCATATATAAAATATAAAAAATGTGTACATTTACAATTTAATTCATAATCCAATAATATGTAATTGGTGCGCGAACGATAACAATATCAAATGATTGTATTAACTGCATAATTTGCATGTTTTTCGTTTATATCTATTTGCACACTATACGATTTGGTAAGTGTGGAAAAACTTTATATACCTCTAAATTATTTATTTTCGACGGCCTAGTGAATTTAAAAATCATCCAATGTGAATAACCTCATAACAGATTTTCCTTTCGTTTATATTTTATATACAGTAGTGTAGTATAATTTTATTGTGTCTTAAGCCGCAAATTATACGAAAATTGCATTTTACTGTACGCAACTCGTTATTTTATATTATTAATGTGAAATAATTTGCAATTTAAGCATAATATATGAATCCAAATTAGGAAGTGGATAACATCTTAATTACGATGATGATCGTATGTTATGTAATTTGAATTATTTTTTTTAGAATATATGTTTTGAAATTATGTACTTTCGTTTTTACAATTTTAAACATACATTTCATGCTAAATTGATATTGAACTACTTTAAATTCATATATTAAATTTAAGGACAAATCAAAAGACCTAATTATATATATACCCAGAGTTTGGATATTTAGCGTAATTAAATGTATCTACTGATATATAAGACTCACTCCATAATTATTGTGTTTAATTTATAGTTTTAGTATTATTAGTAAACAACATTGATGAAGGTGACTAAGGTCTAGACAAAATGTTATATGGGTGCAAAAAACCACCGGACTATTAAATAATTTATTGCACATATTTCTATAGGCAACAACGTTTAAATCCACACTTAGAATATTTTATTATTAATTTGTAATGTTTCAATGTCATTGGAACGTTTTTTGTATTAAATGCAACTTATATAAATATTTATAAAATGCATCTTATTTTTATGCGGCCAGTTCACTTTGACATGGTTTAAAAGAAATTAAATTATTATCAAGGTTTTTATTAGAATGCAGAAATATATACACTCTAGTTAAGTTAAAAAAAAACATTGAGGATTCGCGAAAAAAGTTTGTCTGCAGTTTTACAATTCAATATGGTTTTAAATTATTGATTTTTTTTAAAATTATAACAATGTTATATATCACAGTCACCTTATTTGCCGATAGGGTTTTTGAAGCGTCTCTCAACTGCAATATTTATAGTATAAGTTAAGAAAGTGTAAACACAGTGCAAACTACTAATTCAACTAGCACTGTATATTTTCTATAATTTAGTCGAAAAAAGTTTATCCTGTATAGAGTTCATGTTGACTATGTTAGTCGTAAACACTCTAAACCACTCATCTTAGAGATTGTCTGGTTCGAGACGCTGTTTGTACCATCGGTGATTTTGTGTTCGCCCTCAAAATTGCAGTAAACATGGTTAAACATTTGTACATATATAGTGACACATGAAATTGAAATAATGCGTTAATTGGCAAAATACCGTCAGTTATATTTTTATATAACTCAATAGAGGGAAACATGTGGGGAAGCTTGAAGATAGTTTTAAAACTCTTGTTTTGTAAGATCAGTAGCTTTTTTAGCTTAGATTCCCCAGCACTGCCAAAAATAGCAATCGCAAAATAAAATCTGCTGTGAATAAATAAAAAGTAAATCATTTTTAAAACGTGCTCTGGGACAAAGGATAAAAATAAAAGGATAATTTAAACGAAATGATATTTCGTTTAAATTAAAATATCCCAAAAGCACAGTGAGGTCTTTTTCCATATTCATCATGGCATGAGTACAATCTTTATAATTATAGAATATTGCGGTATCATCCGCAAACATTCTTATTTGACCAGCAAGTGGCAGGCGGGATATATCATTTATGAAAATCAAAAATAGAATAGGCCCAAGTACACTACCCTGTGGAACACCACAATTAATAGTTAAAGTGCTGCTAAATTCACCATTAATTGCCACAAACTGTTTGCGATTTTGAAGGTATTTTGTGAAAAGATTGTAAACTAAGCCTCGAAAGCCTTAGCAGTTATAACTTGTTTAGAAGTATGCAATGATCAATACAGTCAAACGCTTTATGAAGATCCAAAAATAGGCCACATGTACTCTTGATTGTCAAAAGCAGGGTATATTAGGTCAGTAATCTCAATTAAAGCATTGTCTGTACCAGACCTCTGTCTAAACCTATATTGATGACAGTAGAAAAAATTTAATTCGTTTAGATAATTAATCATACGATTTACTATTAATTTTTCTAGTATTTTGTCGAACACAAAGAAAACAGAAATAGGTCGATAGTTACTAAGAACTTCACAGTAACTTGATTTAAATATAGGTGGCACTTTTGCAATCTTCAAACAATAAGGATAGATACCGGTTTCAAACACTAAATTGTATAAATTAGTCAACAGGTGAGAGAAAAATACTGAATTACGTTTTATTACAATGTTAGGAATATTATCATAGCCACCACTCTTATTATTGCCTAAACTAGTAATTATATTATAAATTTCAGAAGCCAAAATTGAAGCCAAAAAGAATGAATTGGAATTGGTATTGTGTGGGTTATAAAATTCAGTATTAGCATTATTTGTAGAAGAGAAGCTGAGACCAACATTCACAAAATAGCTATTGAATAAGTTTACAATACTAGGAAGGTCCTTATACTCACGATCGTTGTGCACAAAGGAGTAGATATTCTCTTTAGTATTTTGTTTCATAAATTGATTTATTTGATGCCAAACTTCCTTTTGATTTAAATTCAAAAACAAATTTTTAAAATAATATTTTTTGGCGATGTATTTTTTAGATTTGATCTTTTTATTAAGTGAATCTAGTCGGTCTTTTAACGTACAGTTATTCATATTTTGTTTGAATCTTTCAAGGATGCGATTTTTTTGTTTCATTAGATTCCAAAGATCGAGATTCATCCAGGGACAATTACTAGCATTTTTGATTTTCACTATTGCTTGTTTAGATTTCGTATGTTAAACAACCAGTTTGTTATATTTTCCAAAGATTAATTTTAAGATCAACTCAGGATTATGCATTTCAAATGAAGTAGAATGCAAAAATTCATCGAAATGCTGATTCTTATTCATATATTTAGGTTTAACCATTAATTTGGAAAAAAATGAAACTATGATCGCTGATGTCAGATTCAATTGTTGAGTTAAAAATTCGTTCAATATTGATAAAACTGGTAATAGCATGATCCAATATATTACCACTCACTGGTCTCGTAGCAAATGTGTTAGTAACAATCAGTCCATGACTTAGCAAGGTGGAATTATACTCATGAATAAGTTTTAAATCTTTATTAACTGTTATGTTCAAATCTCCAACAATAATAAAGTCGTAACTGGATGTATTGCTACACAGAAGATGTTCCAAAAATTCCAAAAAATATGTAGTATTAGAGCCCGGTGGTTTATAGATTCCACAGACATTAGTTAGATTAAACTCCAAGAGTTGAACACAAATGAACTGAAAAGGCATAGTCCCATCATCAATGTTCAGGATATTATAACGAATATCATGCCTGATGAACATTGCAATTCCTCCCCCAGATCTGTGATCTCTACATGAGAAGATATTTGAGAAATTGTTAATATTATAAGAAAATATACTTGCGCTTTTAATAAATGTTTCCGTTATAACTATCAAATGAATATCAGTAAGTAAATGTAAACGATCAATAAAATTTAGAAAATTGTCAAACTTACTTAGATGCCCCAAATATTAAATTGAAGTACACACAAGCTTTTGGAAGAACGATCCATATCAATATGGTCCAACGAAAAATCATCAATATTCGTAAAATTACGCCGAGAATATCAGAAACCGAATTTAAAAAACTGAGCAATGCCAAAATTTTATAAATATTTGCAAACAATAAGACGTGGTAGTGTCATATAACCTTTAAAATATAGAATTTAGATACCAACTTAACGAAATAAAAAAATAAACAACTATGCAATACCAAAATGTCAAAATTATTTGAGTTAAAGCCATTACAACATTTGCAGTACCTACTATCGGAAAATTGTACTGTCCCAAAGCTAGCTGAATTGTTATCACCAATTCAGGCACACCTATAGCATTGCTAGCAAAGGGATGAATATATCTTCTAGCATTTTTGTACAAAATATTTAAGTCCACTGAAGGTTGCCATTTGGATTTTATTTTTCAGTTTCTAATAGACATTCAGCACATTTCTGGTAAAAATAACGTTGTCACAGACATAAATCGAAAAACAAAGCTGCCACCATAAAAAAAACTAGATCTTAAAAAAATTTTAAAATGACAGACGACTGACAAGAAACTTCAAAATTTATTTTCTGGTTCCACTCGTTCATTCTCAAAAGGTTTCGAGTTTTTAATTTCCTGATACTGATATTTACGGTCCAACTGAAAAATAAATAAATCGTCGTTATTTTCCAGAACAACTGCTACAGCTGTTGAACTGCACAAATCTTCACAACCTAGCCTTCAGTCTACTTATAGAAAATTAATAACTGTGATGATTACTTTTCGCCTAACATGAAGACGTTTATTAATATTTATGGACCGAGTCCAGTCTTTTATATGCCAGTGATATCAAACACACAAAACCCACCAAATCAGAATTACGACAATTTAATCCACGCTCGTTTTGGACATGAGGACATTGTTAGACCACATCCTCGTGTCATGGGATGGCCAGAATGTTTCCTTATGAAATATAGAACTACTGCAACTAATGCGAAAAACTTCGTGGAAAATTAAATATTTCGATTCGAGGTATCTGTAAACATAATCTCAAATCAAGAAAGCCAACTCAAGTTTAACCGTTTCGTAAAATCAACTTTGTTGTGATTTTTGAAATGGTGGCTTTATTGAATATTGTTTTCTCCGATGATAAAGATGGGAAAAACGTTACCGTCACTGAAGAGAAATACTGAGCCAGGTTAACAGAAAGCTCATAAGGTCGATTTTACATTTACCATCTTAAATTATTAAGGCGCACTGTCATTTGAATCATTTGAATTATAGAACTTTCTAGAGCAATTATTATTTGCTATATATATATATATATATATATATATATATATATATATATATATATATATATATATATATATATATATATATATATATATATATATATATATTATTTAATTCTAATTGAAATCCTTTTTTAATCTATTATCAAAATGTTGGTAGTATGCCCACAAAATCAACGTATTTTTCATTATATCTATCATGGTCTTGTTACCCGATATATTTTTTATCTGAGACATGGTTGAAATCAAGAATTTTAAGTTGTGAATTTTTTAATGATAATTATGTAACATATAGATGTGACCGATCCAGCCTAACAATTAATAAATATGATAGTAGTGGAATCCTTGTTGCTACACTGAGAAAAATAATTTGTTGGCTCACTCTTGTATTAAACATATTTCGTTTGCCTCAATAAATATTTTTTGTATCAAATAAAATTCATTTACTATAAATGAAATTCTATTCTAGATACAAAATATTTATTTCAACAAAGGAAAGTTATTTGAAGCAAAATTAAATAATAATCGATTCGTTTGAAAGCTAGTGGTAAAATATGTTAGTTGTAACAACTATCCTTAAATAATCTTCCAACAAATATATTAGTTACGGCAAAAATAAATATGTTGCTATAATAATTATTAGTTACATATTGTTTTAGAAAACTGAATTTCGTTTATCCCAACCGACACAAAAATAATTTGGTTATAATAAAGAAAATTCATTTGTTGCAATATTTTTTCGTTTGTCTGTATAATAAATTATGAAACCTTTAGCAGCCTACGGGAATATAAATCAGAATTGTGCAGACACAAAAAGAGTGCGAACTTGTTTTTTTTATAATACAATTAAAAAAGTTAAAAGTCACAGTTCTAATCGGTGAACCAATATTTGGTCTTGTACAACTAGTTGTGAGCCAGGAAGAAAAATTTTACATTTGTTTACAATCTATTGAAACTTTATGTTTTGATATCTATTACTTCGCTTATTTGATCAAACAGCAAAACAATGCTTTGTTAAGTGATATAGAATCTTTAAAATGTGACCATACATCTTATATAACTAAATATTCCAACAATTAAAAGTTTTATATGGGATTATTAAAGTACATATTAAAAACTCAATAAAACTTACACTGGTAAAACTACTGTAAAAATTTGAAATTATTTAATCAAAATAAATTGTTTTAAAAAATTTGCATTTATGTTTTATTCTTCCCCTGAGTACGTATTGAATGATAAAATCTTAATTTTATTGTAAATTTATCGAACTCAAAAAAATTATAGAAAGCTTCATTTATAAGAAGTACTCCTTCATAAGAAGTACATTGGTATATTTGCCATGCGCATATTAAATTTGTGTGTTAAACTTTTAAAAAAGGAGTATTAAGCCCAGTATATAATCCTGCTCGACAGCTTTAGAGACAACATATTGTACGCTTGTGACAAACAATTGTTTTAAAATGCGATAAACCCAAGTGAAATAGACGGGTGTTACAAATAAATTCGCATTTAAATCAAACTTAAATTAGTAGACTCACAATTCAATTCGATTATTCCAACTAAATTATCAGCTGAACCAATGGAATATTTAGCTATAATAAACATAATCATTATTACACTGAACGAGTATTTTGTTGCTTAGAAAGAAAATCGTTTATCATTAAGAAATTATTCGGTTGTAATAGTTAAATCTTATTAGGTACAAATAAACTTAGAGTTCACTTTGAATGAAATTTTATAACAGCAAAAATATGTTGTTTTCTCTATTGAAATTATTTAGTTGTAAATACTAATAAGCGATTGTGGCAAAACAATAATATTTGAATCAATCGAAAATTGATTTATAATAACTTCAAATTAAGTCTTACAAACAAAAATTGATATTAGTCCAAATGAATTAATATAGTTGCGGCAACAGCCAAATTCAAGGGGCGCAAAAATCGTTTGTCACAACTAAAACTGTTCTCTCAGTGTATAAATAATTAAATTATTAATTGTGATGTATTATGTCCGAATAATACTGTGGAATATGTTGCTGTGAAATTATATTGGACAGCAAATATTCATTATATTTATATGCTCCATACGTCCCACCTCAATGCTCTGCTGATGTTTATAGATTACACTGTCCAAATATTTATTATGTTATATTTGAGTGTAGCATATATGACATCATATGTATATTGGGTGAATTCAATCTTCCGGGTTTATTATGAAAATACTAAGATCATGAAGATACTACTTCTATTTTTCGGAATAAATTTTTATTCCGAAAAATAGAAGTAGTTGTCTTGAAATTAACGGGTTTACATTTAAGATGACTGAAGTTCATTCTGGAGGTCCACAGGACTCCCACCTAGGTCTTGTGTTCTTTAATATTTTCATCAATAAAATGGCTTCTTTGTTCCAGTACTGTAAAAGTGAATTATATGCAGACGACTTGGAAATATCTAAAACTAGACGCAGTAAGCAATAATGTATTGAAATGCAGAGTGATCTAGATTTGCTGTATAAATTGTCAGTTGTAAATAGATTGAACTTAAATTTGGAAAAGTGCAAGATTATGAGCTTCTCCAATAGAAAAGCAGTTATTCATCATTAATATTTTATTGGTATTAACTAGCTTGAACAAGTAATGACATTCAAAGATTTCTGGGTTGTTTTAGACCATCAATTGAATTTCCAAACCACATTGATTTAATCGTGGCTAAGTCTAATTCTCTACTTGGCTTCATTCGTCGTATCACAAAAGATTTAATTTATATATATATATATATATATATATATATATATATATATATATATATATATATATATATATATATATATATATATATATATATGTGTGTGTGTCTGTAATTGGGCCCATACTATAACACTAATTAAACATCAAATTTATATTTTATGGGACATTTATAGTTTTTAGTGTAATATTTGTGTAATATTAGTGTAAGTTTTGGCCAATTCCGATATTTATTAGTTAAAACATGAATACGTTACGCAAACAAAATATTCAACATTTGCAGTGATATTCCCCATTTTTATGTAATTTAAAAAGAAAAGTAACTCCGTTAATAACATATTTATGGTATAATGTTTTAATTTTATAGGAGACTCACGTCGATTCAAGATAGTCAAACATACGTGTATGTAAAAAAAAACCATGATTTATTCGAAAAGAAATATGATATGATAGAATAGTTAAATGACTCCAGCAGTCCAGATAGATTAATCATAATATATTTAATAAAAAAGCGGTTTGTTTGAGGTTTGAAAATAAATAATTAAAATGATGATGTCCAAATTAAGATCATTTCGGGTAGTATTAAATACGTACTTAAATTACCTGTTGTTGTGGAAATTTGAACCAAGGTTTCAAAACTAATAAAATATTTACCCAGTCATCAGCAACTAAGTTGAAAACTGGGTGATATTTCCTATAGAGAAAAACTTAAATGACGCAAACCCGCGTGCATCGACGTTGGTTTAACCAGAATTTCAATAATTGAATCAAAACTGATAAAATAAATATATTGGTAATAAAATGTCTTGAAGCCAATATACGATATGTGAACCAAGAGTATAATTATCTTGTATTAAAACAAGAAAACCCAAAATTTTTAATTTTTAAGGTTTAATTTGTAAAAATGTTTAAACACCAAACCTACGAAACAATTTGAGGTTTATTGACCAAAAGTAAAAAAATCCCGATTGCTGATAAACAAATATAAATATAAAGTAAAATCCAAAATTCTAACAACTGCGGTTTCAAATAATAAAATTTTATGGAGCTACTAATAAAATAAACCATAAAATTTATAAATATGTTTAATGTTGTTAACGTATGATTAATATATTTAAATTTCGTGGTATGTACATTTATTTTAAATTAAAATTATGAAATTATAAAACATTAACACTATATCTTATATTTCATAATTATTATAATATATTATAAATAACAAGTACTGCTCGATAGCCATATACACAAACGTCATTATATATTTTAAAATAGTTCGTATTCATGATTTTTTACGTCACTTTTAGAATTTTATTTTGTCTGGCTATATGAATTACGCACAAACTTACCAATCATCGGTCAAAGTATATATTCTTTGTTTAAACAAACACGTAATCGCTTTTAAAAACATTTCAAGAATATAAGTAAAGATTTCAAAGCATATTTTGAGTATATTGACGATTTGCATTTGTATATACTTACGGTTACGTTCATATGTACTTATTAGTTTGAATATTTATAGGTCAAAGTACAAAGCGTAAATTTTTATAAATGTTAGTCGTATAGGGATCGTTAAGAAACTTGGCTTAGTGCTACGCCACGTTGACCAAAAATGATAAAAATACCAAAAATAAAACAACTTGCTCCAGTTGTGTGAAAACATTGCTTCGTTGTACGGAACCCCTACAATGGACAAAAGCTGCAATTTGGAGCTCAAAAAACTCGTTAGAGATACTTTAAGAATTACGGCCTCTAAACCATAAATAAGTAATTTATGTATCCCTATTTTAAATGCCATTAGAAAAAAACACTCAATTTAATTGATTTTTGATACAAATATATAATTTAGACACTGTTTATGCTATACTTTACTGTATATCATATTCTAAATGTTATACACAATTTATCACATTTATTATTTATAAATTATAGGCACTATAAAACCTGTTGACTCAGTTCAATACAAAGTATTATTACATTAATTGACGTGTTTGGGATTTGATGAGAATATCATTTACAAGCGATTACGCCAGTAATGTTATTAAGCCATAATTAGTGTCGCCATAATTGTCGCTGTTCGAAACGATGTTCGGTTAGAAAATTTACTGACATTCAATATAAATGCAAACAGACTAACAAAAACTATACTTATATCGTTAAAAACTGTTGTTTAAATGAATGAATCTATTGACCAAAAAGTTAAGAAAATACTAAAAAAATTATTAAAATTAGATTTTTTGTAAGGTTGGTTTTTGGGTACTTCCCCTTTTGATATAGCTAAATATAATTTTTGACGTTTTAAAATATGTGAGTGCAGCCAAAAAAAGAAACTTTTTTCCTGGTAAGCAAGTTCCTAAACTGATATTTATAAATTCATAATTTCCACCTTCTTCTTCATCTTTAAATGATTTATCCGAAACAGGCAAAATAAATAAAATAAATTTTGTTGCTATGGAGTTTTTTGGTAAGATACGTGCCTTTTGTGGCCTAAAAGGTTATTTGCTATTTGATAAAAAACTTGAGAATAGCTTTGAAAAATATAATTAGAAATCCTCCAATAAAGTTAGTGCAGTCAGCTTAAAAGACCTGGGAGTCCGAGCTTGGAAACCTTTGTTTAAAAACAATTAAAGGACTCTGCCTTTTTCTCTGAAGTTTAAAGCAAGAAACGAGATACACTATAGGTTTGGTAAAGATTTTAGATTTTACCAAATCTAAATATTGAAATAAAAGGAAGTAATTCTGGTACGACTTTCTTGAGTTTTATAAAAGAAAACAGTCTAGGTCTAAAAACTGTAAAGGCTAGCAGTGTGATGGTGCATCATCATTTAAAAAGTCTATAACCCTCTAGGATATACTACATTCAAACAACAGTAACATGAACAGTACAATTATGTTACTTAGCAGTTTCAGTGAAAAATTAACGAAACGGAGAATGTTTCTCTGATAATTCAAAGTAAATATATTGTTTCCAAAATTCGGGCGTTAAGCAATACTTTGCCAAAAAAATTAAATGACCTGGAGCTTTGATCTGAGAGACCTGTATTTTTATTCTTCCTTAGAAATTTGTAGTTCGTGTTATAAATTTTGAGTTTACATATTTTCTTGAAATAATTCATAAAACGCTGTAAGAGTTCTATTTCTATGATCGAGAGTCTGCTAGGATTCAGTTGCATTAAAGGCAAATTCATTTTTTATCTAGTTTTTAAGTGTACTGAAAGTTGTTGAATGGCCGGATGTTTTTTATGACTGGAAAAGCTATTGTAAATTAAGGACCTACCTTGTTCCTCCGGCTGAGTGTCTTTTAAAAATGGTTTATATATATATATATATATATATATATATATATATATATATATATATATATATATATATATATATATATATATATGTATATATATATATATATATATATATATATATATATATATAAATATTTAATTTATTTAATTTCTTCTATTGGAATCTATCATACAGTTTCTTATCCCTTTCGGAGGTAAATTTTCTTGTCCAACTTGAAAAAAATGTATTATATATGCGTTATTAAGCAGTTTGACACATACATTTTTCACAATTGATTTTCTTACGTTGGATTCTTTTACTGACTTCTTTTACTATAAAAGAATCAGTCAGTTTTTTAACATTGTTTGCGTTCATTTGAAAGAAACAGTATGCCGAAAATATATTTTTTGCAGGTAACGGTTGGTTCTAAAATTTTAAATGAAGATCTGAATACCATAATGTTAAAATAAGTGGGGAAGTAGGTAGGTGACAAAGCTACAACAATTTTCATTTAACATTTAGACGAAATAATCTTACAAGAAAATTATTTGGCTGAACAAATACTTAATGCGAATGAAACCGGTCTTTCTTGGAAACGAATTCCCTAACTGGAAGTCATTCTATGCCAGGTTTCAAGATTTTAAAGGAACGCGTTTTTTATTGGGTAGTAATGTGGCGGGTATAAGTTGAAACAATCAATAATGAGCTTGTTTGCTCATGCTTCATAGGTTCGAAAATATTTCACCAAGTCACCTAGCTGCACCCTTATACAGTAAAAAACAAGACAATGCGATAACGTGACAAGTACAAGTCACCTTTGATTGTATACACAAATTATAAATTATTTTGTATAAGCAAAGCTTACTAGTTCTACCATCATGCCCAAACCATATTCCATCTTTTACAAAATCAGGGTGCTAATATTACAGAGTTGGATTAAAACGTAGAAATCGTTTATATGCCTCCAAATACTACTTTAATTTTTCAACCGATGGATCAAGGAGCTATGTCCACTTTCAAGTAATATCATCTAAGAAAAAAATTAACAAATGTTCTTTTAGCGATGGACAACGATAAAAGTTTAAATTTATCACAATTCTGGAAAAATTATAATGTTCTAAGTGTATTAATAAACATTGGAAAAGCACGGATTTAAGTGTCAGAAAATTGCATTAAAAGTTATTGATGCCATCATGGAAGATTTAACTAATGACGAGCTAATGGAAATTGAAAAAATGAATTGTTGAAAATTAGAGTGATGATTATTGTGGCGTAACAACAATAAGTACTCCTAACGAGTTCAATACAAAACAAATGTTGACGTAATTGAATTAATAAAATAGTGACTTACGACGATTTTGACTTACGACGGAACTTCGAGAACCGCGGTTCATCGTAAGTTCAGAACTATTAATATTTACCCGATTAATTTTTAAGTAAAAGTTCTTCTAACGGCTGAAATAAAAATATTTGTAGTGCTATATAACATTTCAAAAGTTACTCTTTCCAGTTTATTGTAATTCATTGAATTATAATTTAAAAATTGGTTTCATAAAAATTATTTTCTCGTTGACATTTAAATAGAAAATGTCAAAATGGCATATATGTTCTCTATTTTTAGTGTCTTTGAAAAAGTTATCTAAAAGTGTCTTTCTAAAATATTATGATTGTTTCGACAGATGATATTTAATCAAAAAAAAACGGAAAATAATAAATTGTTTCAAGTTGTAACTAAACAATATTTGTTACCTTTAAATTTTCGGTACAAACAAGCTTTGTCCCAATTGGCATTTGGCCATGATTTTATTGGCTGATGATTTATGCCATTATCTAATAATTTTTCAGGAACAGTTTATTAATATCACTTTGGCTTAAATTATCTAAATCAATGTAAAAAATGGAATGATC
Organism: Tipula confusa; assembly: GCA_963556175.1. Classification (NCBI taxonomy): domain Eukaryota; kingdom Metazoa; phylum Arthropoda; class Insecta; order Diptera; family Tipulidae; genus Tipula; species Tipula confusa. The sequence continues at coordinate 215,171,568 of OY744475.1, read as the reverse complement.
TGTGTGTTTTAACTTAAAATAATTTTAGTATCATAAACTTTAAAAAGAAGAGATCAGACTTGTTTTGTTTGATCTCTCAAAATTTTATAATATAATTTTTATGAAATTCTTCGCATTTTTAAGTTTAGTTATCAATTTATTTAAATACGTATTTTGTTCGTTTTATATTTTATTACTTGTTTAGTTTATGATCAAAACATCATTTAAGAGAAATGCAAACCACTAATAAAATTAGTAGAAAGCAAAAAACCGATATTGAGAGCAATTTTAAATTATTCCCGGTGTACGAGTTGCATTATGGCAGGGTATATATGTATACGACGAAGTTAGATTTGGATGAGCTGTTAAATTTATTTAAGTAGTGAACTCGGGACCTCTGCAGTGGCCAGCAAGTATCTTAACCATTGCTATACGACCGGTAACTTTAAATTATATTTAAACCTTATATGACAATTGAAGTTCGTGACTTCTGTCATTTTGTTAATTTGAGCATATAAACAAAATTGATTAATTTTTTCGAATTATTTAAATTAAAGTCAATTTTGTTTTGAATGTGATTTCTCAGAAATCATGTTTTTGCATTTAACTAGTTATTAAAATTAACCACAGAATTATTATTTGAATCAGGAGTCGTATTTTTCACAAAAGACGAAAAAAAACGTTGTTTTTGTAATTAATCGTCCTTGAGTTTTGTCCGACTGTTTTTGTTTCGATTATACACAAAACGAGTCAAAAATAAAGACAAGAAATTTGAGCAACTTTTAAATTTGTTGTCAAAATTGTATTGAACAAAATTGAACGTAGAAAACCACATTTAAATTTAATCCAAATAAACAAAATTCTAAAGATTAAATTTAAAAATAATAATAAATAGTTTGCCTTTTATAATTATAAATAAAAAAATAATATGTTACATTATATTTTAGTGACTGTGATTTTGGTTCGAAGATTTATTTTTTAATAGGAATAATTTCTCATTGTTATTGTATATTTTGTCACTACCTTTCTTGATTATTTCGCAAATAAACGAATATATATTTTTTTTTTTTTTTTGATTATATCATCATTAAAATTTACATATTTGTATAATACATTTGTTTGTTTATTTCTATAAATAAGACACATTTATTTTGACATTTCTCTCAGTTTCTACAAAAAATGTATCGCCCTTCTTTCCACAACGAAAATACATGGTCGGAAATAAAAGCGGTAGCCAGTGTCTAATCGCCTAGTACAAAATATATTTTCATCGCTTTAAACTGAAAATCGCTCAAAAAAGGCGGCTAATCGACAGCTTCTGATCTATATTGTATATTTTTAGAGATTATCACCCTGAACTTATAATGAGGAAGTTGAATAAACAGATGAACCTGGTTATTGATGCATATTTGCTTGCTCCTAAATAAATAAATATTAACTCTGTTTTACAACCTGTTTCCCCTATTCCATAACCTATCAGTATAATAGGTTTAATACTTAGATTAATATAATAATAATTTGTAAAATTTTGAAATTTTAAAGTCCAACCAATCAATCAATCATAAAGAATATATCTTGGAAACCATTTGATTTATCAACACATCTATGTATAGGACAAAGAATTTCTGTATTTTGCGATATTACAAATCAAAAATGACAATGATATTGAGACAATGTTAGACGTTTCGTTCAACGGTGCAATATGTAATTAAGGAATTACTTGTTGATTTTGATTCATAAATGATTCATTCGACGTATATATATATAATATTATAATAAAATAAAATGGCCATGACAAGTTTAAAAATAGTTTGGTCGTTTGATATTTTCAAATGCAAATTTTATTGGTTCTCGCACCGTATACAATAAAACTAAATTTAAAATGGTGAAAGCTTTTAATGAAATCTTCAGATCAATACAAAGAATATTACATGTTCATTGAAATAACTCATAAAATGTTTACTTTCCTCCCAAAAATCATAAAAGTCTTAATAGACATTTATTTATGTGAAATGGTTCCGCGAAATTATGTCGCTTTAATAACAATAAACGTGCATTCATCCAAATCCAACCAAAATAACTTATATTTTAATTTTAATTTTTTGTTATGGTAAATAAATCGTATCCGAATAATCGTAGACAACAACATTGCATAATATAATATAGACGAGAAAATATTTCATATCCAAAATTTGTAAAATTCTTAATTTTTATTTTAATAATGTATATATTAACACACAAACATAATTTTGTTTCTATAAATTTATAAAATTTTTTTGTTTAATTAAATTATGTCACACTTTTAACATGCGGTTATGTAAATCATATTATAGTAAATAAACTTGCTGCAAAGATCTCACTCACGATGTGTACATAAAAGAAAAACCCAAAGTCATGATTACTATATTATACTTATTTCATACATATGGCTATGTAATTGGAATATTTATATGAATGTGTGTGGAACTACTAAAGAAAATTATACAGTCGGCGAACTAATGATATAATTATGATGTATTCCTCAAGACAAGAATTAACCGCGTTGTGGTTTATTTTTGTCCAACTTTCATTTTTTTTTGTGTTTTAAATTATTACGCAATTTTAATCTGAAAAACTTAATTGGTTGATTATGTGTTTAACAATTATGATCTTCAACATCGCACGGTTGAATAGTTTAATAAATTGTTTCGATCATATTTGACTGTACCAATAATATATCAAAGGAAATATATTTTCAACTTGTTGCTGAGTTAAGTTCAAAAATCACTTATGTTTACCTTATTTGTTGCATGTGTGTAATATGATATAATATGTTCAGCATAAAAGTATATGGAGTGTACTTGTTGGTCGAACAGATGGATGATTGATTGGATGATTAAATTATACTTCCACGAATGCATTCTATTTTATGTGTTGTGATTTTTATGTAAATTTATGTTTGCACTTATATAACAAACAGTAAATTAGGTAATTGTATTTATTTTTTATTTCTTTTTGGAAATTCCCTAGCGTAACGTATTTTCCGTGTTTACATTTATTTGACACTTATGTCATCCACGGTATAATTATAATTATCGCGTACGGGATCTTTCTTTCAATTAGTCATCCAGTTCTTTTTAAGGATTGATTCTGTTAATAAAATCATTACACTTTACATAATTTAATTATAAAATTTATGTTGGACGCATAACAAATTTTAACTATATAGTAAACGATTAAATTATACCTAATATATCATTTTATAACTTTATTATCCGTTTTATTGCAGTTTAATTTTATTTTGAAATTTTAAGAACTATATATACCTATATAACTAAAACGAATATGTTAACCTTGTCAGTTTTCAAAAAATTTTAAGGCAAAACTCATTTATAACATTCTGGTATTTTCAATGATTTCGTTGCAATGATTCAGCAAATAGTTTTTAAAATTTCATCGGTGATTCTAAAATGTTCATAGTCGTTTATCGTGAATATATGACTTGCTTTTTTAAAACATGTTATAAAGTTACCTTGCGTCATTACATGAAACGATGTGAAGAATAATAATCATCTTTAGAGCAAAGGAAGGTGCCTATATATTTGGGTAAGCGAATAATTATTTTGAATTCATTGAAAGCTAGAATTGTAACCAATTGTATGTTTGTATATGGCATTGAACTTAAACTTTCTATATAAAAAAACTCGTATAAGAGATCTAAGTTGGTGGTTAGGTTATTACTCAAGCATTGTTAAGTTGAATTCACTAGTTGATGGTTTTTTCTTCATAGATTTTATTAATATCTTCCTGACATAATGGACTTTAAATTAATGTTAACAAATCGCTTTCAAATATATACTTATATAATTAAATAATCAAATAGCTTAAGATTAGTTATCGACTCAAAGAATAAAAGCAATACGATGATTAATTTTTTTTAGAATATATTTGATCTCTCTTAAAATTATAAAAGGTAATAATATACAATAGAAAGATAAATGGGAAACTAGCCTAAATTCTAAGTTTACTTTTAAAATTGTATATATAGTTTATTATATAACCATAATAACGACTAGTCGCGTTATAGCGATAGCCACGACATTACCAATTAATTTTCACTGACAATTTAAACAGAAAACCAGAGTTACAATTCTTTAATTACAATGAATTTGGCCGGCACACAAACCCTGCGCTCGATTTTAAAGCTATATAATTTTATAAAACAAACTTTTAACTCGCATATAATTGCGACAACTTAAGCTCTGCAGCTGGAAACATACTTAAGTACAACTATACGCCAACTCTCTAGAATCAGTGAAAATCAGAGTTTATAGTAAACCGGAATTTCTAAAATGTATACCTAGACAAACTCAAAATTTAAACACAATATCTAAAAATATTTGATCGGCAAGTCAATTAATTAACCATTGCTAATGTATTGTGGTAAATTTAAAGGAATGTCGGTGACTTGAGCAGGTGGCGAAAAATACATGCAATCTGAAATCTATATTTAATAGTTTCAAGCCTGTGTATGGCTCCATCCGAGGTTAAAGATTCAATGATTATTAACTTGAGTGAATAAAATTAAATTATAGTCGCTAACAGCGTAAACTCGCTAATAGCGTAGAATTGACAATACAAGTTATATAGAAACTATAGACACTTAATGATCTAATATATTGCCATTAGTAGATTCGATCGAATTTAAACGCTTAATCATTTTAATAAAATTCTAATTGTAATATTTTTGGTGTTAAAGTGAATATCAATAAGATTTTCTTGCGAGTACATTGTGTAATGCTATAAAACGGTGGATTCGATCGAATTTATATATATATAAGTATTTTAATAAAATTTTTAATGTAATATTTTCGGTGTTAAAATGAATATAAATAGGATTTTCTTGCTGGTACTTTGTGCAATGCTATAAAACGGTGGATCAGATCGCATTTAAATGTTTAATTATTTTAATAAAATTCTAATTGTAATATTTTCGGTGTTAAACTGAATATAAACACGATTTTCTTGCAAGCACTTTGTATAATGCTATAAAACGGTGGATTTGATCGAATTTATATGTTTAATTATTTTAATAAAATTCTAATTGTAATATTTTCTGTGTTAAAGTGAATATAAATATGATTTTCTTGCGAGCATTTTGCATAATGCTATAAAACGGTGGATTTGATCGGATTTAAACGCTTAATCATTTTAATAAAATTCTAATTGTAATATTTTCGGTGTTAATCGAATTTTCGGTAGATTCGATCAAATTTAAATGTTTAATTATTTTAATAAAATTCTAATTGTAATATTTTCGGTGTTAAAGTGAATATAAATAGAATTTTTTTGCGAGTACATTGTGTAATGCTATAAAACGGTGGATTCGATCGAATTTAAATATATAAGTATTTTAATAAAATGTCAATTGTAATATTTTCGGTGTTAAAGTGAATATAAATAGGATTTTTTGGCTAGTACTTTGTGTAATGCTAAAAAACGTTCGATTTGATCAAATTTAAACGTTTAATTATTTTAATAAAATTCTAATTGTAATATTTTCGGTTATATGTGAATATAAATAAGATTTTTATGTGAGTACCTTTTGTAATTGCTATAAAACGGTGGATTCGATCGAATTCAAACTTTTAATTATTTTAATAAAATTTTAATTGTAATATTTTTGGTGTTAAAGTGAATATAAATATGATTTTTATGCGAGTACTTTGTGTAATTGTTAACGGTGGATTCAAAATTAAACGAGTTCAAATTTAAACGATTAATTATTTTAATAAAATTCTAATTGTAATATTTTCGGTGTTAAACACTTTAGTTGTAACATCATCAATTTTAGATGTTGCAGCAACCCGGCGAGTTGCGATAATATTTACAACATGTAGATATTTGGTAACGTGAAAACAATGTTAGTGAAATGGGGGCTAAATTAATGAACTACTCTATGACTATATCCATTATCTTACAAGACGCATTGGATAGATAAACATTGTTGTCTCTGTAGCTTCATATAATATGTTTTCTTTCTGTGCTTTTACTATACTTCAATACAACTTCAAATGAATTGGATGTCCTAGGATTTGTCGGTAAACAAATCATTAGGCATCGTATCTTATAATCAGGCCAGTTATGACTGGCGCGTGCATATTATTATTCTTGTTGAAATTTTAATAAGATTACTGGTTTACATTGATTTTTGGGGTATATGCTGCCAAACTGGTTTTAAAATGATCTACAATTAAAAATTATGATAATTTGCGTATTTTAATGATTGCAACTTGTCTGCTGGTTAAAAATTTTCAGAAATTTTAAAATTATTTAATGGTCTTGATTTTCATTTTATATCCGTAACTGAATCATGATTTAAATCACATATAAATAAAGTTCAACTATAGAAACGATCCACTAACATATAGTGAACGTCGGTGTATATATATATATATATATATATATATATATATATATATATATATATATATATATATATATATATATATATATATATATATATTTATATATTTCTGAACATTTTCGCTCAAAGGTCCTAGTATTAGTGTTATGTTACCTGATTAATTTCTGTTTGAATGAATCTGTTATCCTAAAAGCATGGAAAGTAGCTAAGGTTATTCCAATTCCTCAATTCTCGCAACCTAAAAGCCTAAACGATTTAAGACCTTTGTGCTTATTACCAACTCTAAGTTGCTTGAGATTATTATAAGAGATCAAATTAGCAAATATTTTGGTTTGACCAATGGGTCGGACAACTTTCCATCAGGACTTTGTGCTAAGCATAACACTAATACCGCTATTTGGAAAATATCCGATGATATTTCATATCATCTAGATAAGTAATATTGAATGATTTCTCCAGAGCTTTTGACATGGTGAATCATCAATGAACATGTTTTAAAATATGATTTTTCCACTAATGCCACTTTAATGATAAAACATTATCTCTCTCTTGCAATAGGCTCCAATACGCCTGGTTTTACAATACTCGTTCTAATCATGCTAGCATTACTGGCGAGATTCCCCAGGATTAAGTATTGTAACCTCTGTTATTAGATGAGGAAAACACCGATAAACCGGCCACCAAAGAGAGAAACACAGCCTCTTCCTCCATCTAATATCTTCGTTTGTGCAAACCGCCTTTGGTTCGTCACAAGAAGAATTGGGTTATGTAAAGGTTAATGTGTCGTACAACGACAAACGGCACTGCATTAAAATTTTTATGTTTCATCTCTCCAACAACCTTTATATTTAGGATATGTTTTTTGGAGATTTTTGGTTTAGCTTCAAGAGTGATTGCAGAACTAGCAACAAATCTCATCTGTCAAAAGAAAGATATTACTCTGCAAAACACACTTCGAGAACTGCTTAGTCATCATATTGACTTTGGAGATGCACAGCCGATCCAGCAAAGGTCGTATTCTGTCTCACCAGTTATACAGAAAATTATTTACAAAGATCTAGACCGGATTCTGAAACTAAACGTAATTGAAGAAAGCCAAAGTGCTTGGAGCTCCTCAATGGCGATTGTAAAAACAGCAAAGAGAAACATTCGGTTATGTTTGAATAAAAGACCGTTGGCAAAATTTGGCGTTTTCCGGCAGTTTTTGGTTTTGAAAACTCTATAATGAGCTTCACCTTCTCGGGAATGGGAGAAAGGCCGCCGATCAGCGGCAACGCGTACGCATGGTTTTTAGTATCTTTTTAGTTGACCGAAACCTTAGGAGCCGGATTCTATATCCGAATATCAATGGCCAGTAAAATACCGTTTATTACTGTTACATTTAATATTTATTCTAGGGGACATGCGTTCAACCTCCCTCCACAATTTTCACTTCGTATTACCACACATAAACTCTGATAATATTTCTTTGCATTTAAAAAAAAAAATTATATAACACCTCTGTATATCCGATACGGATAAAATTCCTCCCAAACAAAATTTTAAACTATCTATTACATGATATGACATTTAAGAAAAATGTACGATGCACAAAAACATTAATTGTTTAAATTATTTCTTAATATTTTTAACGTGTTAAACAATGCATTCAAACGTTGACCCATTGACTCACATGAATCGATTTAATCTAACGTGTACAAATCAGTCGATTGTTCGAGTCAGTCTCGTATATTTAGATAAACAGCTATATGTGAACATTTACTTCCTCGTATAATTAACCGCAAAATTAGAAGATTCAATTAAGTAGTTTTGTGAAAGTATTCCATTCAGAAGTGATGCAACGTTTTTTTTTTCTTCAATTTTTTTATAATATCATCGATCGCGATAGACGTTGCAAGATGAAACCAAAACTTAAATAATATTTTGACTGTGTTCGAAAATCATTGAATGATTTCCCATATTATTAAAAATCACATACTTGAGGAACTTACCAAAAAGCATAATCGTCAAATATAAGATTATGTAAATTTATTTTTTAATGATCTCAAAATATCGTTAACGTGTTTAAGCACTTCCGTATTTTAATTTATTTCGGAGCTGATAACAAATCGCTCCGAAAACCACAAATTTTTTTTGCCATAACACGTATGTGTGCGCAAATCATTTGAGAGATGATATCAAGACAAATGCTAATCATGATCGTATTATTATTATATATCGCATTAAAGAAATATGTATGTATATCTTGATATGTTGTTGTTGTTGTTGTTGTTATAATATTATGTTACTTGTGTAATCGATTGTATATAATGTGTACAGTCGGTTATATAATTTCTAGGTATGTGGGTCAATTATTTTTGTGTCGCTTTTTTTTTTATCTTTAGTTCGTTGTTTGATTTAAATATTTTTAATTTCTCTTTCGTTTCGACTTTGGTTTTTTTATTTTTTATTTTGGTTCCTCTATCAGTTTTTCTTCCATTTCCATTTTTCTTTTTTCATTTCCAATTTATACTCTTCGATTCCATTTCCACTTTATATACTCGTATATTTTTTTATGTCTTTATGACTTTCTTGTTATATATGTATTATAAAATTTTATAAGCTAAAAGTATTATGACACTTGATTGGAAACCGAGAGTTAACATAGTTTTTGTTGTTATATTCACTAAACTTGTATATGTACATTGCGATGTTGCAATGCAAATTGACATATTATTATTATTATTATTGCTTTCGTTAAAGGTTTATTTGTACATTTGGATCTGTGAAGGTTTTTTTCGGTTAATTTTATTTGGTTTTTTTTTTTAAATAGTATATCACGCGATTAAATCCAAAATGTACCAATAAATTGAAATGAAAGTATATTTTTGAAATATAGAATGCTAATTTTGAATTAATGGGTGCGTTCTGAATGGGGAAATATCGTACAAGAATGAAAATGCTAAATGTAGTTTAAAGAATGGTATATATACATAGATATGCAATCCCGTATCGCAATGATATTTAATAAAAATTCAACATAATTTTCTACAGTCACGTTTCATATAAATTTGTTTGTATATAGACATAATTTACATTTTTTTGCCATAATTGGATAAATAATGTTGAGTAATATATATTTGATCAAGATTTAAGTATATTACACCATTGGCCATGAATCATTATATAATTTATAAATTCTTTGAACTTAAAAATTGGATTGTGCAGAAACAAATATGCAAAAAAGGTTATTGTTCTAAAGTTAACTACGATTTGGAACAATGACAAATACTCACAAGCAAGACAAAACAAATAATTTAAAAAGGAAATTCACCAAATAAAATTTAAAAAATTCATTCGTGGTAACAAAAAGAACTAACGTCTTAACCGATTATTAACATAAAAAATTTAAGTGCTTACGTACTTAAGTGCTTACGTTCAAATATTGTAACCTTAAAGTCTATATAATATATATATATATATATATATATATATATATATATATATATATATATATATATATATATATATATATATATTTACAAAGTCCTTGGAGTATTGTGTGACAAATGAGTTCATTGGTTTAATTTCATTCAAATAAATCATGTGACGTTCGAAGATGCGGTCAAAGAATTATTATACGTTTATCAAGACCTAATTTGTGGTTAGCAATTTAAAAATGTTTTTAATTTTAAACAGACATAAGCTAGGTTTTGTTGTAATCTACCGTTCACAAAACTAAATTACATATATCATTTATATATGCTTATGCTAGATAAATACAGGAAGAAAAAATATACACAACATAATTACCTATGTATTTCTAAATAAAGCTTTTCGGCAGCATACAACTCAAACAAGTAATGTAGTTAGTAAGTTAATTGACCACATTATGACGGACTTATTAACATTTTGTTATTATTTAAACACGTCAGATACTTTCTTGTCTCTAACCACAAACAATTACTTCAGTTAAATGTATATTGCGGCATCATTTAAAATAATTATCTATCACTTTGAAAATAAATTATGTTTTAGATAAATTAAAACATCTTTTAAAAGTCAATATCGCGAAGTGAGGATAACAACTGAAATCAAAAATCGCTTTTCGATCACAGGATGAAAACCTCATTGTTGATGCGTTTTTCGACACTTGAAACATAGAAGCATTTTTCTGGTTTATTTAATATTCAACATGAATCAAATACTGCAGAATTAAACTGACAATTTTTATGAAATAAAATTTCCGGCACCTTTCGTGTCTTCAATAGTCATAATAAAAAATTCAAATATGCATATACCCTGAAATTAAAATTACATATACTCTTCTTACCTAAATCAGAACATTTTCAAATGTCACGACCAGTTCAGAGTTTAGAGTACCAAGGTTTTATTATAGATAAACATAATAGATTTCTCATTTGCGCAATTAAAATAAAAAAAAATCATACTTCTGAGTGTCGATTTTGTACGAAAAATTAAAGCGCGAGGAGAGCAAACCGAAAAAATATTAGTGGTTATTTTATTTGTATTGGTTTGCTTGAGCGCATGCGCGTCATCTTGTTTATATATTTTTGTATTTGATATTTAAAAAAACAAAATAATTTTTTGTGTTCATCGATAATTAATAGCGTTTGATTATGTTTCTTTTTAAGTTTTAATAAAATTGTGAATAAAATACTTTTTCAAACATCATAAACGACTTTTTTCAAACGTCATAAACTTGTTAACAAAAATTCAAATACCTATTTAAAAAAAATAATATAAAAACTAATAATATAAATAATAAAAAATTTGATAACACCGCTAAAAAGCTATAGCGAATAGGTGAGATTAGGTGGACGTCAGCGTCATAAAAATTTAACCGGTTCAACCAGAACCCTATATTTTCTTGCCTTCATAAAAATTACATACAAAATGCACAGCCACATGAAAAAAAAAACTACAATACAAATATAATATTGTATGTTATACAATGTATATATACATAAAATATTGCTCATCTCATAAGCTCGCGCTGCCAAATTCGTACCAATTCGACACTCTGATATGTCAAATCTCATCGTTGTATTTGTGATTTTACATTTTTCAATAGTATAAAATAAAAAAAAAACAAATAGAAAAACGCTTGTATAGGTAAAATGAAAAAAAAATGAATTCAAAAATTACGATTACATCAAATAAGAATTCTTTTATGTTTATCTATGGTTTTAAGTAGCTAAATTTGAAGCAAGGCTTTTTGGCAAACTAAAAACAGTTCACATACTTAAATTATATGTATAATTTTCAACTCCGTGGGGTTCTTTTACTTGCATCAGATAACCGTTTGGGATGCCATTGGCCTCAGAGATTTTCCAACAAAAAAAGACAACTTCTAGATGGAATTTAAATTGCTGAACGTTTGATTGACGACGTACTATTTACGCTCCAACTATCGCAAAATTAATAGTTTTAATATAAGACGTAATCAAAAAATTAGTTCGAATGAACTGAAATTGAACATGAAAAAAGTTTGTTTAAGTCATTGAAGTTCTTGGCTAATATTTTAACATCAAAGTTTCTAAAGGTACGCCAAATGTTTCAAAACTACTACAATGGTTCCTTGAAATGCTCATACATATCTAAATTTATCCCTAAAAAAATGTTACTTTCGTAAGGGGTTATTCTCAGTAACGGACATTTCAAGAGAATAAACAGTCCCTTATATCACCACCAATTCTGACATATCACGATTTTAACATATTGGTATAGTATCGTCAAATGGATGGAAATCAACGAGCAATAGATGCGATATTATTGCAGAATGGTCACCCAATTGTATTGGTATTAAAATCTCATACTTATACGCAACAAAATTATCTGTAGATAGAAAAGAGGAACTCTATGAGCACCTTGAAATAGAGACTGACCATAATACGGATTCTTTTAGTTTCCTATAAGTCAAGATGGAGAGTTGGGGTACAAACTACCTTATTAATGACTCCAGAAGCGCGCATTAAATTATCATACGACATTGTCGAAAACTTCAGGAAAGTCATATCATATGCAATGAACAAGTGGCATAATAAAAATAATGATATACCACAGGTAATTAGCCTTTTTGCAAACTTTAGAAAATAACTTGCTGTATTAAAGGATCTTTTCAAAGATGACAAAATAGAACACGCGTCCATATATTCCAAATAGTATAAGGTACAGGTTATTTAGACGTATTATTTAGGCATATTTAGTCAGGTCATTGAGACTTATTAACAATTTGAATTGGGCTCTGTGCTAATCAAATTAAAAATAAAATAACACAAAATTAAAAAATTCTTAATATTTAGAGTCATTTTGCCTAAATCTCACTCAAAACATAGAATCATTCAATGCAAAAGATGCAGATCGTTGTCGTGAAATCAATAAGCTAAATTGTTGTGTCAATTGTTTGCGATACGATCATCAAATAAATGATTATGAATTATGTCATAAAGCTTTGTTGATCGACTTGTCTTAAGGTGCAAAAGTATCAGCACGTCAATAACTGGAATCGGAGCCCAAATTGACTTTCATTTATTACCAAGAATTACGGGGTTACAACCTACAAACTGGTATTAGTAAAAGTCAATGGACGATACCACAAAACATAAAGTTAGCCGATCCGGATTTTTCCACACCACAGTGCATAGATCTCCTAATATAAGCAGATCTTTATTACTGCGGATCCAGATATTTCAATATTACAAAACACATAACTTGGCTAGACTATGGTTGGAAAAACAACAAACACGAATCCATGGGCCGAACCATCGTCCATGCCAGTACAGGCTGGCTGGAGCAATGCAATGTGCAGATAGATATTTGAAACGCGAAACTGTATTCGCGCGTCCTCGATTTGGCTAGTAATGGCGTAAAGTAGGACGTTAATTAACCGCGAAAGAGTTGGGTGAGCTTCGGCCTCAAAACAGATTGCATAGATTGCATAAAACAACAAACACTCTGGTTTAGGCAAATCAAAGGGCGTGACTCGTCTAAACAAAGGCGAAAAACCAAAAAAGAGTATTTGGAACTGGGCCATATGAAAGAAGTTACTGAAATACCAATTTATTTTTACCGCATCATTGTGTGTTTAAACCTGATAGCTAACCACCAAAATCAGAGAAGTGGGAAAACTGATTCCGTAAAGGCCTTGAATGAGATTCTCATATGGTAAGAACCATTCTACAGCAAGACCTATTCTCTATTATAACCAGATTAAGGACATACAATAATGTGTTCAGCGCAGATATTTGTAAAATGTATCACCAAATACTTCTAATCGATGATGATGCATACTTGTAATCGATGATGGGACGGAAAGCACTTCATATCACGCTACTTCAGAATTTTTTTCAGAAACTATAGGTGATATTTACCAAGCATCATACCCATAGGCATACGCGTGATGCATATGTACATATGAAAATCAAATTACAAATATTCTAAGCAAGATGTTCCAACTCCGAAGACATTTCTGAGATTTGATGATCCGCTTGGGCTTACATCTTTTGTAATTACACGAGTAAAGATATATACTTACAACAATCATGGATACTTAAAGAGTATTGGAATCAGTCGCTTACTCAAAATGTATACGCGTTCTAACTGGATTTTTGAAATCAACTCCAACTGTTAAATAATTTACAAGCATGCCGGCAAATCATATTGATATCCAGTGGAGTTGTTTACGACATAAATGACTTTACTGATGTCAGTGAAAAGGCATATAAAGCTTCTATATAACTGAGAAATCAATAGATAAATTATGTCAAGGTTCAATTAGTTTTGTGCAAAATCTCGCACAGCATCATTCAGCAAAACGACCATGCCACGTTTTAAAATTAGCATTATACTATTAGCAGAACTTGTGGAAAAGGTAATGCTGATTTTGACCATCCACATTCATTAAATTTATTATTGATCAGATTCAACCATCATTCTAGCGTAGCTTAATTCAGAATCTACCACATTGACAACAGTTATGGGAAATCGAGTTGCAAAAATCCAAAAATTGACATCGGTAACTAATTAGCATGATGTCAACACTAAGGTCAACTCTGCAGATCTATTATCCAGAGGATGTTCCCCATTGGAATTACTTGTTGCAGAACCCATCTTCAGACTTAACGGAACAGTGGCCTACATTTTAAGTTCTAATAGTAAAAAAAATTCCTGAACTGCGTAAAACAAAAGCCGCATGTGTTTACGTACATCTGCGACAGAAAACAATGAAAGCATTCTTCATTGAAACAGAAAAGTGAACGGTTATTTTGTGGAATGGTTTGAATATGACGATAAAACTAAAACAAGCTAGTAGTTTCAACTATAGTAATCAAGGATATTGATTCAAAAAACTAATTACTCCTAAAGACCCTTTAATTGCATTGTTTCCATTTCCAGATAACAGTGGCATTCTTCGAGTTGGTGGGTGACTTAAATGTTCGTCTCTCTCATATTCAACAAAACATCCGATTTTATTACCATCGACTCATCGAATTACCTTCACAATCCTTTTATATTACCATAAAAAGTGTTTTCAGCAAGTCCATAAACGGGTGCCACGATTGCATTTTTTGTTATTTATTAAAGGCAAAACCAACCCAATAGAAAATGAGGGACTATCCAACCAAACGTGTTGCATGTGCGCTTCCGTTTTATAGTATTCGAGTAGACTTCTCTTAGTCACTTTACATTCATCATAATCTCCGATGAAAAGGAACAACGAAAGAATATTTGGCTATATATTTGTCTGATATGCCGTAAAAGCAATCCATCTGGAACTTACATCAGACCTATTTGCATATGCATTTATTGACACTGAAAAGATTTATTTCAACCAGAAGTATGTGCAAAAATATTTTCTCTGATAGTGATATGAATTTCGAAGGTACAAATTCCGAACTACATGAGCTATACAAATTATTTAAAAGTCAACATTTCAAGGACGAAATTTTATACATCTGTCAATCAGATATATGATTAACTAGAATTTTGTGCCACTCTCAGCACCACTAGTATTTATTGGGAAAGGTGAACTGGAATTTTTAAAGGATGACATCCTACCTCCCTTAAAGTGGAAAATAGGAAGAGTTTTGGAAATATATCCAGGACATAATGGTCTAGTCTTTGAAAACTCAAACAGGAATCATTAAGAGACCAATATAAAAATCTTCCCGTTCCCAACATGATCTACGTTAAATGATGGAAGCATTCAAGGCGGTGATAAACCATTTCCTTATTACTTTTAACTGTAACATACATTTTTTTTTAAATTTGTATTTGTATTAGTTAAGTATTTGTATAGAACCGTTGCATTCATTTCATCATTTCATCGAGTTTGGTAAAAATGTAATACGTAAATTAGTCGCATTAAAGCAATCAAACTAAAAACATTAAGTATAAATTTTAACAAAATATTAAAAAAGGTTTCGGAAAAGCCCAAGATCATACAATATCTTTCAGGATTTTTGTTCATAGGTAATTAAACTCACTTGTCATTTTTTGAATTTTTGATTTAGTTGACATTTTAGCACTGGTATATCTAACAAATTAAGTTGCTTAAAATTTTAAGAACTCATCAGTCCTTGTTTCAATTTCACTTTAAGCTTTAAAAGCGTTAATTACAAACATGACAGGATATCAGCGATATGGTTTTGGAATATGGCTTTGCCCCTTACAATTTAATTTTAATTCTAATTTCCTAATTTTATTTTCTATTTTTAGGTTAAATTGATGTCAAGATCAACAAGCCTTTATCTGTATAATATATTTACTAAATACATATATCGTTGGTTGAAAGATAGATCATTAGAGACTTGGCTCGACAAATAGTTAAATTATATACCTAAATATTTGATTTGTGCTAACAAATAGATTCAGAAAAAAGCCGACCGTGAGTATTTGCTTTGATTTTTATTTATAATCTCAAAAGGTACTTGATACATATTTAACGGCTAAATTAAAGTATTTAACTAGTTAGTTTTTTAGTTTTATAATGAATATACTATTATAAGTAAATAGCAAGTTAATAGTGTTACAATGCGTAAGCACTTGATAGAATTATTTGCAATGTCATTACATTATTTTTGTCAACAGAATTAAACTATATAAGCAAGTGTTAAAATTCCATTAAAAAATATACTTTGGACTTTTAGCAAAAAACTTGGTGTCACCAGACATAGTAAAACTTGTCATGAAATATGACTATAAACTACTATCAAAACATCTTGTATAGCGCGGCACACCAACATTGGCTTAAGACGAATATCATAAAATCAATTTAATTATTTACCTCACACACCTTACATAAATATAGAAATAAAACAGCACATAGTCTTACCGCAAAGTTCATGACCATCTAAATTATATATGTATGAGACAAGTCAGTACTTTGAGCTTGACATGTCATTATTTACTTACTTTTGTCCAATTGATCTGTAAACAAATAAAGAAACATGTTACATTAATAAATTATTTAAGAATGATTTAACTTCGATTGTGGGCATAAAGTTCAATGGATATGTACTACAAAATGATTTAAATACAAGCTGTATGCATTGTTTATGTTTATCTCGTTTAATAGCTCTATATACTTAAAGTACAAAGATTAGTAAGATTTGTTACGCGATAATGAACTTTGATGTAATTATAATGGCTACGATAAATTATATTGCAAATTCATTATACTAGACTAAGATTTTAAAAACGAAATCACTAAAGGATGTTGAAAAAAAAACCCAGAGCTTCACAATATTTTAAACTAATATTATTTCAAATGCGCGTCGACGATAAAAATCATAAAATAAATAACGCGTTATTGACGATATTGATTTTTCAATGTACACAAAAAATATGGCATCGAATCGTACTGTACAAAGTGTATATAATTACAGAAAAGCATTACCGCAAAATGTTTCGCTTCGCAATGTACATTGAACATGTATGTTGCAAAACAAATGTTGATTTCTTTTTAAATCATCATCACAATACATTGTCGTATGTACACGAAAAGTTTCACAAAAAATTATTGACCTTCATTTACGCTAAATAACTATATATTATAGACATGTTATGTGAATTATTGTATATTGGTTTGTTAGACAATCTTATATCATATCCTAAGTTTTTGTAATCGGAAAGTTTGTGTGTAGTAATAATCTGCAATATACCATAATTGACATACTGTTCCAGTTTTGATATATATATTTATATAAATTTATAAAATCACCATTGCCAGTACGATGCAGATTTTGTTGCACATTTAAATTAGTTTTCTTTAGTTAATCATTAGCTCAATGACGTTCTAATATTATAGAAGAAAATGATACATTGGGGAAGATGAGGTCAAGGAAATTTCGTTGTTTTTGTTTTTGTTATGTGTCACTTAAAATGCGATTTTACAAGGTTTATGTAATTTGGTTTTTAGACGTAAAATTTTATGTCACTGCCAAAATGAATCGTTGTACATATTTCGATGATGAGCCGACATTGAAACTGGTTGTAGAAACGCGAATTTCTTAAAATACAGAAATAATATTGACACGTCTTTTTTTGGTATTTGCTTGTAAAAAAATTATTATGTGGGTATTTTATAAACTAACATTTTAGTTTCCATGGTCAGTCAGTCGAGATTATAAATCTTTCAACGATGATTAAAGTATGATAAAGTAGGTACCTTAAAAGATTTAGTTATTTAAGTGAGTTTGACTAAATAATAACGAAGTAATACAGGACAACGGAACGACGTTGATAAGAGGAACGATTTGCCAGATTTTCGTTTAAAATAATTTATCTAAACCAATTCACCTAAAAACAATTTGCCTAAAAACAAAATTATTTACCTAAAAATAATCATTTTTCGGAGAATCCGAGTAGAAACTTGTGATTTTTCCGCATTTCCCTAAGTTTTTCCAGGTTGGTGTAAATTAAAAATATTCGGTGAAAACTGGGTCAGATTTAATGTCGACCGGAAACATTTTAAGTCACAAAAAAATGAAAGCATCAGATTAGTGGGGTAACGTTTTACAAGCGCTTGTCTTAAAGAGAGGTAAATTCAAGAACCGTTTATTCCCGAAAATTTACAAAAGATAGCCAAAGGAGAAAAATTGGTTCTCTTTGACAGTAGAATTAGTGTAAAATATAGCATGTTAATATTTTCTACAGTATGAAATTTAGTAAAACTTGCCCAGTCTAAGGAATGGTACGCTGATGGGATTTCCCTTTTTGGAAAAGTGTATACAGTGCATTGTATAGAAAGAAATAAATCAATTCCATTAGTTTTTGCTTTACTTCTGGAAAAAAGCCAATAGGCTTATGAACAATTTTTATTTAACTTAAAAAATTAGAAAATGAGTTGGAACCATCATCAGTCCTTCTCGATGTAGAACTGACTTCATTAAACACTTTTTAAATGGCATTTCCTGAATCAAGTAAATTTGGGAAAAATTGTAACGCAAAATAAAAGTTTCAAGGGAATCGTAGAGAAAAGTCTTATTGCTAGCTTAAAACTAGAAATCTTATAAATAGCTACAAACTCTTAGATATACAATAGGTGTTTAGCAGACTCTTTGTTGAGAGATTTAAGAACAAACTGGGAGACTCAGTATAGATGCACTTGATTTAGAGTTTGCAATCTGGCTATCCAGATTATTTCACTTATTTGAGCTATCCGATTATCCAGATAATTTTTCAAATTATCAAAAATAAAGTCACCTTTCAGGTAGACAATACTAATCAAAATCTTCCTGTTCTATTTTTTGTTCCAAAAATCAATAACGCAACTCCAATAATACCAACCACCAAGTTACCATGCCACATTTGGCATCAATTAAATTGCATCATACCATGCAACATCAACTTCTAGATTCTATGTCTAGATTAAACTTGTAAGTCGATTCAAAAAACGACTAAGCAACCGGGTTAAGATTCATTCATCACACCTAAAATACATCAAGCTTATTCACTTATGACAGAATAAACAACTTAACCTACTTAACCGATACAGGCGCTGACCTTTCGGTTATCCCAGCAAATAATTATAAAAATTATATACCATTTTCAATAGAAGTACAGTACTAGTTGTATCAGTCGCCAATGGCAAAATTGCTCTAGCTATCGAACTTGAGAGAACTTTCACGAATGCTTTCATCTTCGCTGTATAGTGAATCGTCAAATCATTGGCGTTGATTCCTAAAGCAAATTCGGTCTTCTTGTTGTTCTTAAGAACAAATAGCTGATCGTTGCAGCTACTTAGCTGCCATCAATGTCACAATGGCCCTGGTTAATACACCAACGCTGATTCACTATACTAGATCAACAACGTCTTTGACACGCTACTTAAAAAGTTTCCTACCCTAAAAAAATTATAACATGTGACTGCACCACAATATGATCCATTACATAGTAAGTGAAGGCCATCTTTAATTTCCACGACCATGGTGACTAGATCCGGAGTGTCATCAAGCGCATACACCGAATTCCAACATATGGTTCAATTAGGGATAGTATGAAGTATCTTGTCCATTACACATGCTAAAGAAAAAATATCTGGATTGAGAATCTTGTGGAGACTATCGTCGACTTAATAAACTCACAACGCCTGACCGCTATCCGATACCTTACAACTTTTAAAAGCATTTAAATGGATGTACTGCCTTCTCCAAAATAAATATTGCATCTGATAACTATTGTATTGTGGGCTATGTTTCAGCGATTCATGAACGAAGTTGTTCGGGAACTTGATTTTGTTTTTGTCTATATATTGACGACATTCTTGTTGCATCACACAATGAGGAACAATACAAACTACACTTGGAACAACTATTCCAAAAGATACTGTTAATTGTTTGCCTGTCATAGAGATTTAATGTATCTTAGTAGATCAGATGGACATCTATCACCTATGTCGTCCCACGAAAGTGAGATTTCAAGGCGCTTTTCATCTGATGGTGCCAACCGGTCGATTAAGGCGGTTTTGAGTGTCACGTACAAATTGTTCCCCGTCACTTTTAATTTTTTAGAAATTTTGAACATTAGTTTGTCCATATTGAACCAAGTGGGTTATCAGTCCAGAATGGTTCACCTGTAGTGCTTTAAAATTGCTAAATAGTCCAAAATTAATTATGCGATATCCGGGTAATGAAATATGTCGAATAGTTGCAAACCCTAACTTGATTGTCGGATACTTGTAGCAGCCAATTTTTATTTTCGTCGCCTTAGTTTCGTGCCATTTACTTTAAAATCATTGTATCATTTGAAGTGCTGTTTTTCGAAGTATCATTCAGTGTGGATTTCATCGGCTCAAATATGTTTTTCTACCATAACTGATCTTAAACCATCTTTAATAATTTTCATTTTGATTACAGCAATGCCAACTTTGCCTAATTGAACGAGTTTCTGGACAAATCCGACTGAGATTTGTTACATTTCAGCTAGCTTCAATCTTATCTTATACTAATCGTTGGCAATTAGTGAAGCTTTTGGATTCTCTTTCACGTTTTTTTCGAGCAACTGGCGGTATACCACAAGGTAGTCATATTAGCTACTTATCAGCGTTGTTGTTGGTTGTTTCAAATCCTTTAAGTCCTAGTTTTCGCCGACGATATGAACAGTTTTAACTTCACTTATATTTTCTATGCATAAGAGAAGAGCGACTAAAAAAATCAAATATGCTACTGGTCACCTTATCCATATTAATAAAAAGTTATAGCGCACAAATGTTACCTACTAAATTAAATAACCTGCAGAAGTAGCAGATACTAAGCAAATATGTACAACAAAGTTGTTATTTACGATATTATGCAAATTTGATGAAATTGCAATCTAAACAAAGCCCAAAACCTGTAAACAATGACTAATTAAAATGATCATTATGAAATCATCATTATGATAATTTAAAAACAAAGATGTTATCTTAGCTATACATACTGTCCACCACGCTATAACTTGAAAAAATAAGAATACGAAGAACGTTTTCACACTTATGATCATTGGCGGTGATTTCCTATTTTTGGGGGTCCAGAATTACAATACCAAAATACAGAGAGCTGTTTGAAGCGGCCAACGAATTAATTTTTGAGAGGAAACAAAATATTGAAATCTTCAATATTTAAAATAGCCATTCGGTAGGTAATATTAGGAAGATATAAAACAATAGCTTAAACATAGAGTAAAGAGTTAAAACAGAAATCTCTATGAAAACCTAAAAACCCTAGCAGAAAAGGTGTTAAACCTGAATAACGACGTTATTTTGTTATAGGAAGAAAATGAAGATCTGAAATGGATCATTCAAGCTGATCGATATGTAAACAATTAGGGTATAGCATCGAATATCACACAAATAAAGAAGAACTTGAAGAAGAAATCCATCTAGATAACAAATCAGAAAGTGATCCTCAATAGACACTCGTGACAAAAAAACTTAGAAATAGAGTAACAATAAACATGGAAGTTACTGATGACCCACCAAGGAAAATTTTTAGATATTGAAAAAAATCAAACCCACAAAGAAAACAAAAGCAGAATCATCGCCAGAATATATTGGCCCAGCAAC
Source organism: Tipula confusa (assembly GCA_963556175.1). Lineage (NCBI taxonomy): Eukaryota > Metazoa > Arthropoda > Insecta > Diptera > Tipulidae > Tipula > Tipula confusa. The sequence goes on along the minus strand of OY744475.1, from coordinate 215,149,636 downwards.
CCCCAGTACGTGACCCAAAAAGTATCAAATGTGCTGGTAAACATCATACGTGCATGTACAGATTAGATAGAAATACTGCAGCAACATGCATAAATCGTAAAGGCCCACATTATATAACCATTACAAAAAATTAGAAACTGCAAAATAAAAAAAAATAAAAACTGGGACAACAAACCAACAAAATAATCAAGAGCTATACAATCTAAGAGGTAACGCATTATTTGCAGAAATCTCTAAGAATCTAGAACAAATAACAACGAGCAAGCAGAAATCAATATAAACGTATATTGACTGTCATCAGGGTTTGCTAAAGTGAATAAAAATTAAAATAAATTTACAAAAACTTAGAATAGAAATATGGAATGCAATTGCGCTAATCAATCATAGTCCTGAGCTAGAAATAGTCCTAGACACATAAAATATAGACAAATGTTTAATATGCCATCTTCATTTAAAATAATAGTGTTATAGAAAACTTTTCCGCTACTACCCAGACAGATTACGAATGAAAACATTAATTTTGTACACATATTGAATTAGCTTTAAAAAGCTCATAAAGGATTAGAGCACAAGTTACATTGAGACCTTCCCAAACATTATCATGAAATTTTAAAACCTTCCATAACCGATATGTAATTTCGTATTAAAAATAAAGATTCTCGGACCTAAAGATCATTTCATCAGGAGAGTCTGGGTCTTATCTTGTACCTACTGAGCGAGACATACCTCTAATGTAAGAAATTTAATGAAGACACATCAATTTTAATAGCTGGGAGCAATGTAGCAAGAAATATTCTACTATTTATTCACAATAAATGGTTTCTATAGGTGCAAACTATGAAACCGCAGTATGAGCTTAAAATTTTTTGGAATACAGCTTTCTGGGTTTCTACTAAGACGACGAACGTTAAGATCGTTAAGAATTTGAAACATTGTAAGTACCCCGTGTTACATTCGAATGAAGACCGAATGCACCATAAAAAAATTAACTTAGTTTTAAACTTAATTTTCAACTTTTGTTGCTGAATATAAAGTGTATTCGATAAAAGTTTTGTTACAGTGCCATCTACATTAAAATAGCACAAACAACATAAAACAAATATTAAAATCGATAATACAGTTTTAACCCCACAAATTATGCTACGAAACCAACATGCTGAATAAATTATATTCAGCACAATTATTTGCGCTTTTTTATTTATAGTAATTTAAAGATAAAAATGTTAGAAGCTTTCGATGTATATACAGTTTTTATCAAATATTTTAGCTCTGATTGGTTAAATGTGATATATGGAATTCCGATATCGAGACAAGTGTGTAAGATCATGCGATTTGTGAAGACTTTGTTTACTAAACGATTAGTGAAACGAAACCAAGGTTACAAAAGATTATACAGTAAGCACTCGATCGTACAAAGTTTTTACACTATGCTAAAAAATCAAATGTATTTCATAATAAAATAAAATTTAATATAAATCTTGAACTTTAAACTATTTAAAAAAAAATTTAATGTATTCTATGCTTTTATAGCTTTACATAAATATTTTACGATTTATGTGTTTAGTGACTGCAACGATTTAACATCATGGCAAATAATTATATATGTTTAAGTCAATAATCTTGACTTTATTCATTTACTACATGCAAAATAAAAACAAGATGGAATGTGATGTATGCTGAATTGAGTCATTTTTTTGAAGCAGAAAAATGCTAATGTCGTTGTTTTTATAAAAAAAATAGACGTGATATAGTTATTATTTGTGTGTGCAAATCATTTGCGAAATAATGTCAATTAGTTTCTTGGTCGACTTAAGATATAATATAGTCAATATTGATTGTTGATTTGTGGTGAGTATAGTCAATAAAATACAATATAAACATATAACGATCGGAAATGCGCCAAAAAATATAAACTTGACCTTCATACATTTTTAAAAAAATGAAAGTCATGTTCTAAATTTATTTGTACCAATTACAAAAAATTTAACAATAATGGTAAGATTTCTTTCTTTCCTTCACCAACTAAACACTTTACGCAATATTATACAATTATATGAGAATGTAATGTTCCAAATACATTACGACGTCAACGGATATGTACGTGAATTCAAAATCTATTCTAACTGTTGATTCATTTAATAAAATTTATTATAAAACTCAAATCACTTGATCGTCAAACGAAAGAATATATACATAACGAATTTCTATTTTAATTTTTAATGTTTTCATTTATCTACTGTACTACGTATAATACAGTGCTAATTCAGCTAAATAATGTTCGATACGGATTAGTAATATACTTGAAATAGGTTGTAATTGATAAATTGTAAATGAAAGATAGGTCAAAAAAAAATAAATTGTAAAAACAAAACCTACCGAGACTTACGAGAGACACAATTCTTGTTATAGATCTTATCACATTGTAGAGTGAATTTTGGAAATTATCATAACAAGTTTTATAGTTATTACTCTTTTATAGTGTAAGGTTAATAAATCGTAGTGATTATAACACTTAAGTGTTTACAATTCAATTAAAATTGATTTTGTTGTATAATCGCATCGTATGAAATGAGTCACGTGCGGCTTAGGCGATTTGGTGCGAATTTAATATTTACCGGAAGTAACTTAATAAGTATGTACTATAATTATTATGTTGTATTAAGTAGGTTAAATTTTTTAATAATAATTAATATACACAAATAGTTGGTTCAGTATTAGAATTGTATACGTTATCTCAAGAACACTGTGTAACGATTGTATACGCCTCCGTGGCGCAATTGGTTAGCGCGTTCGGCTGTTAACCGAAAGGTTGGTGGTTCGAGTCCACCCGGGGGCGTGTATTTTTTCGGTCAAATATAATTAATGAGTTTGTTATTTCGGTTCTCCAAATCAAAAGTGGACAATATTGTAAAAAGGAATCTTGTAAATTAACCAGCAATTCTTAGTTATCTTTTTATGCATAATTTACAGTTGCTCTACAGATAGTTTATTACAATCGCCTATTCGCTCTATTATATAGTTACTGCTATAATCTCGACATATATTTACAACTGTTAAATTTACTGTCGATCTATTCGCTTTCGATCATACCAATACTGGATCTCTATTGCACGCTTACGTTGCCATATGCATCATTGCTTGCACAACCTTACATAATCTAAAGGGCACTCATATCCCCAGCCACAATTATGTCATTTTTCTCTCGCAACCAATCAAATAATTGATTTGCGTCCCTCAGTGCACATATTCCATCATTTTTACCGTTAGTTGGAGTATTATATGCATTTAATAAATTTAAATACATACAAAAATGGTTAGAGTATACGCCTCCGTGGAGCAATTGGTTAGCGCGTTCGGCTGTAAATTTATTATGTAAATTTATTAGCTAAAATAAAGAATAATTTAATAAAAAAAAAAAAAAAAAAAATTGGTTAGCGCGTTCGGCTGTTAACCGAAAGGTTGGTGGTTCGAGTCCACCAGGGGGCGTGTATTTTTTAGACTTTGAGTGGCTTAAACCACTATAAGCTCATTTCATCCAAATTCCATAAACATTTCATCCTTCGCATGTTCATTGATACTATCGGGTAATAAACATTCAAAACTGCCACTTTACTATTTCGTATATCCATTATCATTTGCAAAAATTGATCTTCTTTCACTGTGTCAGTCAACAGGTCACTTTTGCCCTGCTGAATGAGTTTCATACACCCATACATGTCGTTCTATGCGTCATTGTGAAAATTTCTTTTGTTTGCTCTTCGGATAGATTTTTTCAACAATTTTGGCATATAAATTCACTTTCGATCAAACCCATACTGGATCTCCCTTTATTACACTATCCTTGCAACTTAAGATCAGTTACGTTTTTTGAACTTCCTATTTCACTTGCAAGTTAGTCTCTTTATTCATTTCACCGATATGAGAATCACATTCATATATATCTGCCCCATTTTTTGCCATTCACACCATATATCTTGGACCCTCAACGTTCAAGATTGCCAGAACAGAATCCAGAACAAGGTCAACCAACAGGTTACCAGTTGCCACATGCATCGTTTTTCCCACAGCCTCATATACTAGATTGCATATTCATATCCCCTGCCACAATCTAGTCATTTTTCCTTCCCTCGCAACGTCACCGTTACTTTCATTCAGCCGAATTCACGTTCATTAGGTCATGGTTAAAAACTACTCCTTTAATTTGTAACCGATTTACCAAATTTGATCGAAATCATACCCGCAGGCAGTTATCACGTACATTGCCTCTACCGAAAAATTGAGTGCACCTATTTTACTTGCACCCTATGCAATATACACAACTAATTAATAAACTATATGGTCACAATATAGCTTTTAAAGTTCAATTTATTTCTGATTATCTTGTTTAATATTTCGATTGAAATTATGAACGCGAATGAAGGTTCGAATTTCACATGCTAGACATTATTTGTATTTATAAATTTGCAAACATAAACAAATGGTTAAGTACTTGTATACGCCTCCGTGGCGCAATTGGTTAGCGCGTTCGGCTGTTAACCGAAAGGTTGGTGGTTCGAGTCCACCCGGGGGCGTTTATTTTTTTTTATAAACGCATTCATTTATTGAAACAACACTTTTGTATCGAAGGAATCCATTAACTCAATGTCTTTCGACGAACAATTTTGAAAAAAAAACGAATATTATGCGTATTTTTATATTGGCTTGGTTTTGGCAAAATCATTTAGTACATCTGAGAGTATGTTTTAATATATCCAGGGATATATACTCAGCGACATCTGCGAAAGAGTTTTCGACTTAATCGATATGATCGAATCAATTAATTAGTAGAACGCGAATAGTGGTAACTGGTAACTCCATTGGGAAACCTACGTCCGATATGTAAGCACAGCGGACATCGAAAATATGAATATAACAAGTGCAATATATATCGGCTGACAAAATCCGTAAGCACATAGTGCAAGAGTGTAGATCAAAATCAAAGGACCAATAATGCTACAGAAAGAATCATACAACATTACAAGGATAATTAGATGGAGCAAGAAAAACTAACAATAGCCAACAAACAGGTTCAAGGATACATACAATTAAATTATCAATTTGTTAAAACCTTGCAATCAATATTTAAAGCACAAAAGCAACAATGCAAAAGTTCTTGTAAAAGGGTTCTTGGAAAAAAACACAAGAAAAAGAGAAAAAAAAATGCAATTACCAAAAAGGACAGAGACAACAATATGACCTAAAAATAAAAATGTCAAACATCAGCGGAAATAAAAACAAAAACAGACATATTGAATCAACAATGACGAATTGTAAGTTTTAATAGATCATGATTTCCGAAAGAGGCGCTACGGTCAAAGTATTTAGTATATTATGTTTTTCGCAAGAGGTAACCCGTTTTAAGTATGTAGTATGCTATGCTTTCCGAAAGAGACAGCACGATGAAAGTATGTAGTATCAATCATTGCCACAAGATAAAAAGATAGTCATATGTCAATCAAATTTCTACTAGAGCACATGTCCTGACAACAAAATATCATATTACAAAATCAAAACAAAACCAAAACAAAGACAAACATATTTACATAACCGTACAAGATAGTCACAAAATACTCTGTTTATGTTTTTGGCACTTTGAGAGACACCTAGCGGAATAATCAATGCACTAGGGTGTACTTGTAAAACACACCTCTTTCCGTAAGATAGCAGGATTTTCGTTTATAGTATTATCTTGACAGTCTGACATAATCTAGTTTTTAAACGGATTAAAACCTGCTTCGTTTTCGCCGTGATAAACCAGGAGGTTGTTGAAAATTCCATCTATAAATTAAGTAGGCTAATAAGCTTCAACCGCATAAAATGTACGCACATTACCAAATTCAATCGCATGATAGAAACATAGATTAAAAAAGATAATGAAAATGCAGGTAAATACAACAGACCCTTCTCTATAGCTGATACCAACAGTCAATGGCTAGTCAATTTATCAGAAACAGTACTTCCCAAAAATGTGTGCAATATTCTCGAATTAGGTTAGATTTTGGATGTTACTTGATACCAACATCTAAAATACCTAAACCAAACACCCCTTACCGGCCAATCATAAGTTCAATTGGAACAAAATTGTATGCCTTGTCTGCTTTCCTGTCTAGAATAGATTGATTGATACAGAATATCAAAAATATTGTATTACCACAGGATCATGTATTTTTATCGTTAGATGTAGTATCACTTTTTACTAAAATTGACTGCAATTTGGATTTAAGTCTTTTAAGTGAAAGGTGGATGGAAATAAAAAGAAATTCAAAGACGAAATTGAAGAAAGCAACTCATAGAAGCAAAGGAATTTTTTGTAATTTTTTTTTTCAATAATAAAATGTACAAACAACATTCTGGTACATCAATGGGTTCGCCAGTCAGTCCAGCTGTCGCCGAGTTAGTCATGGAATTCATTGATTTCACTCCTGCATTTTATTTCCATTATTTAGATAACATTGTTGTATCTGTTCCAAAACATAAAGTAGAAACTTTTTTCCAAAATTTAATTCATTTACCAACAGTAAATGATTCTATTCACCATAACACTGCATGCATAACACTTCCTGGTTCAATTTTCACTGACTGGTTCCTCAAATCAACTAGATCAGGGAAATTTCAATCCAAACTTGTTTTATCCTTAATCGTTTCTATATTGGTCATACACAACAATTGTTAGGCACTCACTTTAAATAACCTAAAAAGAATGCTAAACAATTAAAACTGAAAAAAGTAAGCTCTGATCTCAATAGCGCTTTATCACAACACCTATATGAATGGAATCACCTTATTATTTTGGATGACGTCAAGATACTTGAAAGAGAAACATAAAGAATACGACGAGAAAAATGTTGGAGATGATTCATACTTCATACTGTAGTGTAATATCTGAGATTTCAAAATAAAAACGTTTTAGCAGAAGTCAAATAATATAAAGAGACGTCGCACCCATATGTAAAAAAAAATCCAAAATTTAGTTCTGGGTTTCAATCCCAATTGTATTTTATATAATTGTTTAGTACCTGCAACGACGATTGGAACCCGTCAATTTTGAATGTTTTTTTTTATATATGAGTTGTGACGTGCCTTTATATTATTTGGTTTCTGGTTTTAGCTAATGATCTAATTAAAATAAACAAAAGACACGCCCACAATGATCTCATTGAGTTGAAATATTTTTAACTTTGAGCAAAAATCTCATTGCAATAATGTAGTAGTTTTTTTTTAGCATATTTTAAACAGAAATTTTGTTTGTATTTTAGAGAGAAATAATAAAATAAAAATATGTCGATAATATGGCATGTTTTATGTAAAAGAAAATTATTTTACTCATTTCGACATGTCTGCCGTAACCTAAAAATATTCGAGTAAAAAAACAACCAATTGTTGCAATTTCAACATGTCGAATAATCAGTTTTTTGTAAAATATCAGCCATCTTGTCGAAAGTCGAAATGTTTACATAATCGCATATATATATATATATATATATATATATATATATATATATATATATATATATATATATATATATGAAATTATTTTAAATGACATATCATCCTCAACTCTTTAATTTACCAATAAATATTACAAACATATACAGCCCAATTGATTATACATTCCAACCGTGTTCAATTTTGCACTGCTTAAGTGTAATCAAATATTTTTCTCACGACATTTTATAATTTTGCCTTTTAAAAATGTTTTGAATAAATTTTAACAAATTTTGAAATTATATTCAAGACATCATAAAGCTTAATAATCTTAGGTATATGAATGTTATGTAAACAGTCGCAAAAGCTTAAAGTAAACAAAATGTTAAACGTAATACGAATTTAAGTCGCAGTTATTTGGCAAGGTAAGTTCGGCAATTATATATTTGAGACCGTAATTCTAATATATTTAAACTTATCAAGGTGTTACGAAAGGTTTAGCGATGAATTTATGTAATTATGTTAGGAATTGCTAGTTGGGATAAAGGGTTACCATTTAATAAAACAACTTAAGGTGACATCATCATCGAAATCAATAATTTTTAAAATAAACCATCTAACCGCAATGATGTGGAAAATTGAACTTTTTTTAATTCCACTTTTCAATTTGAATTTTGTGAGTGGGATATTTCCTGGCGATAGTTTGAATTAAGGTAATGGTCTGTTCTCCATTTTCTGAGTATAATTTTAAGTACTAAAAATTCCTTTAATTCTGTGCTTTATCAATAAACTTTTGAATCTCACATGTGCTCTACCGTAGCGATTTCTGAAATTCCGTAGGAATTTTCGAAGAAGTTGTATTTTTCAGCCCATTTTTAAGCATCCCAAAATATCAACCATACTTCTGTTATACAAATTTACTTCATCTAAAACGTCAACAAGACAATTCCAATAAATTATATACTATGTTACTGAACGCATGACTTTTTTTAATACAACTTTTAATTTTCGTTTTAATACTGGGGTGATCGTAAAAGAGTTGAACTCAGTACATTATCATCACGTATTACACAATCCAAATCCAAATAAACCGGATAGAGACTCATATATATCGTTTCTTGTTTAGATCTCTCAATTTTAAATTCATAAACTTATTTAACTTTAAAAAACTAGTTTTTGAGTAAAAACAGATTTTTAGATAATTTCGTGTGTAAATCACACAACTTACCAGGTCAAGTTTAAGGTTGTGCATTGTTGCCAATTTTTAATTTTACATTACTTCCGTTTGCGACAAAGCGTAAATAATATTACCTTTAGATCGTTAAAAACAACATTTTTGAGACAATTATACATTTTATCAATGAAAGTATATATGTACAACAATTTAAATGATCGAGGTCAACAAACCTTGTGAAGTTTGTCTCAATTTGTCTAGCATAACCATTATAAAAATTTGTTGACCGAAACTTTGATATTATTTACAGTTTACCACTTTGCATTTCAATAGTGTAAAAGCAGTAAAATTTAGACGGTACTAAAACTTAAGAATTTTGCTGAGTCAAATTTGTATAAATTGTTGAGAATATTAGAATGACGTTGCTTATTGCTATTTACAATATAATAAACCAGGTTGCATGCTGTCAAATAATTTTCAAAATGAATGCTAATTGAAGTCAAATTACTCGGTCGATTACATTCCAATAAGACTTATATTATTAAGTTTTTGCTCGGATTAGTTATAAGTGAATAAGCAACTAGTTAAGAAATGTATTAACGTTAGATGCATTAAGATGAATTGCAGGAAGTTCACCTTCCCGTTATTAAAATTAATTTCTCTATATAAACCTTTAATATATTATAATGACTATTTTTAACTATATATAGTTATTAAATTTTTTATTACGTTTTTAGATTTAAGGTTTTAGACATCATTAATCATAATATAGCTTAAGAATTTCATGTGTCTCCACTTGTTGCTCTGTGAAAGTTATTATTAAGGTTCGACTATTGTTGGTCTATTATATTCAATTTCACAATTTAGGCACATTAGAATGAGGAAGACCTAAAATTAATCCAACATTGAATTTTTCAAAACGTGTCGATTCGATAAAATCGAAATCAAACTAGAAAAATTTTAATGATGGCGATTTCTATTCAAATCAAATTTTGTCTAGCCTCTTCTTCTCTTTACACTAATGACTACATAATTTTACAAAATATGTAATAAAAAACCTTAGAAACAGGTTAATCAACATAAATGTTATCAAATTTTTAAAAATAGAAAAAAAAACTTTAAGACACAAAAATATCGAAGAATTCTATATATTTTCTAATTATAGGTAACGAAAACTGTATAAAATCTCACAAGATCTCTTCAACACTTTAGTTGAGTTTTTAACAGGTTATAACTTATAAGACGTTTTTTCGTCGTCTATATGTTCGTTTTGTATACATACATATTTATGTGTGTGTGTATGATATCGTAAGAAGGAAATTTCTTTGTAATTTTTAAATCACTTTCTACTGTTTGGATATGTACATAGCGAAATGCGAAATGAAAATATGTTCGACTACCTACAATTTGTTTGTGTAATCTGAACAACAAACAACTGGAAGTAATCACAAATTATTGAAATAATGAGTGTTGCACGGAATGAAAAAATAAGTTGTGGTGATGGAAAATGAAAACAACGCAAAAATGCAATTAATTATAGATGGTGTGGTTTTATTAATGTCAAATCGCATTTGAAATATCTTTTAAGGTCGAATGTATGTAAAATGTTTGTTGTATATGCACATTTGTGATCTAGCATCTATTTTTAAGTTAAATTATTTATTTTCAAAGATGCAACTAAGAAATTTTACAAATTGATAATCCACTAAATTATAGATATTAGTCTCTAGGTATTTATAACCTGATTTGATTTATAACCTAATACTTGAAGTATTGTTGAAAGTTAAAATTTAAATGAAAGTTAAACCAGCATTTGTAAAAATTTGTTAAGAAACCAATTAACTAAAAAATAATAATCTGGCGGTAATTTAGTATCGGAACGTGAAACATGCAGCCCTTGGCCGTTTTATTTAGTTATACACAAAATGTGCGTTAAAATTCAATGATATCTAATAAAGTGTATGTGATCAAGTGGCCAGAGGTACATGGCAATTTTTGGTATACAAGATTATTAAAAAACCTTTTAACTATTTTGAAATTGTATAATCGGAATAACATGCTTGTAGAGTGAAAAGTTTTTGAAAACCGGGTTTTTCAATGAAAACAAAAACTGGAAGCGCGGTTTTTCTGGAAAAATAATCGAGTATAGAAGATACCTGAACTTGAATCTTAATAATTCCGATTTGGAATTTTTTAATTTTGGGCTCAATCCCAATACAAGAAAGTTGTGATTCATATAAAACGAGGGAAATAAATAATCAACTACTTAGCAAATTTTGATTGCATCAGTAAATGTTAAATTTGGCAAAACATCGGAAGCTGAAAATATTCTGTGTATGAACCATGGGTTATATCTTAACGTTACAGACATTTTATAAAAAAAAACATCCCGATTAGTGAAAGCAACAATAGAAACAAATGAATGCGACGAATCTGATTGTGATATTCAATAAGATGATGAACTCGCAAATGAAGTATATTATGAAGTTGAAAATCCAAATATTTCATTCGAGGTATGCATTAATTCAGTTCGCAATGTTACACAATTTCTAAAGCGTTTCACTGTTCGCAATAAAATTATACAGCAGTATATTAAGCAAACGTTCAATTTTGAGTTTGGACTAATTTTAGAGTCTAAAACTCGTTGGAATACTTTGCTACTTATGATCCAAAGTTTTTTAAAGCTCATTGATTGCGTAAAAAGCTTTGGATGATTTACAAAAATTTATTAAATTGTACTTGGTTCTATTCATTTTTGTAATACAAAAATGAATTTTTGTATCTGATTTGGAATTAAAAATAAAAACTATGAAACAATTAATGGCGTATTTTAAGCAAAGTAATAAGGGCGATTTTATTATAGATTTAAATTTCTAATATATACTAAATACATTAGTAATGGTACTAAACATAATTTAGTAAATTAGCAAAGATCTTGGCTTAAATAAGCTAGAAAATTTGCAAATTGCAATGATGGGTAAAGTAATTTGCTGATCACTAAATAAAGTTTCTTTACGAATAATTTATTTACATTTTGGTAGATGATATAGGTAATAGTAAAAAATAAAGTTAGTTTAAATAAGTAAAGGTTTATGGTAGGTTGGTTGCTTAAAATCCTCGGTTGAGCTATTTCATTTTTATAAAATTGTAACAATCTGATCAATTAGAAGAAGTAACTCTAATAAATAACTATGCTTATTTTTAATTTGTTACTATAGATTAGAATCAGATAGATTTAATTTCAATTAAAACCCCCCAAATACATCTTAAGCCCATTATTGACGAAGTTACATTCGTTGCTTTCATTGTGTATGAAATATCAACCGTAACTTATAAATTTCAATATTTTATTATCTTAAACTATGGCTGAGTGTCGCATCAATGAGTCTTTTTTGTTTCCATTAAAGCTTCATATAAATCAAATAAATGCAAAATTAACGGTTGCTACGCAACTTAACGAAAATAAACGAAACTTTTTTTAGTTTATCGACCCTACAAAATATTCTATATTGATGATATAACATTAACAATGATTGATTTGATATAACGAGTGTTAAAAAAATAAAAATATTTTTTTAACTGTACTCAAACAAATTAACGAGTATTTAACGAAATATTAAAAGTTTTTACAAGTTAAATTAAATTTATTGATCAATATAATTTTAGTTTACGGGTTTAATTATTTGATAGATTTTCACTTCAAACTTCTATTACTAGGGTTAAATCAAAGATTATTTATATTATTAGTAATTTATTTAAGCTTTTTATTTGTTAAATTGAAAAACAGATTTTCGTTAAGTAAATTTGACAAAATTTTTCAAGTTAAACGAAACAACGAATAATTTTAGTTATTTTGATTATAACAATATTCAAAAACTAACCAATAAAATTAATTAAATTGTACTCAAACAACTTAACGAATATTTAACGAAACCTATTGAAAATTAACTATACAAGTTTTTGAAAGTATAAGTTAACGAATTATAAATCCAAATCACTTTTTACATTTAAAATATATTTAGTTAAAGGTGTGGAAAATTCTCATTTAGAAGCCAAATATTATAATAGCTGATAAAGTTTTCACCACTTAAAATATAATAGCTGTTGGTATGGACAATCAAAATACAAACTAAATCTGATAAGTTTAAACACGTATTAAGAATCAGTTTCAATAACTAATTTGAATTGTTACTTAACTCATTCAATTAAACATTGAAAAACTTAACGAAACAAGGTTCTCATCTTAATCTTCGAAAATAAACTTTTAGCAATGTCATACAAAATTTGCTGAATTATTCGATAACCGTAAAAATATCAACAATTTGCTAAAAGTCTTGCACAACAAGCTTAAGCTTTTACAGTTTAAGTTTAGATTGTAACATGTTTCTTATTTGTGCCATTTCGACCAAAATGATTTAAAATCGAACTTAACGAAACTAAATTAGTCAAAATTATCAATGTCGATTAAACATTTCATTCGAAAACTATTGAAATTTTAGTAATTCTATTCTATTTTGTAATTCTTAACGAAACTTTTCAAGTTTAACAAAACGTAATATTTTTCTATTTTCCACCTAGTCTCACATAATAGCTTGTGAGTTAAATTTTCCACCATTAAAATAAATTAGCATAAAATACATATAAACTTTGAAGAGTGTCGGAACGAAAGAAGTATGTGATTCTAATCCTTAAATTTGCGTTTACCCCATAATATTGGCGCCAAACAATGCAGGTTTGCACCTATGGAAGCGTCGACTCTGGCACCACCATTTCTACTCAAACTCATAAAAATTCAAAACCGCCACAGCATACGATAAATCTAGCATGAACTACAGACGGCCGGCAAAGACATATTATCTTCAGCTCTAAATCTTAAAATCGAAAATGATGCTATGGATGGTCAAATCATAAAAAAAAATATTTTGTGATTTATTCCAATATTTAAAGCGCATCCTTTGCTGATTAAAACCCCACATTTTTAGAAATTTTATACAAAATAAAATCTGCTTCCAGATGCAGTAAATTAAATGATAAAAACTATCTTTTATTGTCAAATATTTTTTTATTCTAAATAGAAATTTAACTAAAATTAAGTTTAGTCACCTAAGTATAAAAGTCAGTCCCAATTTGCTGTTTTGACAATAATGTCATCAATAATGAAATCGATCAATAATGAAAATTAATCCAAAGAGGTAGGCAATTTTAAAAAATTTCGTCCATATAAACAACACCTATACTAATACATTATTCTTTATTATTTCAGATTTCCTAAAAAATGTCAGATTACGTAACCGAGTCAGATAACGCAGTCTGTTGGAATTGGAATAAGATGAATAAGGTCGTAAAGCAGGATCGTTGGGCCAAAACATCGTTCATGACATAGTTGTATAAATTGGCTGGAGCTATTTGAAATGTGCCAATGGTTATGAAAAATAAAAAGATATGTAAGTATTTTGTTTTGTAGAACTTAAGTTACCATATGCATTTTAGAACTTTTATATATTTTTAGAGTTGTTATGAAAGGTTTTCGCAATTATCCGTGTAATAATATTGTTATGTACAGTAATATAATTCCACAAATTATTTTGTCAAACGACATCATAACCGTACGGTTTAATCACTGCTGTCCCTAACAACTAGCATAACGGAACATGTGTTTCAAAATCCTAACTATATATAAAACCTGTTCCAGAAGCATTAATAAATAATAATAAATACAAATAATTGATGAATCTTTTCAAAAAAGTCAAGGTCACCAAAAAATAATATCTCTATGACAATATAGTTTTCACTGTTTATTTAAAAATTTGAAAAATTAATGTTCATCAAAGTCATTTATTGCTTTTATTTATTGCCCTAGACCTTTCTTTGGTACAAATTCTTAGACTTACTCTAGCCAAAAAAAGATGTTTTGAAGGTGGAATGATGTAACATTATTGCATCAACAATAAAAAAATGTACGCTTGGCTACATTTTCAAATATTTAAATTATCACATATGAGAGTTGCCTCCGATGCTGAATTTTCTAAATGGAGTTTGGTTATCGGTGGTGGTTCGATAATTACGCCGACATCGTTTGTAACCCAATTTTTAAATAAAATTCCAAATGACATATTTACCGATATTTTTGGTCAAAGTTTTAACATTTTTAGTATGTAGGTTGAACATTTTTCGAAACGCTTAATTCTTTTCCCAAAATACGAAGGTGTTTGATTAGTCGAGTCTTGATGAATTTAAAACAAGCAAATGAAATCAGTTTTTACCCGGATCGATAAAAATTGACGATGGTCTAAATGATAATGAATTACAAGTGAATATTTCAGTAGAATTTTAAAACACTTTTATATATGGCAATAATATATATATATATATATATATATATATATATATATATATATATATATATATATATATATATAAACAGCGACGAAACGTCCATATATTGAACGAAATGAGTACTTCCATAAAAGTTATTTCAATAACTCAAACAATAACTCAAATTACAAAATTTGCGTAAGTATCAACACTATAACTATACTTACGAAATATATTTACTCGAAATAGCGAGTATTTCTGGCAACCTACCTCATTATCGCAAAACAATATCGCAACTAATATATGGCAGTACTTTTGACACAATACAATAATATCGCAAACAAAACAATGTAGCATCTATATTTCTCTTACGCAAAAATTTTCGAAGAAATATTTAGTCATATGTTTTCCGCATGCTACTATGATCGCAAAAAATATTTCGCCACAAAATTTGATTATTTTCTTTATAAATTTGACTGTAAACCAGTAAAAGGACGTTAGACGATATTTCGTCATTCATATCATTTACAGAAATCACTCACATTGCGCGATTAAAAAGTGCTCGTTTTTATTTCATATTGCGAAGTTATTTTTTTAAGAAGTAAAAGAAAAACAATAATTGTATGTATAATTATTTCCCTGTTTAACAAAATTCCTTGTTTTTTATTTAAAGAATTCGCTAACAAAAGTCAACCGCGCTTTGTGAGGGATCCCTGTATATTTCTTAAAGATAGCAGAAAAAAGGGATAATTATGCGAAATTACAACAATAATTTAATTTTTGTATTACGAAACAAAAACAAAATTCGAAAGACAGGTAGAAAATAAATATACAAATAAAAATATTGCATATGTCATCGAAAATGCGCATTTTTGATGACATATGTAATATTTTTATTTGTAAATTTAAAATGTTATTTTTTCTGCGATATTTGTGGTTTGTAATATTTTTGTCTGCGGAATTAGTTTTTGGTTCTTTACTTTACAGCGATTTTATTAACAATTGATGAAAGAATGAAACAATTGATTTTCGCGCCTGCTATAATTTATTTAGGTAAATTCCTTCAACCAATAAATCTATTAAAATAAGAAAACACAACTTAAAAAATCCACTCAGTGTTCTTTGGATTTGGATATCCAAAATGATTTGATTGCTTCAATAGGTTTTATGTTTTTAGAGAAAATTAGTAGTGAGATTAAAAAACAATTACATTACAATGAAAGTAATATTGTGGTTAAACTATTTTAGGGCTTTGTATAATGGTTCCGTTAGAAAGGACAACTCAATCAATATTTGATTCTATAACTCCCAGGATAAAAAAAATAATATCTTCAATAAATTAGCATGCCAAAGCTATGACGGTACCGCAATATTATCGAGAACTTATTCCACATGATTCTTACATACGCTCATTAAAGCAGCCATTTAATTAATGGTAAGATGCGAATTTAAAAATTAGGTGGGCTTCCGTTTCTAAAAATTCACGCTTCGTGTCTGATATATATATATATATATATATATATATATATATATATATATATATATATATATATATATATATATATATACAAATATTTAAACATCTTTAAATAATAGATCCATAGCCTTCAATCAAACTCAAATTAAATAGGAAAAAGGTGTGAGTTTTTTATCAAATTAAATTACAAAATTCTCGGCACAAAATTACCGAATTATTATTTAATCGAGCAGTTATCTAGTTTTTTGTATTTGAATGTCAACATTAATTAACGTATATCACTGAAATGAGATTTTTGGGCTAGTTAAACAGCTGTGTGCTAATTTTTTTTCTATAAAATTATAAATCAACCTAGAAATACTATTAGTATGATAATTGAGTGAGATTTAATACCATAATCACTTAGTTAAACCAGGAAGATAATTTCGTTACCAATATAAATATTTGGTGCGATTTTTAGGTGGTAAACATTTTGTATACGCAATGTATATTTGATAAAAAAAACAACTAATCCTCTTACTATACAATTTAATTTATCCACCGATGTTCAATCCATTTAAAGAAATAAAGAAAATAACCAAAACTGGAAAAACTTTTCAATAAAATTGCATATACGGAAGTATTTTTTTTTTGACATTTTGTGAAATCATGGAAATTAAAAAAAAAAATACAATCAAGTTAAAAGTTGTTTTGTATTTTTAAATATTGTAGTTGAGTCGAAATAATTGTACAGGGTGTCTGTTTACACCTTCGAATTAATACCAAAATTAATTTTTATATGTACACATTTTTATGTGTTGATTATGTAAAATAATTGTATTTACTAAACATAAATATTTATTGTAAAGTAAATACTTAAACATTGATTATATTAAAAAATTACAACTATTGTGTATAATATGGTAATATTATTTGTATTTCCTTGATATTTGGATTTTTATAAATTTTACACATTTTTTGGATTGTATGTATTTCTATATATAAAATAAAAACAATTTGTTCTAAAGAAATATGCTAATTAATTACATAACTTTGTTGGTGAAATTGTAAGTTCCGGGTCGATTTTATTTTTTTTGTACTCTTCTACTTGAATTATTCTTGAAAAACATGTAATCCAAAATAGCCGAAATTTAAAATCCTGATTACACTTTTTGATGTCTCTAAGAGTAGGGTCTGTTTAGTATATTATACACTATATACTGGTCAGTAGTACCAAAAATTTAGATTTTCATTATAGATTCGGGCAAGGTCTAATTTTTCCTGAAAGAGGAACTACAGAGCGATATTAAATTCACGATCAATTTTAAATCTTTAATCTAAGGTTTTTCGTTTTACCGAATTTTTGAAAAATCGATTTTTGGTAATTATATATATATATATATATATATATATATATATATATATATATATATACAAACATTTAAACATCTTTAAATAATAGATCCAAAAGTTCGCTCACTATCTATATGGAAGCAGGTTTAACAGTTTTCAGTTCTTGTTAAGTAAATTGTTCAAGTTTTTGATTCTGTTACCCGTAAATTCACATAACGCAAAATTCTTTGGCAGTGAATTCAATTGGGTTGGTTCAGGTTTGAAAAGCGATAATAATATAGCTAAGTTTAGTTCTTCATATAATGTTTGTTTTTCTCCTTTGCATCATCTAGATCAATGTACCTAAACATTATAAGATGAAGAATCTCTAATGGATGAGACGTGATTGCGGAGAAGTCGTTTAAACAAGAAGGCGATAGCAGTGGTTTTCTGAGAATATTTCAAACGATGATTTGGTTTAAATTGGCTTGGCTTTGCAAACGGGAACCGCTCAGAATTGAACATTTTAAAACTGAGTATTTCAAAATAGGATTTGACAAAACGAGATAAGGTCCAAAACTGGATATTTCAAAAATTGGATAATTCAAAACGAGGTATGTTACAAAACGAGATATGGTACAAAACTGGATATTTCAAAACAGGATATTTCGACATGTGATTTAAACTTAAAATGATTTTTTAGGAAAGTTCTGGAATATGGCTAATTAGGAAGGAACTTGGTGATTTCTTAACCGATTTTGATAAAATCCGATATGTAGGATGAAAATTGGATTTAAAAATGATTTTTTTGGAAAGTTCTGGAATAAGGCCAGTAAGGTTCCATACTTGAATATTTCTAAGGAGAGAAATAGAATTTTTCTTCACTTAATGTTTTTTTTTCTTTAATTGTATAATTAAATTTGATTTTAAAACCTTTTTTTGGGAAAACTTCTGGAATATGGCCAGTAAGGTTTCATACTTGAATAATTTTAAGCAGAGAGATAGAATTTTCCTTCACTTAATGGTTGTTTTAATTGCTACTTTTCTCATCTTATTAAAATTAATTTTCACATTTTCATCCTACATATCGAATTTGGCCATATTCCAGAACTTTCCTAAAAAATCATTTTAAGTTTAAAGCACATGTCGAAATATCCTGTTTTGAAATATGCAGTTTTGTACCATATCTCGTTTTGTACCTTATCTCGTTTTAAAATATCCAGTTTTGAATTATCCTGTTTCGTCAAATCCAGTTGTAAAATATCCAGTTTCGACCGGTACCCTTTGCAAACACCTATCTGGTAAAAGAAAAATATTTTTATGTCTCCGAAAAATTAATCTTGAAGCTAAAGTATCCATAAAATTGAAAATACACTTTCTAATTTTTTAAATTGAAACTCCAATAGGCCTTCGGCCACTTCACAAAAATTACATCTTTTCTTCCCAGTGCCTCGACAGCATTATGTCGATGGAGCAATATGTCCCTTAAACTTTGTATCAACTGGATATTAACATCGACCAATAAAAGCGCAGAAATTAAATCAATAAAACTTTCTCGAATGGCATCTGCCAATTCCAAAATTCTGCTCACAATAAAATTAATCCGCCCAATCTTGTTTTACAATCGAGCAGCAACTCCAATTCTCTCCAAATTGTTTTTCACATTTTTTGGCAAAACTGAATTTTTGCTCATGTTTTACGGTTAAAACGCCAATTAGACAATTGAGTAAATTAAACGAATAATGTGCTAAGCATGCTTCTTCGGAACATTGATAGATGCGGATTATCGTCGATGGTTTTGTTGTATTTATAAAAAAGTTCAGTAAACGTTTTATTTTTTCTTGAAATATGAAATTTTACCGGTTTCAAGTTATCTTTACCGGTAATCGGTAATTTAAGAAATACTAGTATTACCGGTTCTTTACTGACGGTAAAAAATAACCGAGAAACCCTACTCCAATCTGAGAAGTAAAATCCACAATCAAGTTTTGCCTTAATAGTTCACTCCAAAACAAGCCTGTGATACTAACAATTTTATATTAAATTTGGATTTTTGCCATTCGCTTCACTCAGAATTAAATATTGGGGCCATACGACCACTGAACAAGATATTGTGTCTTTCCGCATTAACAATTCTAATTTTGAACGACCATTTTAAAAAACCGTTACAATTTAAAACTGTTACAATTTTCGCAAAAGAAATGTAGTTAACTTCCTTTGTGTATAGGACGGCAAAATCTTTTTATTCAGCCACATCCAGTCATTTCATTTTATAAAGATGCTGGATCCCAAATATATTTGAAACATTCCAAATTGAACCAAACAAGAAAGCGGAATCAGCTTTTAATGAAATGCTGATGATGAACATCTTTTGCAACACGATAAATAAATCCAAGTAGGGCTATACACTAGCTGCTATTAAATAAATATTGTCACGGAAGTTATATTGTTGGTCCAAGACGACTCCTAAATCTGGCCTATGTTACAATCCAGAAATTCTTTACAAATCTCAAATTGATAAAATTTGTAATGGGTAACTCAAATTGAGGAGAATTGTAACTCAAATGCTGTCGAAAAATGACTTCAAGTTGGAATTAGAATCAAAGGAGTTGAACACTTTAAATGATAAACTCAAGAGGTGAGTTGTAGAAGTAGATTCGTGTTAGATATAAATCCATGTTGTTCAGGCACTATTAAAGTTTTAACATTTAAGTACAAAAAATCAGATACAATGTGACTTGTTTTCTGGATTTAAAAATAAGAATAATAATTGACTTCTTTCATATCTGAGAAAATACACCACTCCTCCGAGAGGCATTAAAAATTAGTGATAATGATATATTCGTATATAAGAAGATTGGCATCGACTTCAGAAACATAGGATAATCTTATTAAATGTTGCTGAAGTTTGATCCTTGCAATACAAGCAGTATAGCATCCTTCGGTGTTATTATTTAAGGATATCTTCTTTTAACATCAACAAATGGCCAAAACTGACCTTATATTAAAATATAAGTTTTTCAAGCAAACCTTTGTTTATTATTAAATGAACGGAGTAGAGGTATTAGCTTGGCAATGCCACTTTTTTTCTTTGGTTAATCGAGTAAACGTGTCAGTCTTGAACATTACACCTAAACCTAATTCGATGATCTAATACTCATATTTTGGACCTGAATCTATCATCAACATCACTGTATAATTATATATAAATTTTTTAATGAAAATTTACTATTGCTTTAAGCGATATTTAAAATATCCAGATACGTAAAATATCAGGGATATGATTCAAGATCATTAAACAATCGCATCACTGTTTTTCAAGTGTCTTGCGAAAAAACCTCTTCAAAGTATAACTCACCAGTATAAATCACAAATATTGCAATGTGTGAATATGTTATGGTCATAATCCGATATACTTGTTAGATATTCAAGCTTAACATTGCAAATTTGTCTAACACCATTTACACGTTTATAGGCAGATATTACTCAATACTGTATTACTATTTACAAAATCTAATGATTTCTTATACACAATTTAAGGTATAGTCTCTTCATATACATGAATTATGCTAATTAAAATATATATACCATCAATATTGATATATATATATATATACAACAGAATATTATAGTTTGCAATATTTACAGACAATCGTTGAAGCTCAAAATTTATTTAACTCTTAAGGTTATCACATACCGTTTATGGTATGACCTTCTCAATTTATAGTATGGGTATATAAGTTTTAAGCATTAAACAATAAAAACGTCGAATGATGTAAGATCATCGTGACGATCGAACCGTATTAGAGTTTTACAGTTTCAAATTTCGTCCGGTGATGATACAAATCGTTTCAAATTCGAAATGATTGTGTGAAAGCTCATCATTCTCTATACGAACGATGAGCTTAATAAGAAGTTTTTTTTACTGTATGCATATACATTTATATTCTTCAACCAATTTGGAGGTCAGTTCCATTTTGGTTTCTCTTTTTGTTATTTAAAATTATTATATACGGTAAAGAATATTTTAAAGAAATTTTTACGTTGTCTTCGTTCGTTGTATTTGATATTTTGAATGAAAATAACCTTGATCGATATACGATCGATTTTAAGTTTTTTTTTATATACGAAAACATATCAACACGTTACCATATTACATCGATCAGATACATAAAGAATTTAAACAAAGAACTTACACAATTGAATCGTCGGTCCAAGAAAACATTTTCTTAAGACGACTTTTATCGGGCATCGGCGGTTTAACATCATCCGTATTTCGATCCATTATATACGCTTACAATTTATTAATCCTTTTGTGTTAAACGTGGTTTTGAAAACACTTCACTAATTTTTTTTATTCACTTTTCACTTAAAAATAAATTTTCAATATAACTTTAACCAATTTCACTTGTATAAATATATAATATAATCACTTTGCAATTAACTTTTTAAAATTAAAAATGAAATTAATTGAATAATTTTATTTATAGTTGACACAAAAAAAAAAAAACGTTAAAGAAAGTAGATTTATAAACGGTAGACCGCGAAATATCAAAACACTATTGCTATATAGAAAAATATAAAAATTTAGAGCGTCTTGCAATACACTCATTGATAGTTGGAGAGTGAATAGTAAAACTAAAAAAATAACTTTGTGTTCGAAATATTAAATTAATTTTTTTTTGTAGTTTTTAGTTTTGTTTAAACTTTAAGTTAACAACAAAAAATTGTTTATATTCTTTTTTATTTTTATATATTGGTTAAGTTTGGTTAAAACATAAAACAACAACGACATTCATTGAAATCTTTAGTTTTGTTTTCGTTCTTCATTTCTTACTACAGTGTGTATAATCAAGTCTATGGTATTTGGTTGAATCAAAACTATTGTCGGTAATATAATAGATTGTTAAATGGTGTAATTTGAATTAGAAAAAAAAAATACAAGTTCATCATATAATTTTGTTGCGATGAGTTCATAGACTCTCGCGGGATGTTTTCGAAGACTGAGAATAATTTTTCAAACACACTCTACCGTGACCAGCCATTTTTTATAGTGAATTAACGAACCATTAAAGGAACTGTTTTAATGTTGCCGGTAGTAGAAGCGTTTCGATGCGATTGAACAAGGTTGATTTTTTTTATTTCGTTCAGAACCATTGTGTGTAACGATTTTGGACACAATTTCTTCCACAACAGTATTTCGTTAATAACTTTGAATCCTTCAATAAAATTGCAAATAAAAACCTATGTACAGTCATTCGATAGAATACTGCTTGAATGCATTACTTCTAAGTGGAATAGGGGTTAGTAATTTATATTTAAGTGATATATGGATTACTCCATCACCATTTGTTATATTATTAGTATTTTGATGAATAAGTGCTCAATCATACCTGTGGATATTGTAATTGGACAGAGTGAAGTTCTCATCCTGTCCAACTAATGTTTCCGCGAGCATAATTACTCTTGAAGTTTTCGAACTCCATTTTTTTAGGAATTATGGAACAAGGGTTCCATAAAAGGCACTTTACTCTCATCTAAGTGTCAATCATCTAATTTTTTTATGGTGATTGCATGTAAAACATGGCAATCTTCATGACAGCTTCCTGCCTTGATTTTGAAGATTTGATGATCATGATGAAATTCTTCAAATCATTGATGATTTCCTTTATGTTCGGGATCAGTTGTAATTCCTCAAATTGCGCCTTTAGTTGCGCAAAAATGGTACTTGTTGTTGGTCCTAGCTTTTCTGGAGGTTTATGTTCTGATTTTGGTACCGCTGCTTCGTTTTCCAAAAATGTACAGGTTGTGCTGGAGCTGGTACATATAATGTTGGTCGAGGTTTAACCACCGTTTCCTCTCGTTGTTTGACTCTCGTGCTTTTATATCGTTGATAGGAATGCATTTCGCTGTCTCTTCGGTTGTAGTTCTCTTGCAGCTTCCCTTTTTGTGGAATTCGAGGCACTTCACGCATCTCATATTACGGTTACAGTTTGACGCTGCATGCCCGTATTATTGGCAGTTGAAAGACTGTGAATACTCTTTGACTGCTGGTGAGAATGGTTGCCATGTAACTACGAAGTAACACAGCAATCCACATTTTTCTTGGAGCTACTTGACATAGCAATCCACATTTTTCTTGGAACTTGTATTCGTTGTTCCTCTTGCAAAACGCGCAGCAAATAACGGTACATTTGACTTCGTTTTGTGGTGTGTCACTGATTTTACTACAATTCCTGCGTTGGTGATAACTATCTTCACTGTCTCAGTATTTTACTTGCCGGTGGCAAGTATTTTGATGGTATGCTTTCGTGAGTGAACGAGTGGAACTGATGCGAAAGTCTTCCTAGGTATTGCGTTAACCGTAGGTATTATTCCTGGTTTTTTGCAATTAATCGCACTCGTCCAGTGCAATTAAGAATTTTTGCAGTAAAATTGGTGATTTCGATGAAGCTTGTACATTTTGCAAGCAATGACTCGACCTCCTCCATCTTGCAGTCCACAATGATGGGCGGGGTTTTTGCCTTATCAATAGACTCTGCAACAGGAGCATTATTCATAGGCTCAAAACGGCTACCTACCGAAATGGTATACTCCGGGAGTGGCTTCTTGGAAGCATCAATTATTGCGCCCACGTCAGGTTTTCTTTTCTTGTTATTAATAACAACTTCATTCATTTGAGTTATCACTATTTGCCATTATGAAAAATTTCACAAACAACTTATTAAACAAAATGAAAAAAACAATCCAATTTATATAAGGACGAAAGCACAATTTAAAAAATTAATAATTTTTTAAAAACACGACTGTATTTTCATACTCCGTATTAACATGTTGAGATAGTGAATTATGTAAAAATTCACCAAAAATTTCAGTTTCAGAAGCTTTGGTTTAGAGACTTGAATTTATTGAAAATTCGGTCGTCTCATCAGGCTGCATCGACCAAACTACAAAAATTTGCCAAATACTTTGTAAATTCAAGTCTTATTAGGTCGAAACCAAAGTTACTGAAACTAAGCATTGTTCATACCTTTATAAATTTAATTGAATCTGACTATTATCTAGAATAACTGAAATTATTGTATATATATATATATATATATATATATATATATATATATATATATATATATATATATATATATATATATATATATATATATATATATATATATATATATATATATATATATATATATTTATATATATATATATATATTTATATATATGTATATATATATATATATATATATATATATATATATATATATATATATATATATATATATATATATAATTTTGTAGCAGATTGCAATATCACAATAATAGAGTTTTTAGCCAATATTAACGGACAAGTTAGAGAGAATTTAAAATTTAACACTTAAAGATATTTAAACACTATAACCCCCATGAAACTTCTTAAATTAAAACATACAAAGTATAGTAGCTTTTCACCCTGGAAAATGTGTTTAAAATCAGGAGTACAAAGCGGGACATTGAAGCATTTAGTTGGGACAATACTTTTAAAATTGAACAATCTGGTTGAAATCTGAACGGCTGGCAACCCTAATTGAGCTTATGTTCTTTCAGGCATGTGATTTCAGGCATGTGAAAAAACTGAATTCAAAAATTACGATTATACCAAATGAGAAATCTATAGTAAATTTTTTTATCTATGGTATGAAACTTTTAATAAAATGTTTGCATGGTTTAATTTTAAAAATGTTTGTTAGAGTATGGTAAATTACAAACTGATTGACCCCAACCTTTACTGGCCGTACTCATGTGTTTATAAAAGGTAATTTTACGGTGCGATTAGGCCAGAATGATGGTTTAAAATCGTTTGTTATAGCTGGATAATAGACAGTCGATGTATTCAAGACATATTAAAAATATGACAAAAATTTGTTAAAAAATCGAGGATCTAGTTAAACCATTTGCATTTAAAACTGACGCTAGTTTTTTAAATGGAGGTATCAACTTCAAGTTCAATTAGCCATTTCTCCGTTAACACGTGAGTAAATAAATAAATTTGCTAATTTTGTTCTGCTAATAACTTATATTTTCGTTTATTTTAGATATTTGCTATACTTTTTCGAAAATGAAGAATAGTAAAACCAACGTACAATTTACCTGAAGGATTTTACAACAAAAATTCAAGTGAATGAAGATTTCCCAATTTTACTTTAAAATTTATTTAAAAACGCTGCTAAAGAAGAGGGTTTTGCAAATACCTTAAACCGATTAGGTCAGCATAAACTGCATAACAACTATACTAAAGATCATAGCAACTGAAAAAAAATTCAGCAACTAAAGAAATTGTGTGTCAATAGGCTGTGTCCATGTTACAAAGGTACAACGGTCTAATCATAATGTAGTTTCTGGATTTTGGAAATTTTAGGCCCTATATTTAAAATATCCTTTATTTTCTGAGATTTGTAATTTTTTGATTAATGGCCTACATTTTAAAATTTTACTGGTCCTCATAGGTTTTATGAATTTTTATAATTTTCGATTTGTGGCATATATTTTACAGTTTTGATAGTCTGACCATCATGTATATTGGTTCGATTTTAAAAATTTTTGTTTTCGTTTGTGTCATATATTTCACAGTTTCAATGAGCTAACCATCTTAAATTTTCCGGATTTTGTAAATTTTTATTGTTTTACTGGTCTTTTTAAATATCCCTCTTGCTTTACAAACCTATTATTAACTGAGATTTTTATTGGTGACGTTAAGTTAAATTTTTATTAAATAAGTAATTCTCAAATTGGTGCAAATTGTAATGATTCTAGCAGAAATGGAGGAAAAGTAGCCTATATTCGATCGGCTGATGATATTAGAATTGATTTTGGCCTTCAATATGAAAGATTTTCGCTTCTTTGTTTTACATGAGTTTGCCTGTAGTATCTTTAATGATAAATTAAATAATTATTTGGGCCTTACTTTTACTAAAAGCTTATATTAATGGGTGATATCAATATTAATATTCTTAAAGATGATTCTTGCACGGCAGATTATTTAACCCTATCTCGAAAGATCTAGAAAGATGATAACTCAGTCCAAATAAAAATTGACTATAATGCCTTCTAGGCTCAACAGGTAAAACTTGCTCTGCTGATGGAAGCATTGGGAATGATTTTTCCAAACATTTTTTTCAATACCTATGCAATTGCATAATCGAAACATTGAAAATTGTTGCTAAGATACTGGAAAACTGGTAAAACTTTGTTAAATTTAAATTGTTAAAGTCTACAAAGTCAATATTTTTCAGGGAAAATCAATATTTAGGGTTTCTTCCTAATTTAAATACAGAAGATGCCTTTATAAATTTTTTATCGCCTATTTATCACGTCTCTAAAGCGTTTGATACGGTTTCACATACAATTTTGTTTGATAAACTATTCCATGCAAGTATTAGGGGTATTCCATTACAATGGTTTAATTCATTTTTATCACAGCGTAGACAATGTGTAAAAGTTAATGGTATGCGGTCAGTGAATCATGCATGGTTTATATTGGGGTTCCTCAAGGCACTGTCCTTGGACTAATTTAATTCATAATTTATATTAATTCACTGTGCTCCTATAAATTGAATGGGAATACATTGGTTTTGCTAATGATACTTCTCTAAGCTACTTCAATGATAAATATAGAGATATGTTACATGATTTAAAAGAAGATTTAAAATTATTACGTATTTGGTTTAATTTGCATGAACTTGTCTTAAGCAATTAATCGAGATTCATAAAATTTAATATTAGTGATCAAACGGAAGATAATTTTCCGGAAGTTCTAATATTTTATATTCTGAAGTGTAATACGATTTGCTGTAACTGTTTATGCTATAACGACAGCGGATGGTATCATTATTTTTAAATTATTCAGAATTTTGATGTTGTGCAAAGCAAAGCTCAGTTTCGATCTGATGAGGAAATGTTAAAAATTGTCATCTCATCAGGCCATGCCGACCGAGTGCTATGTGTAAATTCTAATTTCCGCCGTATATATATCGTTGTACTGTTCACATAGCGTTAGCGAATTGAATGAATTTTGCACGAAATATCTGAATATTTAATTTTTGTTGTAGCGATGCCTTGACATACAATGCCTTGACATTAACAAAGTAGATAGCTTAAATACTTAGGAGTTATACCTTAGACGACATTATAAAAGACTTATTAAAGACGACATTATAATCTAAAACACTCCAAAAGACCGAGCAGTGGTTAAAGCTGCGGTGTTTGGGACGGGAGGTACCGGGTTCGAATCCCAAGGGGGGAGGGTTGCAAAAGAGATTTTTAATCACCTGATTACGATTGGCGATGACGAAGAACACAACTATGACCCCCTGTTGGAGTGCAGAATCCATGGGCCGAACCATCGTCCATGTCAGTACAGGCTGACTGGAGCTAGGCAATGTGCAGATGGATTTAAAATCGAACCTGTATTCGTGCGTCCTCGATTTGGCTGGTGACGGTGTAAGGTAGGACGTTAAAAATTAACCGCAAAAAAGTAAGGAGACCTTTGGCCCCAGAAAAGATTGCAGGGTTCAAAAACAAACACAAACAAACAAAACCTAAAATGTAATAACCGTATTAAAAAGCTAAAGCCGAAACTGGATTATTTTACTCGTTTGCTGACAAATCAAATGCATTGTACCTTTTACTCGTAAAGAATTCTGCCGTAGGTTTTATGACTTAATTGCCCCGAGATTATATAATGGTTTAATTATTTATACAATCAATTATTATTACAATCAATCAATCAAATATTTGTTATTTGTATTTAGTAAAAGTTTAAATTTATTATCTAGTTTATTTTCTTCAAAAATTTGAACCATCATTTATTCAAGGTTACATTACACAAAAATCGCTTGATTTGTGCAATAAATTATACATATTACTAAAATTTGACTTATCTCAAATAAAGCGTCTTAGTATTTATCATCTTAAAAATATATGTAGTTGAAAAAAATATTATTAGGTGTTCATAAAACTCTCTAATGTTTTGCGATTACTAATTAAATTCTTTATTACTTTGTTAACCAGAAACAGACTGACCCTGCCGGACGCTGACATTTAAAATACTTTAGAATTTATGTTCGAACTTGTTTCCTTATGTAAATTGTAGTATATAGTACAGCATAATATGAAATAATGACTGTTTAATAATTAAAGTCTTGATGATTTATGACCTACGACAGAAAAACTGTTCTGTATATAGTTTGTGCACCTTGTACTCTAAAACTATATAAGTATTTACAATAAAAATACATTATCAAAATATATATTATCGTATTCTGTGGAATTACCATAATTAAACTAGTTTATATACGAGTATAAATACGTCATATCAAGATAAAATATTTAACTTAAAAATGTTAATTTAACAAAAGGCTCGAATAAAAGATCAGTGAAAGGTAAACAAACCAATTACAATCGATTTACGACATATTGCATGCGTTTTCTTAATTTTCAAGGATTTTAACCACAAGCAGTTGTTTACCCTCGTTCTCAAAATCAGGAAATAAAACCAGGTATCTTTTTTTATGTGCGTCAGTGCAGCCAAAGTATATATACGACAGAAAAGGTTCTAGAATACATAGTGCTATTTAGTAAGTATAAAGGGAAAGGCACTTCTACTCATTGACCTCTAAAAGTGTTTAACGTAATTTTTAACGATACCGGATTCTAAACATTTACTGATCATATGTTAAATGAAAAATATAAATTTTTACTTTCAGGATGCTATAGAGGCAATGCTGTAAAAGTTACTGATGATCGTGTCATGTTGGAATACTTTCTCGTATATATCCTAATTAGATCCAATCTGAATGGGTATAGTATTCGTTTAGTTCCAACATGAAAGTAACAGATTATCCAGCACGTGCTAGTGATGATATCGACTGATCCACACATCTGATTTGACATCCGCCAATTAGTCAGCAAATAGTGAACATTTTGCTTACTAAACTATTGGAGGGCATTCAGTAGGGTTAGTACGGGACTACACACATAATGCAATATGCAAACGCATTAATCGAATAAGTAGTTGCCCTTGATCGAGTGCTTCTGCAGCCACTGGCGTGGCCAATTATAAATAGTTTCCGCGGTCAAAACTGAGATCAATATATTAAGTATCAACTTCAACTTACCTATTGCGCCTATATTTTCAAACTCATCACCAATTTTATTTTATTTCAGACATGATCGTGTATCAGTCATGGAACGCGTTGCTTTCCAAACAACACGAATGGCTAAAAGTTTAGACAATGTGTTTCAAGGCTAAACAATGCTTTACAATGGAGATCAAAATCAACAGCAATACAGGAGTTGAGCCTTTACTGAGATCTTTTACAAGGTCGTTCCGACCATATTTGTACAATTGGTGATCGTAATAATTGGGCAGTGCAACGAACGATTTTACACAACATTAGTCAGGGGCGGCGATCGATCTCAAGACCACGATGTGTTGAAGCTAACAACTTAACCATCACTATACGACTGGCTACTGTGGAGATAAAATGGGAAATGTTGGTGTTTGATTTATTCTAGGATCCTAGGAAAATACTATTAATATGTGGCTATTAGGCTAGTCAACCTATAGCAAATCTATGGTCAAGAATTAAATCCAAGGTTATTGACTTAATTTACTAACATTTAAATGATCTCAAGTATTCTTACTGTGGCAAGGTACATGCTTTCTGCATACAAATATCCACTTAAAAACAAAGGTACACTCGCTTAAAGGTGTTTGGCATCAAATTGATCTTGTGTTAATAGGAATAGTGTTGAGCCGACAAAGGCATGAGATCGTGCGTCAGTTGGCTTCTACGAAACCGAGCTACAAAACCTAAGAGTGCATGGGACTATTTCTAGCACGCCAGCAATGGACTGTTAGATCCGATTTTTATTATTTATATTTTACCAAACAAATAAATGTGATGTTTGCATAACATGTTATCAGTAGAAAAATGTGACAGATGGATCAGACCATCACAGTTAAATCGTAAGTTACCGAGCAATTGGCGCAGTGGTTAAAGCTGCGGTGTTTGGGACGGGAGGTACCGGGTTCGAATCCCAACGGGGGAGGGTTGCAAAAGGGATTTTTCATCACTTGATTACGATCGCTGATGACGATGAACACAACTATGACCCCCCGTTGGAGTGCAGAATTCATGGGCCGAACCATCGTCCATGCCAGTACAGGCTGGCTGGAGCACTGCAATGTGCAGATGGATATTTGAAACGCGAACCTGTATTCGCGCATCCTCGATTTGGCTAGTAATGGCGTAAAGTAGGACGTTAATTAACCGCGAAAGAGTTGGGTGAGCTTCGGCCCCAAAACAGATTGCATAGAAATAAACAAACAAACAAACAAAAATACAAGATGCTAAAAAGCCAAGATACGTCACGTTTACAAACTCAAGAGATGTAATCATCTCTATAATAATTGGATATATAGCGATAGTTATTGTTCACAAAACCGCAATATAGAATATCTCTTCATCAATATAGACAATCAACAAAACTATTTATCAAAGCATACAAATGTAAATTGAAAATTTGTATGTCATGTATTTATGGAAGACTGGTATTAACCTTTCTGCTGATTATTTGTGATTTGTTGAGAAACGACAATGACACATTTTGTAATAACATACGTTCCAGACATAAATGAGGTGGTGTTATAAAAAAAAGTGAGAATCAGTGAAAACTGACAAGATTTATCTTCACTTGATGAAATAGTACGACTTACTTTAACAGTTGACCCTCCGCTATTTCAATTATAAAATTTGTGTTTTTTATACAATTGCAGGTGTGCTGTGTTTCCGGTATCTCAAGATAATAGGTAGTAAGAATTTTAAATGGCTGATGATCTTTTGAACATTTAAAATTTAGTTAAAATTACTAAAGGTATATTTTTTTAATTATTAAATCTAGATTTGCGCTGTCATCAAACTATTTTTAGATATGGCCATGAAGACAACACTTGACATTTTGTTGAACGTTTATTATTATATATCAGTTACGTATTCTAAAACATCTTGCTGCATCATAGTAATACTGAGTACAAATTTTCCAAAATGTAATCATAGTTTTATGATTTTCTTAAGGTTTTCAATATTTTTTTTTTGCAAAATCAATTATGTAACCGATGTAATTTTATAATAATATATTTGTGAATAAATGTATACGAGAACATTTTTTTTATAGAAAAAAAAAACAAAACAATAGGAAGGTGATATGACAAATTAAATTATTCTCACCTGGTTCGTTTGATGGTTTAATAATACAAGCATCTAAACAAAGGACTTATTATGTATAAAGATGTTACGTTATATAAAACTATTTAGTTTAGCAAGGTTAAAGTATATATAGTATAAAACATTTTTTACCGATTAAGATGTGTTGAATTACCGCGTTCGATTTCATTCATTCACCTTTAAAAATAAACAATGTAGGTTAAATTGTCATTTTTATATTTTAACGATAGTCGTTCAATTTAATCAAATAAAAGGTTGCTAAAGCGTAAATATGAGCAAATATTTCAACTTAACTTAAGGGCTCTATTCTAAAGATTTCTGATTTTCCGAGAAATATCCAATTTTTGGATAGTCTATAGCCCTGCATAATTGTGGAAAAACGTTAATTTTTTGTGGACTTCAAAATGCGATTTCTCATTTAATAATAAGTTAAGAGTGCATTTAATTATTTTCTAGTGCAGCCTAGACCACCCAAGATACCCTGAATTACAAACGAAAAATTACTGATTTTCTCACGAAATATCAAATTTTTGACAGTTTATAGCCTTACATAATTGTGGTAACACGATATTTTTTTCGACTTTAAAAGGCTATTTCTCATTTAATAATAAATTACGAGTGCATTTTATTGTTTTCTAGGGCAGCCTAGACGACTCAAGATACCCTGATTTACAAACATATGATTTCTGAGTTTTTCGAGAAATATCCAATATTTGACAGTATATAGCCATGCATAATTGTGGAAAAACGATAATTTTTTTTTCGACTCCCAAAGGCTATTTCTCATTTAATAATAAGTTACGAGTGCATTTTATTGTTATCTAGTGCAGCCTAGACGACTCAAGGTACCCTGATTTACAAGCAAATGATTTCTGATTTTCTCGAGAAATATCCAATTTTTGACAGTCTATAGCCTTGCATAATTGTGGTTAAAAAATTTAAGAGAAATAATAATTAAAACATTGAAACATTTAAATGGAGATTTAAACCAGAAGATTGATGGAAGTTTGAAGCTGTCCAAAAATTAACTGTACCAACTAAAATACTTAGTATAACCTTTTTATTTTAAAACAGGATTACTTCGAGTTGTTTTGGACTATACACTGCTTTAGAGAGACCATTTATGTATTAAATGTGTGTACATATTTTAAATACAAGTAAATTTTGATATAATTAATAGTTTGTTGTTATTTTGGAAACGATCAAATTTCGATTTTGAAAATATTATTTTTGAAAGGTAGGTAAGCTTTTTAATAACAAAGTTTATAACACCGCAATGATGCAGTTGTTGCTGTTGTCAATATGTATGTTCGAATATTTTCAGGTTCGAAATTACGTTGCATTATATTAAATTTTTGTTTGTTTGTTCATTTAAAATGCCTAAATTTTCGCTCATATTTATTAATTATCCAAAAAAAGTATCAAAAAAAAAAAAATAATTGCCCAAATGTTGGATATTAGTTATAGGAAACAAATTACTAAGCTTTGTAAATAAACATTTAAATCTAGGATTTCCATAAGGAGATTGGTCGAGTGGTAAAGTCTGTATGCAATTTGTGTATGAGTCGAAAACGTTCGGGGCTCGAAATGAACTTCCGGCAAAGTCAATTTTTATTTCAAAATATATAATATGAGTTGAGGATTTTTCAAAATGGTCGCTTAGTTCCAAAAATATAAATAAAAATTTGGAAAAAATGGTAGTAACTAAATTTATAGTCCGATAGCGTACAGCAAAATTTTTTTCATCATGATAGCTCGACAGTAAATCTTTTTAAGTAATTTTGCGAATTTATGGTAAAAACATTTGCTATCATTATACTTTTACTGTCGCGTATAGTAAAAATTTTCATAGTAATAGCGCGATGATAAATTTATATTTGAGACATTTAACGACATCTATTTTAGTTTTATACAACGTTTAGCTTAAAACCAAACCAAAAATCTTTTAGCTAAGTTTTTATTTATGCAGCATATTTAATACAATAAATAAACATACGTTAATAAGACTGGTAGTCAATGTGGTAGAACATTGGAGGATGCATCGCAAGATCGGGAGTTCAACGCTCGTAGTGTTAATTTAACTTTTAATTGTATTTCGTGTTCGGAATTGCATCTGTCAAAAATATTTACAAAAAATAAAATCATTTTTTGGCAAATTTTAAATTTATAGTAAAAAATTTCAAAAATTTGAATGGACATGATGAGCATTGAACAGAAAGATCATACGATTCATCATCCAACGATCTACTCCATCGACTGCCAACCATCTTAAAATAGTCATATATTTTTGAAGTTAATATGCTGCTTTTTAATGCAAAAAAGTAAAAAAATCTTTTTTTACTGATTTTGTAACAGGCACGGAGAGTTTAAAAGAGGTAGGCATTATAAAAAAATATGAAAAAAAATCCGCTTTTTTTCAAGTTTATTTTTTCCCGCTTTTTCCTTCTTCTTCAATATTCAAACTCATTTTATTTTGCGGACATTTTGAAACGACAACAATTTATTTTTATGATTTAAAAATTTTACATGGCCATGACTGTACTTCGAACTATGTTCAACACAATCCATGACCACAATAAACGCACCTTTCACCACTAACCCATAACCTATATCATAATTACGTAGTATGAAACACGATTTTTTCTTTCAAATACGGACATTTTTTGACAAAGATAATTTTTCGAAAAAAAAGTCGAAAAAAAAATTATCGTTTTTCCACAATTATGCAAGGCTATAGACTGTCAAAAATTGGATATTTCTCGAAAAAAAACAGAAATCATTTGCTTGTAAATCAGGGTATCTTGAGTCGTCTAGGCTGCACTAGGAAACCATAAAATGCACTCGTTACTTATTATTAAATGAGAAATAGCCTTTTGAAGTCGAAAGGCTATTTCTCATTTAATAATAAGCAACGAGCTTATTATTTTCGCGCGGTTTACTATTTTTAATTGATATACATCCAACCTGGAAGGATTGTTGGGGACGTATACTATTAGAATAAATTCCAATTCAAAATATTAAACTTCCAAAAAGTATCGGGCTCAACCGGGATTTGAACCCGGGACCTCTCGCACCCAAAGCGAGAATCATACCCCTAGACCATTGAGCCGCTTGAAGTTTGATGGAAATATGTACCACAAAACAAAAAAAATTTCATTTTGTCATCTTGCAAGTTGTGAATTGTTAATGGTTTACATTTTTTTATACTCAACAGTCAGTCACATATTCAAATTAAAAGAGAAAGTTAGCTTAATATTTTGTTTTTCTATACAAACGTCGCTCAATCAATCAGGTTAAATAATCAAATCTACGGTGGTGCTATGTGAATCTAAAGTATTTAGGTGCTAGTTGAAGCAAAGTCGAGGGCTCGTTTAAGAATATTAAATGTAAAAAATATTTTCTAAAATTCTCATAGATGTATCAAAATAAATTAATTTTACAATAAATTTGACATAATAATAAAAAATAAGTTATATGGAATCGTATCATGAATATGCTGGCCACCACCAAAGTTAACTCGGTACTTTAAATCCTGACCCAAGTGTTCGATAGCCTAGGCCCAATTGTACATTTTGGCAAGCTGTCATATTGTTGAGGGCGGCTATTTCACGATCTTCTATAATTTTTAACTTTTCCTTCCTTTGTTTGATCAATTCACGTTTGGTCTCAAGCAGATTTGTTTTCAAATCATCAATTTGACACTCTTTCGATTTTTCGTCAATTTCTTTGGCATTCAACTCGGCGGTTAGTGCCTTTAGTTTTTTAGTTTTGGCGGTTAGAATTCGCTGTGTTACGGTCAACCGTTCTTTGACTTGGTACGTTGGTAATTTGAGAATGTAGTCCTTGAGTGAATTGTACAATTTAAAGGTTTCCTGCAAAGATTTTTCACGTTGCGTGGCTTGCACAGTTTGCGTCAAAAGCCGTCTAAAATAAAAGTTTATCAATTGGTTATTTCATATGAATGGACAATATAGACATACTTTTGAAGTATTTGAACTTTGTTAATTAGATCAAGCTTATCTGGGTCCTTTCCTTCTAATTTTCGCCATCGATGTATATTCATCGGTGTGGTCATTTCTTGTTCCAGTGCCTTAGCTTTAACTCGCTCCTGTGTTAGAATACGATGCAGTTGGAGGACTTCTTGACGCATATCGGCGGTATTCGCTAAGCCGCGAGTCAATAAATTGCGTTGCGAACGTAAATTTGCAATCTCAATTTTAAGTAACCGAATATCATCCAAACGCTTGTTATATTGACTTTCACCGCGATCCAATGCCATCTGTATTATATGTAGTTTCTCATTTAACAGGCCAATTTCATCGTTACGCCTTATCATTTGTGTACCTATTAAATCCTTTTCGTTTAACGCTGTATCCAAATCTGCCCGCAACTTCATAAGCCGCAGTTCATCGTCCGATAGCGTTTTATATAATCGTTCGTTCTCGACTTTCTTTTCTTTTAGCTCGGTTTTAGTATGTTGGAGCGCCACCATAATATTTTGATTTTCAATTTTTAATGCTTGCTTCTCTTTTTCTAGCTTATCGATGGCTTTTTCGGCGCGCAACAATTCAGCTTCCTTCGTCGCAATATCCTCCTTTAGCTGTTCTGTTTGACGTGTTGAAATCTAAAAACGTAAAATGATTTTTGAAACGGAACAGACCAAATAAATCGTGTTACTATTTCTTACTCGTAATCGCTCTTTTAAATCGTCTCGATCTTCAATGCACGCTTGCAAATCGCGTTGGAACGCATTACGCTCGGACCGTGCCGTTTCAAATAGTAATTGAACATGGGCCATTTTAGTTTGAAGCTCGCTTATCGTATCTTTTAGTTCGGCAATTTGATTAATTTTTGCCGTCAAATCTTCGTTAAGCGATTCAACTTTGTCGGCTAAAACTTGAATTTCTTCTGCATTTCGATCACGTTCCTTTTCAACTTTTACGATAGATGCACGTAATTTGTGTTCTAACTGGAGATGTGATACGATATCATTATCTAGCGTCTTTATATGTTGTTCATGTAACATAATAGTATCGAGATGTTCGCCAATAATACGATTTGATTTCATTAAATCTTTTCGCACAAGATCACGGTCCCGAGCAACTTTTTCTATGTCTTTTCGCATATTATCGAAAGCACGTTTGGTTGCATCCTGTTCTTTTTCGAATGTAACGATATGTGCCCTAAAAATTAGTGATACAATTTTATGTCGATTGTCAATATCTAAAGCTTATACTTACTGATATTTTAGCACGTCTTGTTCCAGCATACTTTTTTGAGTTTCAACCTTCATCAATTTTTTCATCAGCATTTCGCTTCGTTTCAGCATTCCGGTTGATTCAAGCCGATATTTATTATTTTCATCTTCGCGCAACTTCAATATGTTACTATTTTGGCTTAATTCGCGAACAAGTTTTGCTTTTATCTGATTTAATGAATCCACTTCGGATTGTGTTTTTGTAAATTTATCGGTTAGTAACTTGTACTGGGCCATCAGTTTTTCATATGCAGACTTTTGATTTGCCAAGTTGGTAGTTAAAACCAAAGTTGTTTTATAGTGTATATCAGCTTGGTTTTTATAATGTTTAGCTTCGGCTTCTTTGAGATCACGATCTTCCGTAGTGTCAGTCAACTGCACTTTAACGAGTTCAAGCATTTTTTTCTCTTTAAATGCCTCATCCGACGTTTGATCAAGTACTTTATACATATCCTTCAATTTTTGTTCAGTCTCCGATCGTTTCTTCTCCACTTCTTCGGTGTAGGCACGCTGAATAGCCAAACGACTTTTGTATTCGTCAAGTTCGGCTTTTAATCGTTCGGCTTCTTTTTGTATTCCTTCCTTTTGTTTAGTAACAGCTGCGCTCACCTCATCGTCAGGATCTTTTTTATCGGTCAATTTATCATTATCGATTTGCAATTTTTCTAATTTTTGCCGTAACATTGTCATCGTTTCTTGAGCGGCTTGTTCCCGTGTCCGTGCTATATCTGATTGCTTCCAAGCTCCATCGATTTCAATTTTTAAACGATTTATCGTTTCATTATCGGTTTGTGATAATCTCACGGCCAATGCCACTCGTCCTTCGGCCGCTGCAATTTCTTCTTTCATTTCAATGATTTTATTTTGTTCGCCCCCTAAATTATCTTTAAGTTTTTGACTAACGCCCATAATACGTTGAAATTCTTCGGCGAGCGTATATTTTTGGTCCGATTGCAAATCTTTGACGATCTAATTAAGGAAAATCAAATTAATTTCGAAAACGTATAAAAATTAAAATAAATTTCCTTACGCCTTGAATTTTGACACATAACCCCTCGAAATATTCATCGGTTATTTCGTCCGGAACCAATGGTTCTTCCTCTCCTTCATTATCCAAACCCTCCCCATCGCCTCCCGCGTCTGGAGCTTCCATTGTTCAGTATTCGTAATATAATTACAAAACACAAACAAGCAAAAAATTCTTTGTCTATAAAATAAATATATTTTTTTTTTCAGACTGACTCAGCTGTCGTCAGTCTCGGAGACAAACTTCGAATGTTTAATTTTTTTTTTTTCATTTTGCTTTATAACTTGAAGTAAACAAACAAAATGGTTTGGCATGACAACCCAAAACGAACGGTATGAAAATTAAATCAATCGCATTCATGGAAATGAAATGTTTAGGAATGCGCAATACAAAGTGGGAAAATAGTTGTTTGGTCTTTTGGAAATTGCTAAGGAATTTGATGAAGGGTGTCAGTAAAGACAAGATTTCTAGGTATGTATAAAATTTTAGGGTTCAATGCACTAAGAGGTTGCCGTAAATAGGACTTATCTCATTTAACAACATCATAGAAAGATTGTAACACTATGACCAAAAGCCTATTCGATCCGAAAAAATGGTTAAATACCTTTGACCAAATAGGTTGGAACTTGGACAAGTGGAGGTGCTCAGTATCTTGAGTATCCTGCTCAGTATCTGACTGTTTATTGGTTGACTTTGGCGATGTTCAATCATGATCGATTAACAATTTTTATCCTGTAACTGCCCCACCCTAATTATATCCTTGTATAAGCCAATATCGATGATGTTTTATCTCTCCACATATCATATTAAGCTGATAATAAGGGTGATAGTGGATAAAATTAAATTATCAAAATGATCAGGAAGGTTAAGTGGAATCCTTCATTTTTGTGCTCAATCTAAAGCTACCGTCGTAAAAGTTTCACGAATTTTTAAAAGCTTTTCAAGCCTAATACGTTAAAATTTCAATGAAGCAGTGGTTAGATCATATGGCACGATAAACATGAGGACGTATTGGTGATCTAATTTATTTAACACCTGCGAAAAAGCATGAAGCACGGACCATATATAAGAAAATCTTAATCCTACCTGTCGAGATGGCTAATCCTATGTTCCCCGATTCACGTAAAGCATCCTTATTTACAACTGAGTTGATCTATAACCAATATCCTTAAAAGTATTCTTTCATTAAACTATGTTTCATGAACTTTTGTTGTTTTTCCAGGAAAACTGACATCCCCGTGGACATCTTGTCCTAAGGAATTTTTTATTTTTTTTTATATGAATATTCAGAGCACTTAGGATGTAGGTGTGTATATCCTTTATATGAAAGTTTTAGCAACAAACACACAGCACTACTGCAAAAGTTAAAAGGAAGGATTAGGAGGGAAAAAGGTAAGGGAGGAATAAAAGGAATAAAGGTTTGCAGTCTTCTAGTTGTTTACCTTTGATATTAAGTTTGAATCTTTTTAAATTGTATTCCAAGGGAAACGTCTCGTCGTTCAGTTTATTCCACAATCGAGTGCAGTTAAATGAGTTTTCGGTGCTCTAGCCCAAATATGAGAATTATACTCCAACCTGGGTCTTATGTAGGTCTTATATACTGTAAGTATTTCGGATGGATTAAAGTAAAACTTACATCGTCGTAGAAATCCAAGTCATTTGGCTGCACCAATCGCTGCTTTGCTTCTCAAATGTGTCAGACGTAGCCAAGCTGGATTCACCAGTCAGAAAAGACGATGAATACCGTTCGGCCAGAAAAAACACAGGATTGAAATTTTTTTGAAAGTGAGCTGTCATCAGCATAGGAGTATATTGGATTGAGATTTGCTGATAGATCAGTGATGAAAATTAGAAAAAGGGTTGGAGAAAGGACGGATCCCTGAGGAGCATCATCGTTTATAAGATGTTGATCGGAAGTCACACCATCCACCACCACTTGGATTTTGCGACAAAGAAGCAAATTCTCAATCCATAAAATTAACGAACCGTGAAGGCCAACTGCCCTCAATTTGCACAGCAAACCCTTGTGCCACACGCGATCAAATGCGTTTGAGATATCGAGTGCAATGACTTGAGATTCACCAGATTGATGAATGCTTCTGTTCCATTGTTCAGTAACAACATTAATTAAATCACCTGCTGAACGCCCTTCACGAAAACCATACTGACGATCGAAAATTAAATGATTAGCTTCCAAATATTTCATCAGCTGGAAGTTGATTATGATCTCAAGTACTTTAGAAAGCACCGAGATGATAGCGATTGGGCGATAATTTGAAGGGTCCGATTTACTGCCCTTTTTTGGCACAGGATGTATGTTAGCAGTTTTCCAGATGGAAGGTAAAATGCCAGAAGACATAGATCGGTGAAACAGATATGATAGTGGCTTGGACAGTGATTTACAGCAATATTTGAGGGCAATTGGGGGAATACAATCCGGACCGGCTGACTTATTGGTGTTAATGTTTGGACTATAGCAACAACTCTAGATCTAAATCTAATGCGGCGCATCGATGAACATGAGAGATAATCGGGGATATTAAGTTAGAATCAGGTAAATTAGAGTTTGCTGCAAATTTTCGAGCGAAGAGATTAGATTTTTTTGGAGCTGTAGAAAAAATATAGTTCCCATCATTCAGAGGTGGTATTGATGATTTCCTACTGTTAAAGAAGTTTTCCTCTACTTTGCGGGCAAAGGACCAAAAGATCCGATTGCTATTGCCCTGCTTTAAGACCTGCCGCAACTCTTCTCGAACTTTTTTTTTGATATTTTTTTTTTAGCTTGGGACACTGTTTGCGTTGCCAGATTTCTAGCCGCCTTAAATATATATAGCTAAATTTTCCTTTGACGGGTTCTTAACATATTTGCGGCGAGAGGCTTCTTTATTGGAAGTTGTTGTTCTACAGTCATGATTATGCCAATGATTGCCTGATTTTTTTTTATTTGGCTTAGAGAGACTGGAAGGAATGACAAATTTCCTAATTTTATTAGGTTGTGCCAGAAGGTTTTTTATTAATAACTATCTAGTGTACCAAATGCTTTCTACTTCAAGTTCAAGTTCCTTTCCTTTCATTTAGAGATTTAATATTTTGTTTGTCATTGTATAGAGATATTGCATTTCACATCTCTTCCACAAATGTCTTCTATTTTTTCAAAGAAAACTTCCTATTATACAATTAATCAACAGCATTTCAGACCTTAGTCGACCCTTCATTAAGATATTTAAGTCGTTAAGAAAACAAGACGCATCTCAGCCATTAAAAAGAGTATTGTTCGGAACTCGTTGCTAGCAAAAAAACAGACTGACTTATGACTTAAATGTAGGTGCGCACGACCTTGAACTGATGTCTCCGATACTCTTTAATTTCATGTTAGAATTTTTCTATCGTAAATATTAAACATCTCAGGACAACATCTTGTAATGTAGGTCAAACCAGGGTTTGGCATATGCAGATAATATACGTGTGATTGAACTGAATGGCAATGATGTAAAAGAACACCGACTTGGAGAATGAGAGAAACCGATTGAGCCAGATTATTAATTCGGTACAGGCCAGCAATGGCCTTGAAATACCATTTACTATTATTATTATATATAATATACTATGTACTATTCGCTATTAATTTATTTCGTTTCATAAATGTGGAAGTTTTCCGAGGTGTTGCGGTCCCAGAAAAAAATAAAACTATTTAAACAGTTTTATGAAATTTATAGGTGCCTTATAATTAGTTCACAATTTTTAAACAAAGCAGACCCATTCGATACCTCGATAAAATCCATTTCAAACGAATAGACCAATTGCTCCTAGGTCTCTTACAATTCTCTACCATAAGCCTGTTCTTTCCGCCTAAAGTACCATGCTAGATAGTTCGATGATGCATAGTTGATTCTTAGTTGTTTCAACTGGTCTGTCAATCTCTTCATTTTTGCAACCGTTAAAATATTTCTGCTGTTTGCAGAATTGTCCAATAAATTACAAAAAAAAGTTTTAAACTTTAAATTATTGAAACTATAACTAATTTCAGTTACGTTGAGATAATTGGCAAATGGTACTTTATTTTAAAACCTAGAGTATCCCAAAGTAGTTTTAGCACAAGAAATCGGAATAATGGCTAGTGGAATTTGCGAAGAAACTGCAAAAATCAAGGCGAGTTGTACCAAGTTTCACTTCTGCTACAGTTCTTTTTCAAGACATTGCTGGCCTTTCGATTTTCCTTTTCCTTTGCGGGTTTCATTCCAATGACATCCTTGTTATATCACTTGGGGGTTTCTTAGTGTGTAACCAATCCATCTTCACTCATTTAGCAATTTTCTTTCTTATTTTAATTTTCTGTTATTTGGGCTATAACACAGTAGTTACTCCCAACGGACTCACCTCTTCCTGTTCCATCAGGAACTTTCAGTCCTGAACAACTAAATCAAGCAGCTTCGTTCTCTTTAGCCGTCTTATATTTGCGCTATCGACGTCGTTAACAATATATTGACTATCCGTGTTTTCATGGAATTGTGAACGCTGCCTATATTTTTGGGATTTATTGTTTTCTTCGTTGACGGCTTCCATCTTTAGATCCCTATGTAGATTAACGTTTCTGATAAACCAAGTGTTTATTGACAATGCATTGTAGTACTTTGTTCTGGAACGTTTGTATAATTTTAAAGTTCGTTTTGTTTGTGCATCCTCAGAGCTGGATACTGTAGGTCTCCACAGGCTTAAGTATTTGAAATGGTAACAGGTGTCTTTCTCCAATCCGAGGTTTCATTATTTTGAGTAGTTTTTCGAACATTTTGGCCAATGATGGTAATACAGATACAAGTCTGTAAGCCGTTTTCTCATTAGGTGGCTTATTAGGCTTGAGTATCATAGTACCATCTGCGATTTTCCACTGCTGAGGAACAACCACTGCTGTATCCAGGAGCTTTTTTTGCATTTAGGTTATGTTTGATTCCATTTTTTGGAGTTCTTTTATTATAACTGGTCGTATGTCTAACTCGTCTTCTTTTTGCATTAGAAAGATATTTTCATCTGCTGTTTGTCTAGTCAAAGGATTAAACATTCCTTCGAAATGTTCAGTAAAAGATCAGCTTTATCTTCGGGGCTTTTGGTCTGAGGACCATCTGCTTTTTTGATTGGTGGCATCTGCTCATTTTAGTCCTTTTGTAGCTTTCAATAAAGATTAATCACTTTCTTTGTGGCCTTAAAGAATTATTAAATATTTGTTGAAGCTTACCGCATTGTTTTCTTGTATTAACTTCTGCAGCTAGTTTTTGAGCTGATTGAAAATAGGTTTGCTCTCTGGAGCTCGATTTCTATGCCAGATTTTGCGACATTTCCGCTTTTATCTGACCAGATTTCTTATTTCCTGTGTATATGTTTCATTTTTTGGTGGTTTAATTTCCGTATTATCCAGAAGCTGGATGGCCTCTATATTAACATGGTTAAGTAACCGTTGTTCATGACTTCTAGCAAATTTCATAATTTCTGTTTTAATGGGTTCTATAACCAGATCTTTGTGGATGTCGCTATTTCTCACAAACCATGGTGCGCTGACGATGTTTCTTAGCACTTTGTTTTGGAATTGTTGGATAATATCGTTGTTGCTCTTCTTGGTACATTCCCATAGCTATACACCATAAGTCCAAACAGGCTTCAGTATTTGCTTATAAAGCAAAAGCTTATTAGGAATTGATAGATGAGTAATTTGAGTTTGTAGATTAAACCTTCGTGCCAAACCTTGTCAAAGGCCTGCGCTACCTCAAGGAATACTGCGGGAACATACTTTTTTCTCTTCTAAATTCTTTTCAATGATACTGGTTATTCTATGCACTTGGTCAATAGTTGAGTGCTCACTGTGAAAACCAAATTGGTGATTCGGAATTAGGTTATTTTTTTCAAAATGAGAATCATGATAACCTCAGCCACTTACCAAAGTTTTGGCACATATTTTAACCTAAATGCAGAATTTATGATATTAGTTAACTTTAACGTAGCTTTTCTCGGTAATTGCTTTATTATTTCTCCGGTAATCTTTGACCCTTGTGTTTTCATCCAATGTTTGTTGTAACTGGCATTTATGAGGTTGAAATATATTTTCAAGATGATTAGCAAACCCTTCTGCTTTTTCTTTGTTTTTCCTTGCCCATGTTCCATCCATTTTCCTGGTAGGATGGATTGGCATTATTGGCCTTTTCAGAGTTTTAGTTGCTTTCCGGAGCGAATAATCCGTATTATTGTCATTCGTCAACTTACTTAAGTAGGAATTAACTGACTCATTTTTTAACTTCTGAATTTCTCTTGTTAATTGCTAAGTAAGATTGTTTAGTGTTTTTGTCTTGTGGAGCTCTAGTTTGGTGCCACTTTTTTCTGGACTTGCGTTTATCCCTAAGGAGATTTCTAATCTCTATTGGATAGCTATTTCCTTTTAGTCTTGATTTGATTCCTGGAGTACTTTGCCATGCTGTTTGTTGAATATCCGTAATGAACTTTTCTACTTCTATGTCCAGTTGA
Source organism: Tipula confusa (assembly GCA_963556175.1). NCBI lineage: Eukaryota > Metazoa > Arthropoda > Insecta > Diptera > Tipulidae > Tipula > Tipula confusa. The sequence continues at coordinate 215,104,834 of OY744475.1, read as the reverse complement.
TTCATAGTTTTTAACGGAACTTTCAAAAGTATTCTTTTTTCAAGGTGTACTATGAAACTTCTGTATATTTGTTGGTTAATACTGGATTATTCCCTTTTTGGATGCTATATTCACTTAGAGGTAGGACTTTTGGAGAATGATCTGAGCTCATATCTTGACTTTCATCGATTTTCATAAAATTATTAGAAATATTTTTGGTTATAAAAAAATCGATCAGGTCAGGTATTTTTCTTGGGTCAGTTGGCCAATATGTTGGTTTTCCTGTTGAAATGGATTCACATCAATTTTCTTTAATGGCAATCAGTAATTCTTTTCCTTTAGTTGTAGTTAATCTTGAACCCCAGTAAGTATTCTTTGCATTGAAATCACCACCTATTATGAACCTTTATCCCAGACGCTTGAAGAACTCTGAGTATTGTTTGTTTTTAATAGAATGTCTTGGTGGACAGTACAATCCCGCAACAACAATAGGAAAGTTGTTGGTTTTTATATAAACCACTGTGGTCTGAATTTCTTCTTTTTCATACTTTGCTTCTTCAAAATGTTGGATATTTTTTTATGATATTCCTCCTCTGGCTGAATTATCTGGATGAATAGTGTGATATACGCAATAGCCTTTAAATGTTATGTGGGATTGCTTAGTAAAATGTGTTTCCGAAATAAGACACACATCTATATTCTCAATGGTGAGGAGCTTGTAGTTCTTGCTGATGCCAAAGCAAACCATTAGCATTCCATGACATGATTTTCATTGAGCTGTTCATTTCTGTGTAGATTTGGGATTAGCTCCCAATGCTCTATCTTCCAATTTTTGTAGCCTCTCAACAAATTTTGTTAGTTTCATGAGAATATCTTGTAGTATTTGACTGATGTCCACATTTAGCGATTTTTGCTGGGGTTTATTGACTACGCCTCTCGTTGCGTCGGCATATGTAACACCTTCAGTTCTTAGTTGGCAGCCATATGGTTGCCCATTTTCTTGTTTTGTCTGCCTCTCGTGTCGATTTGCCTGACCATGCATTTGAGCTTTATTCATCCTTTGGATTTTAATTTTCTGGATTTCCTTTGCAACAATACATCCTCGATAATTAGCAGGATGACCTTTTCCACAGTGTACACACTTTAGATGAACTTGTGGATTGTTGCATTCTTTAGTTAGATGGTGTCCGACACATTTAACACACCTTGGAAGTTTACCACAATTTTTTTGCGTGTGTCCATATGCTTGACATCTTTTGCTGATTATTTTCATTTGTTTTGATGACAATTCATCTTTAATTCGTTCTGTGCTACATGTATGATGCAAGTTCCTTGCCATGACTCTGATTGCTCTTTCTTGTTTATTTTCATACGAGTGAAAGATAAATGACCCTTCGCTTAAAGGTGCACGCTAAGTGATACATTTTGCATTGTCTCTATTTCGAGTTTGACACCTTCGAAGTGTTTGATGTTTTCTCTAATGAAAACAGTTGCTCTACCTTTAGTGTGTTAAAATAGTAACGATCTTCAAATGGCGATCCCCTAAAACCAATTTTGTTTCTTCAATACTGGAACTATTTTATCTTCATTTATTTCTTATAAACGCCTAGAATTTTGACCCTTGGTAACAACTCCAGAGACTTTCACCTTATATTGATCACCCATTGTTTCTATAGCCATTTTTTATAGTATTTTTTGACACTTGTTCAGTCACAATGTAGAATAATGGCCCCGTTTACTCCATTATTGAAATTACCGTTGAATTTATCTGCTTCCTAATATCCTCCTTTGTTTTAATTACACTTTGATTATCTTTCGGTTGCACAATAACTCGGATGGGCTTTTCTTTTAACATCTCGGCATACGGCGGTGGGGTATTAACACTGATATTCTCAAACTTGGCATACACTCTTTGAACATGTTTACAAATTTTTATGTATTCCGATCTGTGCATGCAAAGGCTGATTTTTACAAAGATGTCTTTTATCCTAGTTTTTGCACAACCTCGTTTAACTTTTGTGCTATATCCAACTGAACTGAAATTAAAATTCAATAATAACTTAAAATGTTTTTAAAACGAATAGCTTACCTTAATTTTTTTAATTTTAGCATCTGTATCCAAATCCTTACTTAAAAATTTGAATTTTGGCATTTCGTTATCTCTTAGCATGATGGCATGACAACCAAGTTGGGCTGCATAAAATAACCGATTTTGATCACTAATTCTATAGTATGAACACAAGAAACTAATATTTTTTTTATATAGTTTTATTTAATTTATTTATAGGTTTTATTTATCGTTTTTGTTTATAATATATTTTTATTTATTTAATCATATATATATTTTTTTTACACAGTATGACTTTTTTTTATATGTTTTTTGTTTATGTTTAAATTTATCTCGTTAAACCTTAAAAATTAAAAATATTGGCGTAATCAATTTATTTAAAATAATAATAATAATAATTATAATAAATCATTTGTTTTTACTATTTTTTTTTCTTTTTTTAGAAAAAATATATATTTTATTTATTTAATTAAGTTTTAATAATAATAATAATATAGGCTAGACACTTTTATAGGTAGGTATGTATATATAAAATTATATGTATAGGTAAATATTTAATGTACTTAATAAAAAATATAATAAAAAATATCCACATTTAAAATATATTTAATAGGTTTATAGTATTTTAAAATGTATTTTAATAAAATGTCTATAGAAAATATGTTACTGTAGGTTGGAGTGTAAGAATTGGAATACTTATATTTTAAACCTCTAGCTAATCTCTAGAAATCAAATTTAGGATATTTAATTGTGGTTAATGGAACTGCAGTCAGTTGAAGCTAAGAGCATCGCTGCGTATAATTAGCAAATAACAACAATGACAAATATCACCGGAAACTTCCCAGCACCTTCTTTTTTATTTAATTCCGATTTAAGTCTAAATAATATAGAAGTTGGTGATCTATTACTTTTTAATCGTGACCGAACACATAAATGAGTTGTCTCCATTAGTATCTACCGTTTTGTGATTAGTTTTTTAAGGATAAATTATTAATTAAAAAAAATTAAAAAGCAATCCAAAATTTCAAATCTCAATCAATCAGATCGGTCAATACATTTATCATTGTTCAATAAAGATTGCCAGCTAATAGGAATACTACGAATTGTTTAGAAGGTTTTAACGCAAACTATTTAAATCACTTAATTTTATAAATATTTTAATTTTCACTTCTATTCTTACAACTCCTTTAAACCAAACACCAATTTTTGAGATATAAAACTAATATAAAAAATTTTTAATATAATTAATAATAACACAATAATATCTCCACATATATAATTTTAATTAAAAATATATATATATTTTTGTTTTTTAATTATGTAATTTTTTAAGTACGTGTGTTACTTGTTTTGTTTTTGTATACAACATTCAAAATTACAATTATCACAATTTTAAAGTTTTATTTCCCCATTTTTAAATTTTATTTTTAATTTATGTATTATTTTTATTTATTATTATTTTGATTAATAAATTTATAGAAACCAAATTATATATTTTATTTTAATTATTTTATTGGCAGTTATGTAAAAGTGTTTACTTTGCAGTATAATTAAACATCCATGCACCATCCATTTATATCATTGTGTGGGTAAGTGTGGGTTAAAATTTATTATGCTTTGCACGAGGGTAGTTTTTTATTATTTTAGTTACACTTTTTTTTTTTTAAATCTAGAAATTTTGCTAAAATAATTAATCAGTTCTCGTCAAATGTGATATATTTTGTTACTGCTTTTTTAAAATTATTATTATTAATTAGTTTCAATAATATTTATTTATATTTTATTATTGTCTTTTACAATTAATTTTTAAAATCAAAATATTTATTAAGATTTAAAAAAAAATTTAAATTTGTTAAAATCTAAAAAAACAAAATGGTTTTTGTGGAATGTAACATTCGTTAGGTAAACTGTAACGAAAACCAAACGACATTAACAATTAGTGTGTGTCCCCGCCCGAAACTATATAATATTATAATAATAGTATGCAATAATGAAAGCCTAAAATCAAGTTTATTTTTAATAAATGTGCGAGAATATATTTCTGCTTTAAAATAATTATAAAATTAATAATAATAATAAAAAATAAAAATAATAATTAATTAAAATAACAAATAATAAAAATGAAATCTCTATAAAGTTCATACACCAACTTCTCGTACATAACAATCACGACACACACGTACGGCTTTCACTAAACCATATTTTGGTAGTGGAGCTGTTGAATTTGAGCATACACCACAAAAAACGCCACCACAATTTCGACAATGATGTCGCCGGCGAAATGCTGTAAATGGTACAGCACATGCCATACATCGGGGCGCTTCTTCATCCGGTATCCATCTTGGTGGTTTTTCATTACCATTTGATCCACGCCGTATCGTTTGATTACGACATTCATCTTGTTCTTGGTGACCAACCACATCGTTTCGATTCAATCGATTGTTGTTATTGGTTGGTGAATTTTCCGGTGTAAAATCAACTGGACTCGACGAATTACTATTACTATTATTTATTTGTGGTTCTATTTTACGATTACGCTCACGCACCGAATTTGATCGTTTATTTTCGATAAATTGTCGTGAATCACCTCCACTATTATTTACATCGTTTGGTGTCTCACCCAGGCTACGGCTACGCTCAATATGATGACTACGAATGATTGGCACACGATTTTCTGATTCAAAACTAGAACTTCGTTCGCCACGTGTATTTACATTATTATTATCGAATACTGAATCGGATTCGGGATTTGCTTCCTCCGCCGAATAAATACTTTGATTTGAACCGCCCGAATTCTCTTGAATTACGTCATTTTCACTTGCGCGAAACTCAAACATATCACTTTCTTTTGGTTTTTCGGGTATGGTGATTTCTTCCTGGGGCGGTGATGTATTTATTAGAAATACACTTCGTAAAATTTGACGTAAGTCTGAAGCAAAATTGGTCTGTAACTGATCGGAAACTCCAGCGATGCATACAAATAAACGATGCAGCAAATTTTCTATGCTCCTATAAGAAAATAAAACAAAAACGATCGGTTAGAATATTATATTTGATGCATTTGATGGAAGGTAGCTTGTTCAGGTTTGGATCAGATCAGTTATAGGAAGAATTATATATGTTCTCTAAATTGTCGAAAGCTAAGTAAGATAAGCTGGCAAAACTGGCACTGATGGAAATCCGTTTGCTTAAAAACTGGATCGATGGATGCGATTAAAAAAAAACAAGAAAAAATTGGTGGAATAAAATTTTAATGGAACCATTTAGTTCTAAAAAATTTCTCGCAGAGGAAATAATTCATTTAATTTAAACAACTTTAGCAAATGCAGTACTAATACTTTGCCGATAAATTACGAGGAAAAAAATATTTTTTTAGTTTTTATTCAATGCCATCTTTTCTGGGGCCGAAGCTCTCCCAACTCTTTCGCGGTTAATTTAACGTTATACTTTGCACCATTGCTAGCCAAATCGAGGACTCACGAATACAGGTTCGCTTTAAATATCCATGTGCACATTGCATTGCTCCAGCCAGCCTGTACTGGCATGGACGATGGTTCGACCCATGGATTCTGCAGTCCAACAACAGGAAGTCATAGTTTTGTTCATTTTCATTACCAATCATAATTAAGTGATGAAAAATCTTTTTTGCAACTCTTTTCCGTTGGGATTCGAATCCGGTACCTCCCGACCGCAGCTTTACCCACTGCGCTACTTGCTTCTTATTTATTACCGTTGTTGAATACACATTTTCATAAATTTTACAACAAAAAAACAGTTGGGATAATCATAACGATTTTGATTTTTTTTTTGTTTTTGAACCCTGCAATCTTTTCTGGGGCTGAACTCTCCCAACTCTTTCGCGGTTAATTTTTAACGTCCTACCTTACGCCATCACCAGCCAAATCGAGGACGCACGAATACAGTTTCGATTTTAAATCCATCTGCACATTGCATTGCTCCAGTCAGCCTGTAATGACATGGATGATGGTTCGGTCCATGCATTCTGCACTCCAACACGGGGTCATAGTTGTGTTCATCGTCATCACCGATCGTAATCAGATGATGAAAAATCCTTTTTGCAACTCTCCTCCGTTGGGATTCGAACCCGGTACCTCCCGTCCCAAACACCGCAGCTTTAACCACTGCGCCAATTGCAACGATTTTTATTGATGACTTTATTGAAAGGGCATAATTTACGATAAATATCCAATAGGTAAAAGTCAAAATTAAAATGCAATAATGTTTAATTTTTCAAAAGGGAATTCTGGAAATGAAAATTCTCCATTTTTCTAGCTACAAAACAAAAAATTGTCCAATGCTAAGATAACAATATATTTTTATCTGGAGCCGTTCGAATAAATACAATACAGTGTTTTCTTTTTTTTCACACGCCTATTAAAAGTTTCAAATTGGTATCTTGGAAATTCGTTTCGATATTGCCACATTGTACATTTTAACATAACCTCAATAATTATAAAACTAATAATATAGAAAAAAAAATGACTTACTTAAACTTCATTCGACCAGCGGCTCGTACAGCTAAGGCAATCTCCTTTGGATCACCGTCCGATTTACATGACGATGTTTCACCACTCGACGATGAATCACTATTAATCAAACGGGCGGCACGCCGTTTACTCGACGAACTTCGATTTGATTTCGTTCGACTTTTTGATGATGATTTCGATGTGCTACGATCGGTCGACGAACGACTCGATATTTTCGACGACTGGCTACTTTCATTCGATTTTTCCGTTGTATCATAATCGTCGGATGAATCGGAATTTGTTTTACTACAACCCGGTTGAACTTTACCTAAATTATCCCAATTCTCTTGGTAACGTTCGGTTTTCGATTTTTTGTGACTCGATGAATTTGTCGTCGAATGTGTAGTTTTGTGTTGTCTATTAGTTTTATTTTCTATATCATCACAACTATGATTTGATTTTCGATTGTTATTATTATTGTTATTATTATTATTATGATTATTATTAGAATTTTTATTATTATTTGGTTCATTTGCTATTTGCTTTGTCGATGAAAAGTTATATTCATCTTCACTAGAAATAAAACTATCAGTCAATGGGGCTTCATTCGTTTGAAGTAAATTACCAAAATTTGTATTTGAAATTAAATAGCCAGTGGCGCAATCGGGTTGCACTAATATTTCACAATTATCATTAATATTATTATTTGGAATATCATCATCACAATCATCTTCATCACCATCGTCAATTATAACATTTCCCTCACCATCATTATCAATATTTGGTGAGTAGAAATTTGTTAGAATACCTTTATTATTATACCGACTATCATTTACAATATTACTAACTAAATCATCATCACTATTTATTTTAACGTCATCACAGTTATGCTTACTATTAGTATTAGTTTTTAAATGTATGTCTTCATTAGTACATAGTAATTTCTCCAATTGATACAATTCATTTTTATTTAGAGTTAATAGTAAATCCCGTATTCGTATCAATAATGTTCGAAATGGACGAAACATTTCAGACATTTGATCTGAACTTAATTCCATATTAAGTGGTCCCCGATCGTATATAATTAAACCGGATATAATAGCTAGCCGTGGAATTGAAAACATTAACGATGGATCAAATGAATCAACTTGTTCCTGTTCGATAAGTCCTAGTTTTAAAGCACGATGCAATGTTTCCGAAAATAGTACACAAATTAATTCTTGCATTTCATGTTCTTGTTTCGATTTTACTTGTACCATCGCCGATACGTACGATAATTCAAATTCGGCAAAAAGGCAATCAAATATTTTTAAACTTTCGTATAGAGTTTCGGTAGCTGCATCATTTAAATCTAAATTTAATGTTGGTGAATTTGGAATATTATTACGAAGGCACTGTTCACGTAATAAATTACGTACATTATCTAAACTTTTTGTAACAGCTTTTGCTAATGGTCTCATTGCGGCACTTTCTTCTTCACGATTCATTATCGATGAACCGGCGGCAAGACATTCCGCACCAAACCATAATTGTCCCGCTAAGCTTTCTTGAAGTACTTCTTCAGGAAATTTAGCACGAAATGCACGTGGTGTCCGATCATCACACAGTAATTCGTCCATTATCTGATTTGTAATCGCAAGTACACGATCCTGAAAATAGAAAAAAAATAAAAAATGTATCAATAAAATCGTACTTCTAGTGTAGGATTTCCCTGTGATCGGGAAACATACACATGGCTCGTACAACTCAAATCATCATTAAATGCCTGGAAGATCCTCAGACAAAGAAAAAAGCAGACGTATTAGAGGTGAAGTAGTGGGAATTAATAGGTGTCCAAAAAAGATGAAATCTCTCAATAATCTCAGTCCATGCACCTTATGTAATAAAGGGGAATCGCTCAGAACTGGACATTTTAAAACTGGATATTTCAAAATAGGATTTGTCAAAACGAGATAAGGTACAAAACTGGATATTTCAAAATTGGGTAATTCATAACGAGATAAGGTACAAAACGAGATATGATACAACACTGGTTATTTCAAAACGGGATATTTCAACATGTGATTTAAACTTAAAATGATTTTTTAGGAAAGTTCTGGAATATGGCAAATTAGGGAGGAACTCGGCGAGTTCTTAACCGATTTTGATGAAATTTGATACGTAGAAAGAATATGGGATTTTAAAATGATTTTTTGGAAAAGTTCTGGAATATGGCCAGTTAGGAAGAAACTCGGCGAGTTCTTAACCGATTATGATGAAATTCGATATGTTGGATAAAAATGAGATTTTAAAATGATTTGTTGGGAAAGTTCTGGAATAAGGGCAGTAAGATTCCATACTTGAATATTTCTAAGGAGAGAAATAGAATTTTCCTTAACTTAATGTTTTTTTTTCTTTAATTGTATAATTAAAGTTAATTTAAAAACCTTTTTTGGGAAAACCTCTGGAATATGGCCAGTAAGGTTTCATACTTGAATAATTTTAAGCAGAGAGATAAAATTTTTCTTCACTTAATGATTTTTTTTAATTTCTGCTTTTCTCATCTTATTAAAATAATCATTGACTTGAAAAAATCATTTGAAAATCACATTTTCACCCTACATATCGAATTTCATCATAATCGGTTAAGAACTCGCTGAGTTCCTTCCTAATTGGCCATATTCCAGAACTTTCCTAAAAAATCATTATAAGTTTAAATCACATGTCGAAATATCCTGTTTTGAAATATTCAGTTTTGCATCATATATCGTTTTGTACTTTAACTCGTTTTGAAATATCCAGTTTTATACCATATCTCGTTTTGTACCTTATCTCGTTTTAAAATATCCAGTTTTGAATTATCCTGTTTCGTCAAATCCAGTTGTAAAATATCCAGTTTTGACCGGTACCCATAATAAAGCTTATCTTACAAAACCAGCTAATGGTTGAAAGTTTCTGATGGAAGGGCTTTGTCAATGAGATCATTGTCCCAGAATAATTCCGCTTATTGTACATTTACGAAATCAGCATTACATTACTATTAAGATTTGTTTATAAATCATAAACTACGATATGTATAAATCGTTTACGCTTAAACAATCATCAAAAATTATGTTGAAGATATTATCAATCGGTTGATTAAGCGTAACCTAACATGATTTTGTTTTAACGACCATCATGAACATTATTATTAGATTATCGATAATTTGAGTTGACGAAAAAATTAAATATTGATAAATTATATATTAGTTAACTCACCTGTCCTTGTCTTAATCGACTGACGAGCCGTGAACAACGTTCTGGTTCTGCTCTACCATCAAAACTATCTAGTTCACTAGCAACTGCTGTTAGAGCACGATCAGCATGGTAAAATCGAGCCAAAAGCGATTTATCATCTTCCTGCAATAAATCAATAAAAAAAATTATTTAATTATTAATTAAACAAACCCACTTATGTAATTTTTACATAATTGCATGCCGATAAGTAATTTCCATATATATGTACTGCAAGCGAATAAAAAATAAAAATAAATCATTCGTGAAAAACACGAAAAATATAATACACTCATTAAATATTTCCTTGATTTAGCGCATTTAAAATATAAATAAATACATTGTTACTGTAAAAACGCAAATATATTTTCCAACCATACTGTATCGATCAAGGAAGTTGTAATTAAAAAATTTTAAAATTTTACGACTATACATTGAAAATATGTAGTTTAAAGTGTATGGACAGTCAACCAATTATAAATATAAGTTAAATACATTAATCGAGATTACGGGATAAATTTTACGACAAAAACATTTTACCGCGCTAGAGTATTAATTTAATTAAGAAAATAGAAATAAAATGTTTGGCTGCAGGCACGATGATCATGACATGATGAATATTTAATATTTAATTACAAATGTTATTATAAATGAGTCGAGTTTGTTTGAGACAAAACAACTATACAGACAGTTTTCTTATATATTTTCATAGAAAAGATAAATGATTTTCACCAATGTGACAGCAAAAGTTAAACAATATGTTGTGCTGACGAAGAGTTATTATTTTTTTACAAATATTATAGTTGACTCATTCCAAGAAATAGAACAAGAAATAATTGAAAAATCAATTATGGTAAACGCCATTAAAAGCACTAGTGGTGTTAGCAAAGCGGTTTCGTGGCTAAAACAGGGTTTCTGCTACTTTTCCTACTATGTTTTAAAAATGTCTTGCGACATTCTGGTTATATCACTGGGTGTCTTTCTCAGTTAGTTCCCTAACCCCATATCCACTTTCGTTTTCTAAGTTTCATTTCAATGCCAAATGAGTCAGAGTGTTTGTGCATTAGTATGCATATATTATCTGGATAATCGAGGCCGTTTAGTAGCCTTACGGAATATGCCAATGAAACCTTTGTTCTTATCGGTAATTGGTTTGAGCATATTTTCCAATAATACAAGGAAGAATAACGGCGATAGGACATATCTTTGCCTATCTCGTCTTGTGTGGTGTTATATGTTTATTCCTTTTTTTAGCATCCCGGGCAATTTCTTTTTTACGGGAACGTGCAGCCGCTAAGAAAACCAGGCGTGGTTGTTGGCACTATATTAGCCATATAAAAATTCGTTTGTAGCTCGTTGCTCTCAAAGAAACTCGATGTCCAAAAAGTGGAGACCATATGTACCAAGGCTATACATTGCTTTACAATGGAGGCGACCTCGACAATCGAGTGTTGACTTTCTTCTTGGGCTCAAGGTTAAAACCGCATTTTACAATTTCAATGGTCTGATGGGATTCATACCGGAGCACGACGTCAGAATAATGATTGGTGACTTTAATGCTGGCCAAAATTAAACTGGTTTATGTGAAAACATAGGTCCGTATGCCCAACACGATCTAGCGACCAATAATGCGAAAAGAATGATGTACTTTGCGGTCGCACATGACCTTATTTTGGCTAGCATATTCTTCCCTCATAAAAATATCCATATAATATATTTCGAAATATATTTCGTCTTGGAAACATGAACACACCCTTGTAAGACGTCCAAAGTCAAATTGAAATTGTGTTAATTTTTAAGGGAAGATCTCGGATTATCCAAGATATGAGATCTTATAGGTCGGCTGCCAAATTTGTAGGCAGTGATCATCAATTGATAACTAAGAAGCTAAAAATACGGGTTTCGTACAACTCAGTCATCGCAGGAAAACGTAACTTACGGTCTGATCGTGAAGGTCTGATCAACGAAGATAAAAAAGCACAATATCGTGTCAAATGATGTATTTAAAAGTTGCCAAATACAGACTGCGGAGATTTGAATATAGAGGACCCATCCTACGAGGAATTCACACGGGCCATGCCAGAGACTTAAAAGAAACCGGTCTCCTGGGGTTGATTGCATTAATTCCGTACTCTTGATATTCGGAAGGGATACTTTGTGGAACTATCTTTGTGACCTTATTCGATTACTATGGCAAAGCAAAGATATGTCTGAAGAATGAAAAACAGCCGCGTTGTGTCATATTCTTAAAAAATGAGTTCGCTCAAAATGCGAAAACTATCGCGACATATCTCTCCTTTGTACAGCATACAAATTACAGTCCTAAATAATATTGGAGAGAATCACTTCCCTGGCAGAAGAAATTGTAAATGATTACAAAGGATCATTTCGTCCGAATCGATCATTCACTTATCAAGTTTTTTTCGAGAGGATGATTCTTTCTAAATATTGACAACTATCTTGACTACATGAAATATATGTGCGTTTATGTAAAATGACAGTAATGCAGTCACAATGTTAGGACAAAGTTGAGCACAAAAAAACTATCAGAAACTTTTTCAAACAGTTTTGGTGTACGACAAGGAAATGCTCGGTTTCCGTCCCTCTATCTTTTGTAAAATAGAATTTATCTTTCGTAAAAGTGAAACATTTCAGGCAATATTTTGTACCGTCAGTCCAACCGCAGGTTCTGGCATATGCAGATGATATCTGTAAATTTGAACTAACTGGCAACGGCGTCAAAGGACTACTGGATCCACTTTTACGATTCTTAGTATCTATTGGTCTCAAAATCAATGAGTCTAAAACAAAACATATGATCACTGATTTTGGATGTTGTCATGTATGGGTCTGAGAGTTGGATCTTGAGGGATGAGTATAAATTTGCGCATGCTCAAACGCAACTGTGACGACATTAACTACCACGAGATTAAACATTTATTGACAATTCCTGATTCGTTCATGAAATAAAAGGACAGCAAGCATGCTGGGTCGGACAAATAATTCTGATCGTTGACATTGATAACACTCTTTCGTCCAACCATTCAAATTTTTATTGATCGTTGGTCAAAACCATCGTGAAGCGATCAACTGACGAGTAGCTCGTATTCCCGAATGAGAATATCCGTGAAGATTCTTGAAAATCTTTCTTCTCAATTCCTGATACGAACGGCCATCTTCGTGGACAGCTCACACCATAGTTTGTTGTTCAATGTAGGCACTTGTACCAATTTCATCATCCCAATACTTGTTCCAATCTCACTCTCTGTTATTAATTTAGCTAGTTCCTCATTGTCTCGCAGTCCCTCTTGTACTGTAGTCAATGTCACCTCGACCGACTCCATACTAGCTTCTTCGGGTAGATATAGTGTATATCTTTCCCCTTGACGTACCTAATATCAGTGGTAAATTGGGAGACATAGTCAAAATCACGCGACTGCGAAGGAATTCGCTCAATTTTTGAAGCTAAACACTGTAAACGCTCGACCCTCCATGAAATGTCGAAAGTATTTTATTGGCAAATAAATCGCCTATAGAGCTATCTATCAAATGTCGAATATTTTTGTTCGGCGTTGCTTAATTTCTTTGAAAAATACTTTTTGTTGCAATTCGGTCCCAAACTAAAATCGTGGCTCTAGCCCACTCCATTTCTGCTCTTTCAAAATTCTCTTGGTATATATCGGACCAAGTAAAAATTTTTGTTGTTGGCTTTTTAGCCAACGTGGCCAAATGCGAATAGATTGGGGTGAGTATTTCTACAAGTTCTAAAATCTATGGTAGTTATTGGCCATTCCAATGAACCGTTGAATCTGACGCAAGTTCGTGGGGATTGAGAAAGTCTCTATGGCTTTGATTCTATCTTCTGATGGGTGGATTTCTTGTGGTTGTACTTTATGACTTAAGAAATCCAGCTGGGTCACTCTAAAAACACATTTCGATGAACTTTTTATGAGAATAATTCTTCGAGGTGTCTTAAGTGATCTTCCAGGGTACGAATAGCAACCAGGTCATCTTTATAAACGAAGACGTACTCACGAGAGGTACGGTCACAGCATTCAGACGCCACAGGGACCCCTGTTCCCCACAGGGAACCCTCATAGGGACGCCAGTCGTTGCCTTTTTTGGCTACCATGTGTAAAGGAAATGCCGCTTGTGAAGACGATGGATGACAAATCACCAGCTCTACCATATTTTCAAATTTTTATTTTTGTCCTGCGGCTCTGACACGAGCAGGATCAAGACGACGTGGATGCGAATAAGGCATTCTTTCCGTTGTTTGGATACAATGAACGACGTCTTGCTGTACTTAAATGTCGTACCTTGAGAATTCATAGTCGACAACACTTTAGAATCGTATTGCGAGGGTTCGTCGGCCCTTGCGATTTTTTGCTTCCACTTTGAGATTTGTTTCCGCGTCGATGAGTTGTTTCTTTTTCAAATCTACCATCAAACCGAATTTCGATAAGAAATCCAGTCCCAGAATAGGACGATTAACGTCGGCAATAGTGAAGACGTGTATTAAATTTCTTAAGTCTCAGACTTAATTTCAAACATTTCATGCTTTACGTTTTAATGCTTGAACATTAAATTGGTGGTCGAATTTGTAAGATGAATTCGAAAAACTGGGTACAACCGAGATATCGGCTTCCGTATCAATGAGAAATCTTAAATTGGTTTCTGGGTTATGCGACACGATGACCACATACAGTTGTCGGCCGCCCAATACAGTTGTGATCCCCTTACCTTGGGATAAACACAACCATCGGAGCATCTTGTTGCTCGGTCTCCAAAACGTCGATGATATCAACAAATCTCGTTGTTTTTACGAGAACGACTTCGACTTCTACCCCGAAAATTTTTCTGACCCAAATGCGGGGTACGTATTTCTGAGACTTTTCGTTTCAATTCGTTACACATAGTTTTGACCATATCGCTCAACTCACATATTAGATCTTTTGGAAGAGATTGGACCTGATTCATAAACGGTTTTGTAGCTCCCGAACCCGAAGAAATATATGAGTTGTTGGTTTGGATAGCGAACAACACAGGTGGATTCGAAACTTTCCAGATCTGGTCGGCTAAAGTAAATTTTTTCGGTAGCTCCAACTTGCTTGCTGTGACTAAAAGCTTATTTACTTTTCCGGGTAGCTGACGAGCCCACAGTTTTTCCAGCAACTTACGATCGAATTGGGGCTGACCGGCGAAAGAAACTATAAACCGATAAAAGTCGGAGGATTTCATTTTCCCCATATCTGCGCTAGGAACGGTGATTGATTAGGGTGTCCTTTAGCATCTGGTACAAATTTTCTGTTCCAGGTGGTAACTCGATAATATCAAGGACTGACTTGATCACCTCTCTAAGCAAGAATATGACTATTTTCGATTACGAAATTGGATCTCAGCTTGGGAGAAAAATCACGTCGTTAAAAACCACGTCAGGGTCGCCAGTGTGGGCGACTTTTAATTTACTGTTTAATGCCAGACAGTGGTTATCAGCTACGATTTATTTTCCAATATCAACCGAAAATTTGTTTTGATTGCAACTTGATACGCATGATGGAGTTTTGCACATCGACTACTATGCTAATCAACCAAGCATGACACGTCTATTTTAGATATTCAAAAATTGTATAATAATTTACCCTTTTCTACATCAATCCAAAGCAAATTAAATGTTTTATTTTATAAATATTTGTCATATATATTAAGAATAAGAGGAAGGTATAGTTATATTCCAAGAACTTTCTATAATCAAAACCATTATTGGTAAAATTCTCTTGGTTGTTTTTAAATTTATCAAGAATTAAAATTATCTCATCGTACACAAACAAAAATACACCGCGAAATGATTTTTTTTTTTTTTATAAATTTCAAGAAGAAATAGAACGAATATATGTCATGAGTCATAAATCGGGGTTGCGTCGTAAATTTTATTTTACGAATTGGGATCACTGTAAAATTCCCATTCAACCAACTAAGTAATAATGAGATTAGTATATAGTAAATACTAATTAATTTATCACAAACTATAACAATAACGTAGTATAGTATAGTATACTAGACTACAAACTCGTAGCTTTTGAGGCGAAAATTGATAAATTGCCAAAATAATTTATTTTCGTTATAATCAACCAACCTGTTGAATTTGAATTAAATTGAAATACACAAAAGAGTTTCTTTTTCAAATGCAAGGCATACGGTGACTTTAGATTTGTATTACGCATTTTGTTTATGTTTCGTTTTACTGTAAAAGATTAACGCATTAACGTCGTTACGTACTATAGAAGTATATAGTAAATATATAAATTTTTTGTGCTACATGAGAAGTAGAGCTAATGACATCTTATAACATATACGATTATGATTCATGGTAACGCTAAGACAATTTATTTCTTATCTTTATAAAAAAGCATTTGCATGTAAATTAAGCAATGATTTTAAGATTGTTATGGGCCAAAAATGATAGTTATTCATTTAAAATTTAGTTAACATTGGATAGATGACCAAGTATGTCTGGATTTATCCTATAAACCAATATGTCATAATTATATAGAGTCAGCCACTGGTCAGTATTTAATGTTTTTCGAGTTGACAAATGGAACTAGGTTAATGGCTTTAACTGAGAAAGTCAAACGTATATTATAGTTTTTGTTATTACGTTGATAATTGAGTTTTGTTAGCAGGCATTCGAGGGCAGTTCAATAAGTAGGCGATTTTCAATGAATAGCTTCACAGATCACTGAACGTACGTAATTTTTGTAAAATGCAATTTCTAAGTAAGTAGTTACATTAAATTATTTTATATATTTGGCTGAAAACCCCGCAAAATAAAACCAAGAAAAAGCTTGATAAGTATTATGGCACACCGGCTCTATCGAAAACAACTGTGGTTTATTGGTTTACAGAATTTAAACGTGATCGTACAAGCACAATTGTTAAATACCGTTCAGGTCGACTAAAAGAAGTGATAACCTCAGAAATGATGGAAAAATCTAGGATATCGTTTTGAAACATTACCGAGTGAAAGTGTTTGACAAACATCTCAACAAACCGTGTACATTACATTTTTTATGAATATTTTTATTTGAAAAAGTTGGCAGCCAGATGGGTGCCGAATTTGTTGACAATATATCGTAAATAATCCAAATTAATTTTTGCGACTCATAACCGTTTACACTTAAGAAGCAAAATAACAATCGAAACAATGAATTGAATAAAGCTGGTTCAAGTGCACCGAAGAAGGAAAAGTGGTTGTACCACTAAAAACGATCACAGGAGATTGTTATGTGGCATTATTGGACAAACCGAACGTTAAAATACAGAAAAAATTAATTGCTTTTGTATTCGTCTTATTTTCAAGATCTAGCAAAAGTTAAACAATATTACTAGTTACTACTTCGTGTTCCTAAATTTGGAAAAATAGTTTGGTGGAAAGACATTCACGTCAAATGACGCTGTTGAATTGGAAATTAATGTGTGTTTTGGAGGACTGGAGAAATATATATATATATATATATATATATATATATATATATATATATATATATATATATATATATATATATATATATATATATATCTATATATATATATATATATATATATTCTTTTTTTTTTTTGTTTCACAGTTTTATTTTTAGAAAAAAATAGTTTTTTATTCTGAATTTATTTCTAAAGAGATATGGTTGAGCCTGAATATTTACTATGCGATTTCCGCTCATTAAATAAAACATTTTCATAACTTTAAAAATATATAGATATCGGACGGGGCAAAATTTTTTAATCAACAAATAGCGGGAAAAATGGTGTAGTTCTTGGCAAAAAATTCATTATTTTAAGTACACCCTTTTGAATTGTCATTAATGATTTGATGTTGGACAAATAAATTCCACCCCAACATGTAATTCCTTACTAAAGATGAAAATGAAGATGAAGACATTTTAAAAACTCACAACTGCAGATATTACGCAAAAAACAGAATGATTTTAATAATGAACGACGGAGTTTAGTTTTTAAATTTATTACATGATTTTTAAAGTTAAGCTGTGAATCCCAATTTAAACCCAGGTATTTGAAAGAACTTACAGTTTCAATATGTACGCAAAGACTATTGCAGTTAGAATCATTACGTGTAAAAGAATGATAAGTTAATGGATCATAATTTTGGATAGGACTACTCAAATTAAAATACATCAATTTGAACTTGTAGGCTTAGAACCATGCAATGAACATAGAATCATTTTTTTTAGTAATTTTAAATCAAACTTAATGTCACTATTTAACGAGTCAATGTTGGAGCTTGTATACTGCAGTGCAATATCATCAGCAAAAGCGATAATATTACCACGTAGGTTAAGATCAAAAATTGAATTATAGTAAATCAGAAAAAGCAGTGGTCCCAAAACCGACCCTTGTGGAAACCCAACACTCACACCTTTTTTATTGCTGTGGGTCTTGCCAATGGATACACTTTGAACTCGATTAGCTAAATATAATTTAAAAACAGAAAGTGCAACACCCCTAATACCTATATGCGATAATTTTTCCAATAATACTTCATGATTAACAGTATCGGACGCTTTAGTAATGTCAATGAACAGTGCGGATACTTTCCGGTTAATATTTATTTGATTGTGCACAGGAGTCAAAAATGAATTAAAAGCCAATTCAGTTGACGAGTTTTTAATAAAACCAAACTGTCTTTTATCAAGAAAGTTTGTTTTCTCCAAAAAACTCAACAATCTAGATTTAATAATTTTTTCAAATATCTTTGAGAAAGTGTTCAATAAGGTGATTGGGCGATAATTATTTGGATCAGTACGAGGTCCCTTTTTATAGAGTGGCTTTACGATACCAATTTTTAGATTGTCAGGAAAGATGCCTTTAGCAAAACACATATTGAAGATATACGCTACAATAGGCGCGATACTAAAAATAACATTCTTGACCACTACATTTGAAATCTCATCAATCCCACATGAGTAACTATTTTTGAGTTGACAAGTAACTGAGATAATCTCTTTAATTCACTAATAGGGAAAAAATAAATTTGAACTATTAAACCTGGTTACCATATCCCTTCGGATAGTATTATCAACATAAGTATTTTATAGTGTTTCGCTTAGAATGACTTTTGGTATGTTAATGAAATGATCATTGAGCAAATTAACAATGCTATTTAAGTTAATAATAAGATTATTATCACCACTTTCCATTGATGTAATAGAATCAGCGCCCCAATTATTATTTTAAACACTATTTACAAGTTATATATATATATATATATATATATATATATATATATATATATATATATATATATATATATATATATATAAATATATATATATATATATATATATATATATATATATATATATATATATATATATATATATATATATATATATATATATATATATATATATATATATATATATATATATATATATATATTGATATGTTTGTTCGTGGTTTACCATTAAATATAGTAAAAATTCTTTTATATCTTTAATAAAATAAATTCAACGTACAAATTATGTAAAGCTGCCTCATCGTGCTTGCGTTTTAAGTGGCCCTCTTTCTTATAGGCAAAATATATTCCGGTAACTTTTCGTTCAACGGACATATCTTTGGTTTGCTTTGCTTTACTAATCAAATAATTCGAAAAACCGGTTCTAAAATATTTGCAATATCCTCCAGGAGACCGGTTAAAAATCCGAACTAAAGATGACCCCCAAATCATTAACCACATTAACTCTACTCAATAATTGGTCGTTAAGAAAATAATCAAAAATTAATGGATTTTTAGCTTTAGAATAAGTAATTACATGGCATTTATCAACATTTAAAAACATTAGGAGCACACCAATCACGAAACCTGTTTAAGCCGCGTTGAAATAATTCACGATCTAGTTCGCAAGAAATATTTGCAAATATTTTCATGTCATCGGCAAATAAAACACAATCAGTATATTCAAAACACTCAACAACGTCATTAATAAATAATATAAATAATAAAGGCCCTAAGTGGCTTCCTTACGGCACACCAGACGATGCAAAAAAATATGCTGATGATGTATCGTTTATCTTAACATACATTTTCCGACTTGATATGTACGACCTTATCCAGTTTAACGGAATAAAGTTACAATTCAGTATATTAAGTTTTTCCAATAATATTCGATGATTCAGTTTGTCAAATGCCTTTGCAAAATCGGTATAAATCACATCGACTTGAGTACCCGCTGTAACCGAATTGATTAATTTATTTTGGAAAACGGCCAATTTAGTGACCGTTGAACGACCAGGAACAAATTCATGCTGACGTCCGCTAATCCAGTGAAAATATAATATGTTATTGACCATTGACTCAAATAGTTTTGGAATAGTAGATAGTATTGCAATACCGCGATAAGTTACATTACTGCGGGCTTCACTTTTATACATAAAGTGGGTACATGCGTGTTCTCTAACAAAAACGCTTCCGAAGTATTCCGCAAAGTAATCGCAGATTGTTTCTGAATTATTAGACTTTTCTCCTTAGAATTCCATAAACAATCGCAAACCATTATTATGGTTCTTAAGTTTGAAAAATACTAGAAATTCTTTGGGTTACAGCGTAAATCATCTTCTATGTCAATAATGTAATTATTGTACAGAAATCGGTTTAGGCAAGAAAATTAACTTCATAAAGATTTAAACTGTAAAAGATCACGATGTAACCCTGTTAGCCTTTATATCTTGTGATATTTATTACGCGAAGCCTCTAATTGAAAATAATTTTAACCGCCATATACTCCACGATAGGATCAGAAAATTCAAGTTCAATGGAATAGTTTTTCCGAACTACAATTAGAACACCACCACCTTTAAGGTTAGTACTATAACTATACCGATCGCGACGGAAAACACAAAAATAAGGAGGAAAAAATTCATCCGTACTAAAATTGACAGTCAGTCAAGTTTCAGTCAGAACTATTATGTCGTAATTCGACTCCAAAATTTCAAGATAAAATTTATCAGTTAAAACTATAAACCAAATGAGTTTAAGGCCTATTGTACATTTTAGTTAAACTAAGCTAAGCGATATGCAATATGTTATCGCTAATAGTTTGCATATCACGTATTTAAATGAATCGTTGCACACTTGAGCTAAGCTATGCGAGATATATTTTTTTGGTTCGAGCGATGAAAACAAACTTAGCTCGAGTTGTATTTCCCTTACTAATGTCAGCTTTATCGTTCACACGTACATTGAAATTTTTAATATTAAATCAAAACCTCCTATATTAAAATACAAGCTAATTTTATTTTTAATATTAAATGTGAGTCAATTGCATCCATGTATGTGTGAGGGATGTTATAGTTGAAATGTGCAACGTAATGAACTTAGCGAGCTATGCTAAGCTAAGCTGAAATATTTTTATTGGTTAGCTTAGCTGAAATGTACAACGGGCCTAAGCCTTGCCTATTTAAAAAACAGCATTTTTATTAAAGGTTGTTAACTTATTGCCTAAAAATTATTAATTGCAAACATCACATATTTTGAGAATATCACTTATTCTATACAATTTATGCATAAGAAAAATAGTAAAATTACTAATCTTGTGGTATATTAATCTTTGTTATGAAGTGATGGCGCAACCTCAACAGATCAAAACAAGAACCATTTGTTGTCGAATAACTACTTTACTAACGGTACATTTAAAAAATTTATTTTAATTATATATATATATATATATATATATATATATATATATATATATATATATATATATATATAGCAAAACCTCGCATAACGTTACCCCATTTAACGTTGATTCACTTTAACGTTATTTCCAATCTACAAATTTTTTTCTTACAAAAGAAAATTGATATAAACGAATATTTAAACTTTTATGAAGTAATTCTTATTATAATTTAAAATTTCGTCGAAAATTTAACCGAACTTGACGAGCAAACAGCTGAGAAAGAAAGTAAAAGTGATGATAAGATTAAGGAACTAATTGAATCTCAGCTCTCCGTATTAAAATTAAATAAAGTAGCTGGATTCTATATCACATGCTATCGAAAACATAGTGGACATTTATCCAGATTTTGAGAGACGTACATCGATTATAGAAGCACGGTTAACCTTTCTTTAGAAAGTTTCCCGGTATTGCATTTTTTGTTCTTCAGTACGAGACTTTTGTCTGGCATTAATTTAGAAAATAGGCCCAATTCATCGGCATTGAACCAGTCGTTTTTTTGGTATCCCGCAACCATTTCAGCGAATTTTGCTTTAAATTTAGAAACATCGGTTTCACTGACTTCATTGGCCTCACCCCATAGAGCTTTAAATTGTATGTTGTACCGCACACGAAATTTCTCTAACCATCCATTAGAAACATGAAAATTATTCACACCTAATTTCGCAGCAATATTTTTGGCACTTTCTTGCACTAAAGGCCCAAATAGCATTACCAGCTCACATTTGCTTGAACCCCGAAAATTAGTTACTCAACTGAACGTACTTAAACAAATAGGAATTGGGACTATAGGGAATAGGAACTAGGAATTGAAAAAATAATACTCTCCGAGAAAAATTCTTTAGTAGTATATTTAAATACATTTACACTTGTTATAAATATTGTACAATATACGGAGGTAAAAATTATAGACAAAAATACAAAAATTACAAATTTTTCTGTTCAATTTCCAATGTAAAGAGGTTGTCCAAAATATAGAGGAAAATGTGAATTTTTTCATAAATTTTATATTGATTTTCAAGGGAGTGAATGAATGTGTCCAAAATAGAAAGGTGCCCAATGTTGTAGGTTTTACTGTATGTATATATAAATATATATATATATATATATATATATATATATATATATATATATATATATATATATATATATATATATATAATACATATATTAGAGAAATGTTTTTTTAAATGCAAACTATATGTCATATAGTCTTCCAAAATGTATATATGACAAGATGGTACGCTTTATATTTTTACAAATAATAATAAAAAACTAAATAAAAACTAATTTAATAGTTTTTTCATTTTTCTAGAAAGTTCTCTAATAGTAAAAACGAGTATTTTATAGTTTTTGTTCAAAACTATGTGTTTAGTCCAATTTTAACCCTAATCATAAATATACATAATTTCTGACCCTACTTATGTAATAATAGGCAGAGTGTGCTCTCAACAAATATATTATTTGATAAATATTTGGTGTGTTCTATAAAAAATATAATTTTACATTGATATATCATTGTCAAATAAAACAATTTCTATGTATAATCACATCAACCGCGCTATTATACTATTTCTACTGATAATGAGTTCTACAAACTAATTAAAGATACAGTCGAAGAAATGCACTAACAAAAAAGTAAATAACAAGAAAGGTCAAATAATTGTATATTCCACTTCTCTTAAAATTACGTCATAAAAGAGCAAATTGATTAACCGCGGGGATTTCCCAGCTGCAAGAGAATTAATATTTAAATTAAATTGTCAACCAGTGTAAAATTTATATACATACTCGTTAAATTCTAGCCAACATTATCCAGAATAAACTAGTATTATAGTAATACTGAAATAAGACATTTTATCTTATAGTTTTGATTAGTTTTATTATCACATGAGTAGACCAAACATTTAACGATACTACCATCATATATATATAGGCGTTAAATTCAATTGAAATTTTATTGCTTAGCATTTATAAACAGTAAGCTTTACTACTCTATATACCGTCTATAAACGTTTTGTTTTGTACACACTTAAAATTGTAAAGTATATAGTTTAGTGATTCATGCCCATCAAATAATTTAAAATTAAATCAATATGTATGGTTTAATATACGTTCGTACATGAATCACTTTAAGATCTCATAATGTTTTAATTAAGTCTGATTTGAACTATCGTATTAAGAATGAGATTAATGTATGGTATAAACATTAAATATTTTCTGTTCGCATGCTACTGCACACGATCAAATAATTAAAGATTAGAAAATAATTTTAATAAACCTACAGCAATTAATTTTGTATAGCAGGTGGAAATTTTAAAAATTTTAATTTTCTATTTGAAAATGGCATCGAAGCATTTAAGGTGAAAGAGCGCTGTATATACCTAATTATTCTGTGAATAGTTGAATAGTGACAACTGTATATTAGCTCCTGGGCAAACAACCCATTATAGCCATATAGATGGTACGAGTATAGTAGATATATATTTTGTTTATCATTAATCCAAATCAAGTAGTCAATTTGCAACCTAACAGAACTAAATTATCATCGATTTCTGGATCGAATCTGGGAAACTTTAAAATGTCATATAATTAAAAGCGACTAACTAGCTAGGGTGTTTATTAACATTAATTGAACACTAAAGAGATATTGTGGGTCATTTTCAAGAACCTCTAAGCTTACAAGATCATTAACATCTTCAACTAAATATTTTTTAAGCAAGTTAACGAAAATGATGAACTAAGAAGAAAACTGAGCGAAATTGAAAAGGTAACGTCGCAGCTAAGCAACGAAATAATGCTGCTTAAAAAGGAAAAGGAAAATTTAAAAAGGTATTTACAAGTTAAGGAATCTGAGGAGCCTCCACAGACTAGCAATGAAGTAGATACAATTGAAAAATTGTATACTAACGAAGAAGAACTAGTAAGAGAAACATATTGGGTCTTAAAAAAGAAAAGGAAAAGCAAGAAAAGGGGAAGTTAGAAAAGGAAAGCGGAGTCGTTTCGAGAAAGTGGTGAGATACAACAAAACACCCTCCTAACCACTGATGAAGCCGGAATACAACGAAAACACCTGACAATGTAAAATAGCCAAAATGTGGCTATTTTACATTGTATTTCTTATCCCATTGAAATGGAGATAAGAATCAAAGTTATGGCTAGGGGCCTCCATCCAACTTGTTTAAAGGAGGATATAATAGAAGACGTGATAGGCAAACGATTAAAAATTAAAGATGCAGCAAATATGCTCAAGAGAGAAAAAATAGAAAATGCAGGTGTTCAAATTACTAAAGGAGAATGCCCTTGTTTATGCTTAATTTAATAACAAAACAAAGTAGAAAAAATATACAACATAAAAGCCATCCTAAATATGAGTCAGAATAGAACTGTTGATAAAATCAACTGGCCAAATTCCTCAATGTAAAAATATCAATGCTATAACCACACCCAGAAATATTGTAGACGAGAGCCTAGCTGTGTCAGATGCTCAGGAAAGTACACTACCAAAGTATGTCCTTTAAGTAAAAACAGTCCCGCTAAATGCATAAACTGTCAGCATCCAACAAATTAAAGAAGATGTGCAGTATCTAAAGAACTACAACGTTACCGATATTGACGACGATATCGATACTCCAATTTTTGTAAAAATTCTAAGATGCATAGAAACCTTAAACATTCGGCTTGTGAAACAAGAAAAAGCATAGAAGCTGTAAATAGGCGCTTAAATATGCAATGTACTTTCATGATTTAATAAAATATGGAAATGAAAGAAGCGTTAGAATTACTCTCTGGAATGCAAATGGGCAAATGCAACATATTCCAAAACTAGAAATATTTTTAAAATCTGCCATTTATGAAGTAAAAGCCATTTTACTAAAACTTCATTAGCTAAAATACGTGGGTATTTTAGCTAATGAAGTTTTAGTTTTAGGAAAACGAGAGGATGATCAATTATGTTTGTAAAATACAACATCAAACACCACGAAGGAAAAATAGTCGAAGAAGAAATTCTGCAAGTAGCCACTATCAATGCTGATTTGTTCGCAACATATCTTGGAGATACATTCAGACCGCTCTCAAGACAAACTGCAGATGAAAACATAACACTCGTTAACAAAATTGACAGCCAAAGCATAAAACCTGGATCTTTACAAGAGTTAAAAGTTGAAATCAGCAATAAATTAAGCTCAAAAAAACATCCTGGCTAACACCTAATTACAGGAAAAAAATTTAAAACACTACCTGAAAAAGGATTATGAAAGCTACTTCAAATAATTAATGCAGCATTCAGACTTAACTATGTTCCACAACAATGGAAAGTAGCAGAAGTGATAATGATACGAAAACCCAAGCAAACCACCTAACGATAAAAATCTAATAGTCCGATTTCTTTGCTTCCAACTATTTCTTAATTATTCCAAAAATTGCTTCTTAAGAGAATCAAATTAATCATAGAACAAAGATATCTTATTCCTCCCCACCAATTCAGTTTCAGAATTACAAAAATAATAGAAGATCCGCTGGAAAGTAACAGAATATCTTCAAGTATTTGCTTGGATGTAGCACATCGTTCGATAAAGTATGGCACAGAGGAATAAAATATAAACTGCATCGAGATTTACCAAAGCAGTTTTATCTGATTCTAAATCTAAAGCTGACCGACATTTTAGGGTAAAATATGAAGATCAATACTCCTCATTGACGAAAATAACAGCATGAGTACCACAAGGTAGTATGTTAAGTTCAATTATCTACATCCTATACAAGAAATTTACCAAATGAACCTCAAATAGCAACATTTGCTGATGACACTGCAATCTTAGCAATTGGAAACAATGTAGAAGAAGCAACGAGAAAATTGCAAAGAACCACTAACATATTGAGGACAAAGAGATGTGAACCCAGCTAAATAAAACCAAGTCAATTCATGTTAATTTTACCAATAAAAGTTAACTAGATACCAGTGGAAATCAACTCACAGCAAGTTCCACATGCAAATACAGTCAAATATCTAGACATGACGTGTTAAGCTTAAGTAGAAAGACGATAGGAATTTTGAGCTTTCCCTACATAATAAACTGATGCTATATAGGCAAATTCTAAAACCAATATGGACCTACGATATTCAGCTTTGGGGATGCAATAAGAAGACCAATGTGAAAATAATAGCAGTTTTATGGTTAAAAAAGTTTCCATATTTATTGTTGAAGTAATGTCTTATGCTGTATTTTTTTGCTTTTCTACTGGTATATTCCCTGGGAAACAAGGAAATGGCCGTTTTTTCAAGTTGTGATAAGAGAAACTACCAGAATTACCGCCCAATTTCGAGAAACTAACGTATTCTAGAATTACCAGTTTCTTAAATCAAACAAATTTCTTACACAAGTCACAATTTTTATTTAGAAAGTTTAGAAGTACTAAACATGCTTTACTAGAAGTAACCAACTTTTTAAATAAAGGTGTGGATCAACATTTTAATGTGGCTTCTGTTTTTGTTGACTTAAAAAAGGCGTTCGATGTGGTTAACCACAAAGTGTTATTTTAGAAATGTTTTTTTGCTAGATTAATTTGAGTTGCCTTGCAATGGATTAGATCGTATATTTATTTAACAGATCAGTAAAAATTCAAAATTCTACCAGCACGAGCCAAATTATTAATGATGGCGTCTTTCAGGACCCCGTATTGGACCTTTATTATTTTTAATTTACGTAAACTATATTTTTAATATTGATTTCAGAGCACACCTAGTTGGCTTTGCTGGTGACTTAGTTTTCATAGTAGTGACTCAGCTTCACGTTTATGATTTTGACCAAATAATGTTTTACAGTCTTAATGATAATACTATTAGATCCTAACATACATGACATACAAGATTTTCGAAAATTCACAACCAGTAATTTTCAAGAACCGTTTTTAATTTAAGATCCAAAAATGTTTAATATCCTACCCAAAGAGTTGAAATCAGACACGCCAATCAAAATGTTCAGTCCTCAATTAAGACCTTTTCTTATATTATGCTCTAATGTAAATGATTTTATTATTATCATTATTTTTTTTTATAATTTTTATGATCTATAATTTTTTATGTTAGTTTTATGTCATAAAATTTATACGATTATGATATGCAATCAACATTGGGTTTTCTGTACTTCAGGTTAATAAATCTAAATAAAAAACTTACATTAAACACTACATGAATAAAACTATTATTAAATCTGATCAACAGCGTAAGAAACCATTATTGATCCTTTATTAAGATCTTTTACAAGTGCTTTCAGATCATTTAGTTTTATAATTGGCGATCGTTCTAGATGGTCAGCTTAACGAATGATTTTACACACAATGACAACCCACTAATAAATTCGATACAATTTTAGATTGGTTTGAATTCACTGAATTTTCAAAACTGTGGCTATTACGATTTGGCTACCGTTATTATAAAAAAAAAATTCATATCATGTCTCGTTAGCCTCACGCACTTGCAATCTCCGATCATTAATCTCCATATTGATTATTTTCTAAAACTTAATCATACAAATTTAATTATCTATCGTAATTATGTTGCTCAAGTCGGCAAAAAAAAAAAAAAATAGGATAAAATGTTTATTTAACAATAAAAAAAAATTTTACTGTTCTGGATATTTCCAATTACATAAGAAAAAATCACCTTAATTTAAATATAATTTTTGTGTAGCTAATGATGCAATTCATGGTAATTTTTATAGAAGTTGTTCTCGCAAGTAATTTTTATTTTCCAAGAAATAAAAACGACTTCGTTTTGTTGACAATGATTCGGGCAAATTTTGGAATGTGCCTTTTATGTATATCAACATTAGAATAAGATGAATTATAAACGCCGCTACAAAATATATTAAATCGAGAAGTTGACTCGCTAACGATTAGTTACGAGTAATTAGTGATATACACTCACTGCAACATCAAGTTTAAGAATCGCTAATCTCGTATTAATTGGCGTTTAGTATGACTAATGGTATTTACTGAAATATTTTTTTAATTCTTTGCGACTTATTGTGACTTTTGTTTTATTTGACTGTAAATAGGCAAATTAAAAATCTAAATCCTTTTACTAAAATCGTGATAATCTAAATTAGTTTAAATAACCACTTCAACTGTAGAAACTTACAGTGGTGATAGTAGATTTTTAGATAAAGCATAATTTAATAAAGTTATGGCACTTGAGCGATAGTCCAAAATCAAGAGGTTTAAATACTTTTCCAAAACCACTACACATCTTTAAAGAATCAGTGTTTAAGTATTGGTTTAAAATTAAATATTTGCGTGTGCATAATAATTGACAGATTTCTTAAATAGAAACCTTTTATTTTCAGACCTTTAATTGATTTAAATTCATATTTAATGTTCTGCGATATTTTTGTTAAATACCAAAGATCCGGGAACCGCTCAGAACTGGACATTTCAAAATAGGATTTGACAAAACGAGATAAGGTACAAAATTGGATATTTCAATACGAGATAAGGTACCAAACGAGATATGGTACAAAACTCGATATTTCAAAATTGGATAATTCAAAACGAGGTAAAAAACAAGATATGGAACAACACTGAATATTTCAAAACAGGATATGCAACGTGTGATTTAAACTTAAAATGATTTTTTAGGAAAGTTCTGGAATATGGCCAGTTAAGAAGAAACTCGGCGAGTTTTTAACTGATTATGATGAAATTCGATATGTAGGATGAAAATGGGATTCTAAAATGATTTGTTGGGAAAGTTCTGGAATAAGGCCAGTAAGGTTCCATACTTGAATATTTCTAAGGAGAGAAATAGAATTTTCCTTCACTTAATGTTTTTTATTCTTTAATTGTATAATTAAATTTTTAAATTTTTAAAACTTTTTTTGGGAAAACCTCTGGAATATGACCAGTAAGGTTTCATACTTGAATAATTTTAAGCAGAGAGATACAATTTTCCTTCACTTAATGATTTTTTTTTAATTGCTGCTTTTCTCATCTTATTAAAATTAATTTTCACTTTTTCATCCTACATATCGAATTTATAATCGGTTAAGAACTCACCGAGTTCATTCCTAATTGGCCATATTCCAGAACTTACCCAAAACATAATTTTAAGTTTAAATCACATGTCGAAATATCCTGTTTTGAAAGTTCCAGTTTTGTACCATATCTCGTTTTGTACGTTATCTCGTTTTGAATTATCCAATTTTGAAATATCCAGTTTTGTACCATGTCTCGTTTTGTATCTTATCTCGTTTTAAATTATCCAGTTTTGAATTATCCTGTTTCGTCAAATCCAGTTGTAAAATATCCAGTTTCGACCGGTACCTCAAAGATCTCATCACCCAACTAACCATTTTACCTTTTTGAAATATTAATCAAAAAATTCTCAACAAGTATAGATTTGAGATCTATATTTGTTCCTCTTAAATCTAAAGGCCATCTAAAGTGTCCATCCATTTGATCAGTACTTAAAGACCTTGATTTATTTCATGTTACCCAATTACTTTATAAATAAAATTAAAGACAGAAACGAAATCATAAACCAAATTTGGATAATATTTATAAGTACATAATGGGAATAACGGGAAAAACTTTTAGAACGAAGCAAAATTCATAAATATCGTAACTTAATATAAATTACAAACTTTGCGTGACAAAATTGTTCGTTATTATACGACTTTTTTAAAGATTTAAAAATAAAAATAATGATGAGATTTAAATATACTAGAAAACTTAAGCTTTGTTTGTTTAAAACTTTTATATAAAACTAACTACGAATTATTCGTTAAAACTATTAGTAAAACTATAATAAATGTGTTGCGCGATAAATTCTATGTTCTTAAACAACAAACCGCCCTTTTTATTGTTTATACAACTTTTAAAAGTAACTTGAGAAATTTATTATGGAAAGGTGCTAAACGAGGCACCGTACCAAGAAAATAGAACTGTACAAGCATCCTTATAGATATAGTATTTTAAAGTGAGAACATAACTATCAGATCATTCAGATAAATCTTTTAGTTGGTAGTTTTCGAAAACCAGTGTTGCTAGAACTTTTTTGGACCCGAAACAACTAATTCTGTTGTAATTCAAAGAGATATTGAATATTTGGAAACATCTAGATTTTGGAAAATCTAGGAACCTCTATTTGACGTCATCCAACTTGACATATCAAGGATGCTTTTGGAGATATTTTTATCGAATTTTGAACTCAATTGGCTTTAACTGGTTGACATTATTTCTGCAAACATTCGTCAAAAAATGAAAGCGCCACAACCAGAAATTAAGACAATTTTTATTGAAAATACAATAGAAAGTGGTTTTTAGATAATCATAGTTTATTTTATACCTTTTCTGAATAATACGACTTGTTTATTTATTTATTGAGTGAACTTCTAGGTATTTAAGGACTGTTGCGCTAAATAAATCCCCAATCACACATCCCAAATCACCTATGTTTTTTCCACTACCATCTTAAAAATAATAACATTTAATCAAATGTACACTTAGTCTGTGTTCCAATTAGTTAAAAAGTTAAATATTTTAACTGTGATAAAAAATATTTAACTTACCTCATTTTTTAACCGATTTGCTGTTCTAAATGCAACTATAGTTAAAAAATTGAAATTTTGACGTTTAAATTTTATTTATTTATGTGAGTTTCGTTGTATTTGATTTTGTGTAGTAAACGAAATTTAATTAAAATGAATAATATAATTGTTAAATATATACAAGCAGTTATTCAATTTAATAGCAAAATATTACAGTACCGTAAAATTTGTAAAGGTAATCTAGAACAGATTTCACTTAAAAAAATTTATTTAAAACAAATAGTTTTATTATAGCGCACAAAATATTTACAAATTGGTGTGGTATCGGCCACTATTGAGGCTATTTTGAATGGAAATGAATTAGAAACTAAGAGGTCTTTAAGAGTAACAACCAGAACATTTAAATTGATCTTGCAAACTATGTCTAAGAAGCATCATGGGTTGGCAGTTGAATATGAGCTAATTATATTTCTTGGATGGCGTCGGGCTGTAGTTACAGAGTTGTGGGAAACTTTTCCGGGCTAACCCGATCAACTAGCTGGAACATAATATACAAATGCTCGATTATTTTATTATAAACATGAGACATGTTGTCCAGCTTCCAAAAGAATTCGTGTAAAATGTCCCGTTAAAAAGCATGATGAGTACATTAATTATAAGGGG
This sequence comes from Tipula confusa, assembly GCA_963556175.1. Lineage (NCBI taxonomy): Eukaryota > Metazoa > Arthropoda > Insecta > Diptera > Tipulidae > Tipula > Tipula confusa. Next base: position 215,073,084 of record OY744475.1, on the reverse strand, counting down.
TTCTCCTTGATTTTACTGCAGGCAATTGTTGACACCAAAGGAGCATTTCGGAACTATTTTATTGGGTATCTAGGCTCAGTTCACAACACTCGTATTTTGCAAAACAGCCTTTTATATAGATACCTGAATTTTCTACCAACAAATTATTATTTATTAAGGGATGGTGGATACCCATGTAAGTTGAAACCGTGTGCCGTGGTAACACCTTATAAAAACCTAACCGGAGAGGAAAAAATATTTAACACAATCCATAGTCGGAAGAGAAATGTCGTAGAATGTTCATTTGGTATAATGAAATCGCGTTAGCGGAATATTTTTTTAAAGCCCTAGAACAAAATATTAAAAACTGCGTCGAAATTGTAACTGCTGCTTGTATTTTACATAATATTTGTATAATGGGCGATGACTTTAATAACATGTTGGACAGTTATGATGAATTACAGGAAAATTTTCTTTTCAATTGAAATAAATTCAAACAACGATTGAGCTGAGGGCATTTATTTCCGAAACTCTTTGTTAGAACAATTACGTTTATAGAACCATTAATAAAACTATTAATAAAAAAAATTAAATTTTGACGCGCCTATTTTTTTCGACGATGTTAAAAATTTAAGATTATAAAACAAACGATACGTTTTTTTTAGACTGACGAATGTGTTGTCTTTCTCAACGAACTTTTGGAACGCTTAGGTGCAGAAACCAAACGAAAAAAAAAAACAAAAAAACCAAACGTCAGTTTAACTACCTGTAATCTATGATATGATATGTATGTAACTAAATTTTATGTGGTCTGAGAACAGTTAAAATTTTTGTGGTGAATATAATGTCAATAATTAACCTTTTTAACTTTTTATGCGGTATATTTTTCGGTTGGAACACAGACTTACTAGAAACTATTTTTTAAGAAAATAATGAAAATTTATTTTTGAGCGAATCTCGAATACTCATTTACGGAAGAATGCAAAGTACTCGTATACATGTTATTTTATTATGTACACAATTAAGTTTAAGATTTCCGTCATTGAAAAATTAGTTTCCTAGTAAGCTTGAATCAATAATTTGCCCTTAATTTCCTCTAGGTCAACTGAAAAAAAATTAATTAAAAAATTTTACTATTTTTAAATAAATTTTTTTTTATAAAATTTATGGTATATCGTATTACGGAATGGGAATTTATTTTTTAGGAAATCATAGTTTTCTTCAATTCAGTGTACTTAGTCAAACAATATTGTCAATTTTTTGATCCTTTTTGAATAAATCCATTTGCCTAACTTCAACGGTTTTGTTTCAATAATATCGATTTAAACGGAAACGAGTGAATTCTACTTGATTTTGAGTATGAGAGTTTTTCTCCTTCAAAAGAACGTTGAAGTGGCCAGTGATAAGAAATATATTTAAATCATAAATTGGCCACTGTTAGCAAACGCAATGAGCACCCAATAAGCAAAATGACAGTTGTGCTTATGCATATGCCTTTACATTGGCTTAAGTATTTTTTTAAATTGATAAGAAAGTTAAATTGAATGTGGATACTAAAATCTACGAGCATCGGAGATACAAAAATATCCCTTGAATTGTAACTAGGATGGCTGAGGAAAGTTAGCCGCAACTATGCCAGGATAAGTTTTTGACTAAGTTCGTCCAAGCGATAAAAAACACTGTCCATTAGTTTCTTTCCACGGAGCCGAAAAATGACTCTCCTTTTGAATTCAAAAGAAGTTCAGGATATATATAAATACAAATATTTCTGAAAAAAATATCAATGGTTATAAACCTTCTTTAAAATACTATTTGAGATGGTAATAGATAATAAACTACTGGTTGAAAAACACATAGGTTTAGAAAACGTATGGAAGCTCCCATTCGATTGTCTTACTCACACGTTCACGAACTTCACGTATTTGCAATCTCTTTTTATAAAAATATAATTTTTTCTTTGTTGTTTTTAATAGTCGCAACCACAAAACTAAAAAACGCAGCTGACTGACAATTTTACATCTATTTCAAGGTATACTTATCATACGAACCTCGTATTTACTATTTACAACTTAACATCACTCGATTAAAGTTTGGCCATTATTATTCATAATTATTTTCATTTCTCATAATAATGATAGTTGGATGGATATGGTTATGAAACGTGTTTACAATTTTAGATTTGATATACATATCAATATACATGAACTATCACTTGTAGAGTAAATAAAACTGCGTAATAAATCCACGCGCCGACAATAAAAATTAAGGGGATTACCCAAAATAAGTTGACAACACATATCATAAAAAAAAACAAATTGGGCTCGTCCATAAAATATTAAAATGTCCAAGTTTTATAAGTGGCTAATTTTATGAATCATAAAATATTTTTGCAAATTAGATATGTATAATGTATTTAGAAAGGGTGTCTCAAAATATAATCGTCAAAATTTAAAAAAACAGCTAATAGCGCTCGCTATCTCGCGATAATAGTGCAATTTTTAATTAAAATACCTGCATTTTCTATCAAACTTCAAGCGTGAATTTTGCGACACCCTTTATATTTATAATATATACATGCATACATAATTTTTAATGATATTTTTGATGTACCTAGACAAAGCACTGTCAACAAAAATTTATGGTGATTATACTATATATAATCACAACAACCTCGATTGAAACTGAACTTTATATAATCCATACATATATAATAGAGAAAGTTATTATTAAAGCCTTCAAAGAAGCAGCCGCTTTAATTGAAAGTATTTTAAATCAAACTATATTCCATAACACGTTTAAAGATGTCTTTTTTACGTTTCAAATACCAGTTACCATTTAAATTTTATATTACTTTATGAACACTTTTGAATCAACATTTTTTGCTGTACGCGCTAATTATTGAATGAATTATATCTGCATGGAAACTCCAGAAGTTCATTAAAATTCATAAAAATATTCAATCGATAAACTCACAATAAAAAAAAACCAGGTGTGACATTGAGTATAAATTTGAAGGTTTTTAGTTTATTAGTATCTCGCGCATTGTTATGTTATATTTCTGTAAGTTTCTCATTCGCGATTACATATAGTTTAATGGACAATTCAAATTTTTTTTATATTATATGGAATGGATGATCATTACCATACCACAATTTAATAACAAAAAGCGTAATTCTAACAATCATGAAATTATAATAAATTTTTCTGCTATATAGTATACATAATAACTAATTATAGTGGATTGGTAAATATTTTATGTGCGTTTTTCATATACATATTTCTGATCGAAGGTCGATTTTTAAAAACGTGTATTGTTAAAATTACATGTATATATTCTAGTTAATCTTAAAATACAATAATAAAAAGATTGTTTATAAATAAATACAATATGATACGTGCGATTTATAAACAAAAATATAAAAAAAAAGTATTATGCGATTAGTACATATTCGAAGCTCGCGTATGTGGATTACGATGTGTTAATATTATTAAAAAAATTTCAGATTACCTCTACAGAAAGTTAAATATTTTGTTTATGTTATTGATTTAAAAATATTTTAAGATGATAATATACGCGCCAGATGATAATATCGCACGCGCATACAAGCTATCGTTAATATTTGTACAAGTTTTTGCTTACGTGTATATATATATATCTATATATATATATATATATATATATATATATATATATATATATATATATATATATATATATATATATATATATATTTATATATATATATATATATATATATATATATATATATATATATATATATATATATATATTATATATATATATATATATATATATATATATATATATATATATATATATATATATAAATATAAACACACTAGTTGGGAATATACTTAGACTGACTGTCTTTATAAACAAAAATTAACAAAATGGTTCAACAGTTTTGAAAAAGTAAATCAAAATTTGGAAATAAAATAAAAAAGAAAAAACTACCCTAAGGAAACTAGGAAACATTTTACAGAAAAAAGAAGAACGTCCAAGCAAACATTAGCGCTCAAATGTAAAATTAAGGGAAACAATGTTACTCAACTTTAAAAAGTAAAGCTGAATCCATTAAGAAAACCGACGAAAGCAGTCTTGATTATTCACTAATTTAACGAAGTTGGCCGGGTTCATCGTACACCCGTTTTTACATATACGTGGAAGGATAAAGCCGGATACTAGTTAAATTTTTGAGATCGGCCTGGCTCAAAAATTGATTAAATACAACAAATCAATTGAATTAATTTATGACAAATACGTTCACCAAAAAAAAGTCATGCGTGATATTAAATTCAATACGAATTCAAAAAAGCTCATGGTTAAGATCTTATTACTGTAAAAAGTGTAAAATAACCACCAAGAAAAGCTTTAGTTAACACCTCACCAATTTTATATATGCGCAACATTCACAAACATTTGTAAATTTTGTACTCTGTTTATTGCAAAAAATTGCAGAAGCAATCACCAAAACCTGGAAAACCAAAACAATTTCGCTGTTGTCAGTTCCATAACTTGATTCTTTGAGAAACTACTGATTAGAATGTTAAATTTGATAATCGAGTGGAATAACTTAATTCCAAATCAGTTGATAGATAAATTCTTCAGAATTGAATTAGAGAGGTATGATTTCTATAGTAAACCCCGGATGCTAGCTTATAGATGAAAAGTCTAGAAGAAAAATGATGAAACTCTTAGAAAATGATATTGGCTGTTAGGCAAAACTATTTTTTATCAACATACCACAAGCTGCTACTTTATTAGGAAATATTGAAACCAATAAGGATTTACGATATTCAACTTTGGGGTTGTACATGGACGAATTTAATTTAGTAAATTACGTCAGAACCAAAAAGCTACGTACATACTGTTGCGTGGTATGAGTAAAGTTCTATTTCGCGTAAAATTAGATAAACCAAGTTTTCTTAACGAGTATAACGGACTTCGCCATTTAAGTAATTTATATATTGAGAAGCAAATCCAGAATTTATAATATTCAAAAAGCGATCTTCCAATTACATTAGACAGAAACAACGAAGTATGGTCGGATTTTTGAAGTCGATAAATATAACAACTCCAGTTTTAAAATCATTACTTCTGTCGATGCAAAGGGGTCAAACTGGCCGCATTCAAGTTTAAAGTGGATTTTAAAGCTATGTGGTCGTTAGTTTGGGCAGATATTCTAGGAATGCCTGTGGTGGTATGTTTTAAGTGTCGTTGAAAAAAAAGCGCATCAAAATCCGTTGAATTTACTGTATTTATTATGGCTTGAATAATTTTAGTCCTAAAACGGTGAACAGGGGTCAGGCTGACACCAAAATCTTTTCATATTTCAGAACCGTTTTTCGTTTTTTGGTTTGCTATATATTCGCTCACTCGAATTCAGGAAATAATACAAAATTACATTCCGTTGTGTTTTAGTTGATGAGCATTTATAACGTAAATACTGCATATTCTTCTAATTATTTTAGAACGAATTTGAGAAATATTAATTTTTTTTGTGATATTAATTTGCAAACGGGAATTGTTTGAACAGTAAATTTTATGTGAGGAGTGTGTCTCAAGTGTTTTTGTCAAGATCTTCGAGATTTATACGATGAAGTTTCGACGTGCAGTTCCGCTGATGAAGGGGCCAATGATGATGTTGATGGCATTTTTTCTGACAACGATGTTGAAGAGGCACAAGTGAATCAGTTAGATGTAACTGATAATATTTCCGTAAAAGAAGAGGAATACAAAGATGCGCCCGGATCGTGGTATCGCAGCCAGAATAAAAATTTCAATAGAAACTAGAACGCAAATCCTCCGGCTGTAAGAAAAGTGCGAAATTTTCAAAGAAAAATGTGGGTTAACGCCACAAGGATCCCAAAATATAACTAAACATCTTCAGGTATGATAATCGACTAGCAAAATTTGAACGATGCTAATTTTTACATTGCTTATAATTATGTTATTTCAGGTATTCCAAAAAATTATATCGGAATCTTTGGTAAATGTAATTGTTGCTGAGACGAACCGAAAGGCTCGTAAGTTCTGCAATAGAGAAGAAGGGAGATCAATAAAATGGAATGACACCAATTCAAATGAAATATACTGTTTGATTGGTATTTTGATATACGTCGGCGCCCATAAGAATTGGGACGAGAAACTAGATGAGTTGTATAGTAGAGATAGTCGACCATTTTACCGGGCTGCAATGACGCAGCATAGGTTGAAGCAGCTACTACGATTTATGCGGTTTGACAACTACCGGACCAGACCCGAACGTTTGAAAATTGATAAATTGGCACCTTTTCGTGACATTTGGAACATGTTTTCGGAAAACATCCGCCTTCTCTATAAAACATCAGCATATTTGACGATCGAAGAACAATTCGTGCTAACGCGAGGGCGATGTTTATTTTGCCAATACCATCGATTTTTTTATTGGGTAGACAGCCAAATGAACCACGCTCTACCGAGTATGCGCTAAACCTGGTCCATCGATTGGCTCAGCCGTTTATAAACAAAGGCCGCACCATAACTATGGACAATTTTTTTTACTAGTTGTAAATTGGCGAATCAATTGCTACAGAAAAGAAAAACAAAATAATTGGTACAATCAGAAGGAACAAACCAGACATTCCGTTGGAGTCACTGATACAATTTGTATAAATGAAAGGCTTGAAGGATCCTCGCTGTTTTGTTTCAATGACCATTTGACCCTAGTAAGTTACGTGCCAAAAAGGGGCAAGAACGTTTTATTGCTGTCGACACTACACGATGATGATGGCATTGATGAATTGTCGAACAAACCTAAAATAATATTGGACTACAATTCCACCAAAGGTGGTTTTGACACGTTGGACAAACTAGGTAAATAAATTGTTTAAAAGTTTTCATATATTTATTATAATTTTTTTCTACACATATTATATATATATATATATATATATATATATATATATATATATATATATATATATATATATATATATATATATATATATATATATATATATACATTTGCTATTTACTTTTGTCAGTTCGGACATACACTTGTAAAAGAAAAACTAACAGATGGCCAATGGTCCTTTTTTATAATATAATTGAGTTGGGAGCCATAGCCGCGTTCAATTTTTGTAAAATAGCGAATCCTCATCTTTTTGTGCAGTCTGTATCGTCAGCGCGCAAAGTTTTCCTGAAAGAATTAGCGATGCAATTAGTAAACGCCTATATTTTGGATCGATTGGTGAAACCTCAAGCTATGAAGAAAAGTGTTAAGATGTCAATGCATCAGATTGGATACAAGGTTGTAGGAGATCGAGTCCGGTAAGAACATCAACAAAGCGACCACGCGACAGCTTAAGACCTCGTTGCTCAATTTGTCCAAGAAATGCGGACTTAAAGACTAGAATTCGATCCATATTTGCGAGAATCGAACATGTCCAAAACATGCAAAAACTATTTGCGACGTATGCGTTAACTCCGAGGCGCTAGAGTCAGACAAAAAGAACTAGAGTTAGATGATCCATAATTTGTATTTTGCGATATATAATAAAATAATAAATAATAAAATAAAATTGTTTTTACAGTTGACTAACAGTTGACTGACTAACTGTCAGTCTGACCCTTGTGCACCTACAACGTTAGAAGAAACAGTTCATCTACAGAAGGTTAAGTCTGTCAATATTGTACTGATGCAGTCCCTAGAGTATTAAATCGCCACAAGAAAAGTAAGAAAAAGATACGTCAAAAGCAGTTTGCGCCTTAACTCGTGTACAGCAAAATTTGTGACCGGTTGGATATTTATCCCAAGTTAAACGATTGTTAATCAAAATTCCTAAACCATTTACACAATTGCAAAATTGAATACCCTCATTACATACAGTATAAGAAGTGGTATTGATGTATCAACATTATGTTTATAGACATCCATCTCGTGTGTTTTTTAGGATTAAATTTAAGATTATTCAAATTGGTCCTGTAAGCCACAACGTTTTGATTAATGTTGCTAGCACCCTCATACAAATCTTTCACTTAACAGTTTACATAAATTTGGACATCATCAGCAAAAAAATAATGTTTACAGTTTTGTAGTACTATTAATTTGCAGACAGTGCTGGAAAACATGAAGTTATTGTCCAGTTATAAAATCAAATGCCTTCTTGATATCTTACAGGACTAAAATAGTAGCATTAAAAGAGAATATGATTGATATTGCTATGCCGCATATCAATTATAATATGCAGAATAGCTGAAAACGTATTATAAACCTTTCTGTGTTCAGTTATTTGATCCTTAAAAATCTTTTCAAATACTTTAGAAAGGCCAAGAAGAATGCTAATAGTGGGATAATCAGCTAAAGTATTTGGGTATACGGAAAAGGAGTTAGTTAACAATAGTAAGTGTTTATCGTTACTGTTTGCTCTCAATGTATATCGTTGCTGCTTGCTATTTTGTTCTTTTACGGAAAGTTTCGTTTTATAAAAACACGTTTTTTTTGTTTGTGATTAATCACGTTATATTTTTTTTTGTTTTATTTTTGTTATTAATCGTACAAATTCCAAAATGATACTACTCGACAAAAACAAATAATTTTCTATCCCTAAGCTTAATAATGTTTCTCTCTCTTTCCTTTCTCTATGTTTTTAAGTGTGATATAATACAATAATAAATAAAATAAAAATACAGTACACGAAGCAATGTTTCAGTTTTAGTACATCTTAAACATGCCGCGCGCCTTGAAAGATCTAACTTTCAACAAAGAAATAAAAATAAATATATCCGTGAAACTTCAGATAACAAATTTCTTCTTCATCCCAATTTTTTTATTTTTTTTTTTTTTTTTTTTCAACACTACTCGCTGTCAACCGGAAGTTTGACAAGCTTGGATATTGAGCGTTTAAAAATACCGTTTTTTGTTTGCACTTCCACCACTCTGACCTTATCGTCGGTGCCTGAAATAACCGACACTATTCTACCTAAGGGCCACCTAATTGATGGAAGGTTTTCGTCAACAAGCGTTACTACATCGTCCACTTTTATGTTCGGACTGTCGTCCTTCCACTTAACTCGTTTCTGTAGGGTGTGCAGATATTCAATAGAATATCGTTTCCAAAAGGATTCAACCATTTTACTAATGGTCTGCCACTTCGTTAAATGATTGTTAGGAACATTCGATAACGACGGTTCATATATACCTATATTAGGCCCTCCTGTCAAGAAATGATTTGGCGTTAGTGGTTCTGGATCATGAGGGTCATCTGATAAAGGGGTTAGAGGTCGACTATTAAGGATTCCTTCAATCTGAATAATTAACGTTTCAAATTCTTCTAGCGTCATTACAACACCCTTGGTAATACGTTTTAAATGGAATTTAAATGATTTAATAGAGGCTTCCCATAATCCCCCGAAATTGGGAGCTCGAGGTGGGATGAAATGCCACGTTATTTGTTGCTCAACACAGAATGATGATATTTTGGATTGTTCGATTTCAGAAATAAATTTTAGAAATAATTCTTTGAGTTCACGACTCGCACCAACAAAATTAGATGCATTGTCTGACCAAATATTGGCTACTTGTCCACGTCGGGAGACGAATCGCTTTAAACAAGCAATAAAACACTGTGAGGTGAGGTCACTCACCACATCTAAATGCACTGATTTTGTGGCAAAGCACACAAATGATGCCACATATACCTTATATGGCGTTGATTTCCGTTGGAATTTGTTTTTTACAAAAAAGGGACCACAATAGTCTACTCCGGAATTAAAAAATGGTTTTGTTTGAGAAATCCTTGCAAGAGGTAAATTACCCATTATTTGTTTCACTATCGTGGGCTTTGTTCGAGTGCAAATAACACAATTTCGGAGAATTTTTTTTGCTATATTTTTTCCATTAACTGGCCAAAATTTCCGACGAATGATTGCGAGAAGCAGTTGTGGGCCCGCATGCCCTTGCTTCTCATGTTCATATTGAAAAATTAGTTCCACAAATTTGTGGTTTGCCGGCAACAGCATCTGATGCTTTGAATTGTAATCAATGTTGGCATTCTTCAATCTGCCACCCACTCTCAACACGTTACATTTGTCTAAAAATGGAGCGAGAGTTTTCAAATTACTATTAGTTTGAATAGGTTTGTTTAATGACAAGAGTCTAATTTCAGATTTAAATGCATTCATCTGCACGACCTTGACCAAGGATGTCAATGCAGTATCCAATTCTTGAACTGTTAGCTGAGTGCTGTTGCCTTTCACTCTTTTGCATTTATTGAGGAACCGAATGCAATATGCTGTGATGCGAATTAATTTCTTATATGAACTAAACTTATTGAAAATTGAAAATTCGTCTAGCTTCTTCTTGTCAATCGATTGGACAACAGCAGCGATGATGTTTGGTTTCAGTTCAAGGTCAATGTTCTCGTTTTCTAAATTAAATATTGGTTTGTCTGTGATAATGTCTCCATTGTGGAGAATATGTGGACCCTTCCACCACATTTGAAGATCATTTAATTGTTGCGGCATTACTCCTCGTGAAATTATGTCCGCAGGATTCAGTTGTGACGCAATATGACGCCAACCAAAGTTGATGGTTTGTTCCTGTATATCGTTCACTCTATTGGCAACGAAAGTTTTTAATTTGTAGGGTGGAGTTGCAATCCAAAATAGTGTAATTGTAGAGTCTGTCCAAAGTACCACATCATGACATTTGAGCTGTAATGATTCAATCGTCGCACTCATGACTTTAGACAATAAATGTGCCGCACAGAGTTCTAGATGTGGCAAAGTGATGGTTTTTAGAGGAGCCACACGTGATTTGCTACACACCAAATTTACCTCTACATTATTATGTTTGTCGACCGTTCTTATGTAAACACATGCTCCGTAAGCCCTTTCGGACGCGTCTGCAAACCCGTGAAGTTCTATACGCTGAGGGATTGATTCCTTTCCAATGATACATCGTGGTAATTGTATATTGGTTATATTTGAGAGTTTATCTCGATATAATAACCAGGTTTCTTCGATATCGGAGGGCACTAGATCGTCCCAGTCCAATTTGTCTTTCCACAATTCTTGCATCAGGATTTTCGCCGTAATGATGATCGGTGCCAGTAACCCCAGCGGATCAAACAATTTTGCTATATCTGAAAGGATTTTTCGTTTGGTCATTTTCAATTCGCTTCCGAATTTCGGCATTCTGAATGAAAAAACGACTTCTTTGGGTTGCCAAAGCAACCCAAGTGCTTTGATGCATTGACCATTATTGAACTCGTTAATTTGAAGTACTTCTCGGTCCTCTAAAGGGATTTTCTTTAACAGATTTTCATCATTCGCACACCATTTATGCAGATGAAAACAACCGCTTTGTGTTAATTTACACAATTCATCTTGAAGTAGCTGTGCCTCTGACAATGTATCAGCACCAGTGACGATGTCATCAACGTAGGTATCATGCATTAAAACCTTTGAGGCACGAGCATATTTCCAATTTTCATCCACGGCCAGTTGTTTAATAGCCCTGGTCGCTAAGAACGGAGCTGCTGCAGTCCCATAGGTGACCGTTGAAAGTTCGAATGTTTTTAACGGGTCATGAGAGTTTTCTCTCCATAAAATCCGTTGTAGGCACGTTTGGCTTGGATCGACTAGCACTTGCCGATACATTTTCGTGATGTCGGAGGTCATGGCATACCTGTATCGCCGGAAACGCAATATTATACTAAACAACCCAGATTGCACTATTGCTCCAACAAGCATTCCATCATTCAGACTAATCCCGTTTGTGCTCTTTGCTGAAGCGTCGAAAACGACTCTTAGCTTCGTGGATGAGCTGTTTGGACGAAGAATTGCGTGATGAGGAATGTAATATGTTAATGAATCAGTTTGATCGCTTTCATTAACCTCCTTCATGTGACCTAACAAAAGGTATTCTCGCATGAACGAGATATATTGTTCCTTTAATTCAGGGTTGGAGTTTAATTTGGTTTCCAGGTACAAAAACCGTTTAGCAGCTATTTGTTTTGAGTCACCTAATGTAAATGGTTTCTGCAACGGCAGAAATACATTGTATCTTCCGTTAGAATCTCTATAATGTGTATCCTGGAAATGCTTCTCACATTTCTCCTCATCGGCTGATAAGAATTTTCGGGGTGGGAGATTTTCGGTTTCCCAAAACTTTATCAATAATGGAGAAATGGATTCGGTTTCTTCCTGAATAAACGCAGAGTGAAAATTGACGTTATGGTTGAAACGTTCTTCCTTACCAAAGATTACCCATCCAAATAAACTTTCTTGCAGAACTGGCAAGCCTTGCCGTAAATACATTTTATTTGGCATTAAAATGTTTGGGAATAGTTCTGCGCCTAGTAGCATATCGATTGGGCGTGCTTCGTTAAAATTGGGGTCGGCTAATTTTACGTGCGACGGTATAGACCACCGATTAATGTTGAAGGTCGTTTGTGGTAAATTGTTTGAAATTTTATTGATCACGAACAAATCGACATTAAACAATGCATCTTTATACCGTGATTTTATTTGACTCGACACCATTTCATCAATTTTCGTAGAAGTTGAACTGAGTCCAGTGACGTCAATTGATTGAATTCTACTGATTTTTGCCCGGAGCCTTTGCGCCATGGAACTCGTTATGAAGTTAGACTGGCTCCCAGAATCCAGCAGTGCTCGACATTCTATGTAGCTTCCATTTGCACGTTTTAAGAGTATAATTGCCGTTGGCAATATTACTCTTCCTGTTACTGAATTCTTTTGCATACTAAAGCTTTGTTCGACTGAATGATCAACCACTGGCATAGCCATGGTAGGTTTCGTATCACCCAGTTGATTTATTTGAATGTTGTCTCCCTGATTCATCGAAATTTGGTGTGTATTTTCCCTGAAAGACTGCTTTTGATCAATATGTAACAATGTATGATGCCTTTTTTTGCACAATTTGCACCCAGACGCTCGGCAGTCGGTTACTGTATGATATGGATTAAGGCAGTTGATACAAGCCTTCATCTCCTTTATTTTATTAAATCGTTCTATTGGATTGAAGCTTAGAAACGAAGGGCAATTAAAGAATGCATGTCGAATGCCATTACACAAATTGCAATTCGACCTTTGCTTATTTGTGTTTGAACTGGGAATTGTGAATGTATGACTCTTGGAGTTATTACCTGATTTATTTGGTCTTTGGGTGTTATTTGACATTGACTTGGTACTACACTGACCTGCGTTAGTTATAGAATCCAAAACTCTACACTTTTTCTCAAGAAACTCCCGAAATAGTTTCCAGGTAGGCAATTCTTTCGAAGAGTTTTGTTTCTCCCAGTCTTTAATCGATTCTTTATCTAATTTCCGTGTAACAAGACGCATGACGACAATTTCCGAACATTCGTCGAAGTTTATGTCACATGCTTCCAATGCTGTAACATGAGAAAGCACCGTATTGGTAAATCGCCTTAGGTCATTAGCATTTGAAGTATGAATAGGCTTCAAATCAATAAGTTCATCAATGTGTCGTTCGATAATCAATCTCGGATTGTCAAATCGGTTAACTAGTTCTGACCAGGCACGTTGGTAACCTGCTTCAGACAGTTCGATGTGTCCAAGTGATTGCTTGGCATCGCCCTTGAGGCTATTTTGAAGGTACGTAAACTTCACTATATCAGTAAGCGCTGCGTTCCTATTGATGACCGCGTCAAAAACATCTCTAAATGTTATCCATCTTAATGGATCACCATCGAAGTTCGGAATATTCAATTCTGGCAATTTAATTAGTGGTTTAATAGTTGCCACTTCAGGAGTTTCAATTTTGTTTATGACCGAGATTTTATCTGAATTTTGTATCACTTCATATCGATCAAAAATGGTTGTTTTTAACTTCATATACCTTTCGTCAAACTCTTCGACATGACCTTGACAAGTTTCCTTAAAGTCTTCCTCTGCAAGAAGGTCTAACATTTTGTTGGTAATTAATTCAAAATCTGCGTATATTTTTTCTACCGATTCTAATCTTGGTTTGAGTTCGTTTGAACTCAACATAACGTTTGTTTCTAAAAATCTTTCAATATTTGTTAGGCGCCCTTTCATATGCCCTAACCGTTTGTTGAAATCTGATTTCTTCTTAGCTACTTCTTGCTCACTCATTTTGTCAAAGCGCAAACAAAGGTTTAAAGTAAATTAAGTTTACCACCAACACACGAATACGAAATCTTAAATTAAATCCAAAAAATAAGCTTGAATGTCTCGTAGCGTCCGGCTGACAATACCAAACATACGAGATGGTTTAGAAATTGAATAAATGAAAGTTATATATTCGATGGTTTAAAACTTGAATAAATGAAAGTTATATATTCGATGGTTTAAAACTTGAATAAATGAAAATTGTATATTCGATGGTTTAAAACTTGAATAAATGAAAGTAGTACTATTCACCACCAGATAAAGAGGTGTGATAAGTAGGCCGCATTAATGTTGAACTTATTGCTTCGCGTTTACAAATTTTGTTTTACCGTTAATTATAATATTATTCTAAAATATAATAAACTAGATGTGATTACTGTACACTTACGCACTATTTGTTGACGTTGCCTTTCGGATGGTAGCAGTTTTATTAAAACGTTGGATGAATTACATGCGTTGTTGATTACACACTTCAAGGTTAAGCACCAGTATCCAAGTTCATCATCAGCGTGAATGATAATATTATTCTTTCGGATGGTAGCGATTTTATTAAAACGTTGGACGAATTACATGCGTTGTTGATTACACAATTCAAGGTTAAGCACCAGTATCCAAGTTCATCATCAGCGTGAATGATAATATTATTCAACTATTGATGCGTTTTTATTTTTTACTCCGCACTATCCGGCTCGAAGGACCAAAATGTTTATCGTTACTGTTTGCTCTCAATGTATATCGTTGCTGCTTGCTATTTTGTTCTTTTACGGAAAGTTTCGTTTTATAAAAACACGTTTTTTTTGTTTGTGATTAATCACGTTATATTTTTTTTTGTTTTATTTTTGTTATTAATCGTACAAATTCCAAAATGATACTACTCGACAAAAACAAATAATTTTCTATCCCTAAGCTTAATAATGTTTCTCTCTCTTTCCTTTCTCTATGTTTTTAAGTGTGATATAATACAATAATAAATAAAATAAAAATACAGTACACGAAGCAATGTTTCAGTTTTAGTACATCTTAAACAGTAAGCTACATAACAAGAATGGACGTATTAACGGTCATAAAACGGTTAATTCAATTGATTTGTAATGTTTAATCAATTTTTTTAAAATCTAATTTATATTAAATTTAAAGTTTTGTGTCGAATAAAGTGTATATAAATTTGATTTTTGGCAATTACATGACTTATATGTTAAAACGGTTAATTTAATTGATTTGTAATAATTAATCAATTTTTTAAAAATCTAATTTGTATTAGTTTTAAAGTTTTGTGTCAAATAAAATGTGAATAAATTAGATTTTCGGGCGGGTATTTGCTTGTTACTTGGATCATTTTATTATTATGATGCTATTACATTATATTTTTATTTTTAATATTTTTTTTTATATTATTATATTTTTTATTATTGTATTATTTATTATTAAATAGAATAATATTTAGCTTAAAAAATTACTCAATTTTTATTTTAAGGCGAAATTTAATCCAATTTACTACAGCCTATGGCTTGCGGGAATTGCTTTATTGTACAATTATGTTATTATATTAATTGATCTATAATTTCAGATTAAAATTAATTCTAAGATTTTTTAGCCCAGATTTTTTATTCCTTGATTTTTTTAGGAGTTTTTATCTTAGGATTTTTTCTCCTAAAATTTCTATCTCGGATTTTTTCTCGCGGTCCTGAGAGGGGCCTTAGATCACTCCGGTGAAAGTAGGAGCCGGAAACAGCAAACATATTGCACTGCGTGCCGAACGCAGAAAAGGCTTATTTAACTTAAATAATTCGTTTCTGAGAAAAACTGCAATAAGTCACTGTCCTGAGAAAATATAAGCGGAAATAATTGTTGAACAAAACGTTTTTTTATGTTAAATTGCTGAACAGAAATTTAATTTTTAGTTGTAAAATTTTGAGATATATGATTTTTTATGCACAAATAGATTTTATGCACAAATACGTTAAATGGAAGTTTTTGTGTTTCTTTAGAGTTTTGTTTAATTGAATCTCTATTTTAATACCAGCTGCTGAGTTCTGGTTGAAAAAAATATATGCAGCATATTTCACATGCAATTATTTAAATTGATTTTGATAGACTAGATTATATATAAGTTTAGAACCGCGTTTTATAATAGAATTATTTTTTTTAAATTATACATTCTAAAGAGTTCGACTCTTAAAGGAAATTTAATACATAATTTATAAGGTTAAAAAAGATGGTATCTTACTTACATTTAAAGATGATCTATGTTACGCTAAATGTCTAAGGGCTTTTATATTACTGGGACGCTCTGGTCATATTAGTTTTTAAATTTTCAGTTTTTTTTTAAATCTAGATTATTACCTCATTTAATTTTTAAGTTATACTTCCATTCTGCTAGATAAAGTAGCTAAAATAAAAATTTTCGTCAAATATCAATGCGATTTCCTTAAACTATTTGGGCAAGCCAATTATTTTGAAAAAAGAGCATTTGAAAAACTGTTCCAATTTCAGCTATCTCTATCGTTAGACACCAGGATCAGTTAGTTTATTTGAACAAAAATGATCAATTGAAAAACTTGTAGAAATGAAATTTGTTTTTAATTTATTTTGGGTTCTTAGTGGTAAACTTAAAAATAACTTTTATTATGTCATCTTAAAAATTTGCATCCTGCAACTGCATACTTTATTCCACTTTTGAGTTTTCTCATTTTTTGTTAATAAAGAAAGAAAACCGATTAAAAACTACAGATTTAGGTAGTACGTGACTTATGTAATTTATATAAGTAAATATTACAATATTGTTTTGAAAAAATTTCTATATATTCGTACATATGTTCAATATAGAGGAAATTACGTGAAATGTAATTGTAAAATTTAAAATTATTATAGTTTTAAATTAAATCAACTGGTTACTTTATGAGTCATGTAAATATAGTAATTGAATAAACTGCAATATTTAATAAACTTATTGCATTGTTGGCCATAAACTAATTAATATGTTATTTTATTAGTGTTACAGTAAGTAAATCTGTTAATTAAGATAGGACTGGTTGGCCAACTGCACTAAAGTCCTATACGGATTGCAAAATTAAAATGTAAACACATTATGTAATACGATTGATCGATGCAATAATATCATCGATATTATACGATATATAGAAATATGAGATCACCCGAGTTAATTGGAGTCGTGATAAATAATTTAATAGATCGCCAATCAACATGCCATTACAAAAAAATAAACAATGTGTGCGGCACGAAAATCACTTAATATTGTATAAAATTATTAAAACTATTAAAAAAAATGAATACAATTTTTTGACGGTTTATATGATAATTAGAAATAATATAAACTTAAATTAAATGACCATGACGAAAAATAAAATTGATAGTGTGCCAAAAAAAGAGCTGCCAATATCAAAATGCTTAGATCAATGAATTTTCACGATATAAGATACAAATTTTTACTGAGTGATT
Organism: Tipula confusa; assembly: GCA_963556175.1. Lineage (NCBI taxonomy): Eukaryota > Metazoa > Arthropoda > Insecta > Diptera > Tipulidae > Tipula > Tipula confusa. The sequence goes on along the minus strand of OY744475.1, from coordinate 215,055,461 downwards.
AACCGTTATTCGTTTACAAAATATATTGTAATATGACATCGAGTTGACAAAATACTTTTGTTTTTAAAGATGTGGGTATGTATGAATGCAACTTATAAACATTTCCGCATTATGATACGCGACTCGCATAAAAATAGATTTACTTCATTTTTTCACGCAATAAATGTATTTAAAATTATATTCACATTACAGCAGTTTGGATACGAGGTTAACCGGAATTAATATTGCTGCATACTATGTACTTGTGTATATATATATATATATATATATATATATATATATATATATATATATATATATATATATATATAAAATGTAAATAATATAAGAATGTTTCTAAGGTTTCTGGAATGAAATTAGTTAATATTTATACAAATTACGTTCTTTTACATATACGTATATAAACTAATTTATGCGAGTAAATACTACACAAAGTTATTAAGTACGTACTTAAAGCTATCAAAACTATACTCTTTAGAATGATAAGATAAAAATATCACATTTAAATATTATAAACTGATAAGAATAATTATATTTTCTCTTAAATTGTACAATTATTGCCCTTCATTAGTTCATATAACCTCACAAAAAAATCATTAGATTTAACCTATTTTGTTGTATAAACATTTGAATATGAACATTTGAATATGAACATTTGAATATAAATATGATCAAGAGAATCATTTACATTTTATAATTATTATTTACTCTTTAACTAAATAGCAACGACATACAGTATAATATGTACTTATAATTTAAAGTGATTTTATTGTACGTCTTGTAGTAATTTGTACTACTCTTTGCAACAATTCGATTATTATACATAAACCATTTTTAATAAAATCCAGCTATGATAATTATGGCGCTGTACTGTAAGCAACAATTTTGACAGATTAGTGATTTTCATTTCAAACAAAAATGTCGTGCTAAGAGAATGAAAACTGATTTATCAAATACCTATAAATATATATATAAATATATATATATATATATATATATATATATATATATATATATATATATATATATATATATATATATATATATATATACATTTCTGGTCGCTAAAAATAATGTAAATCTGTTATATCAAAAATTGAACATTTTAATGTGTATAAGCTGAGGGATTAAAACATCCATACAGTCATAAACCATATCGCCGAGCGGGATTATACAAAAACTAATTTAAATTTGTAATTAATCGAAAATAAATTTACCACCACATAAAATTTGTTTATTTTAAAATATCAAGTTTATTACATCAAAATTATTTCAGGAGTCGGACAGCAAAAGAACTTATCAAAAATATGGAAAAGAAAAAGATTTTACTATTGTCACAATCACTACACTAGCACGGAATTCAAATGTACTTAAAATTAAAAATATACAAGTACCTGAAACGCAACGCCTTAATCATAATTTAGGTGAGATAAATGTAATTATATAGAAGTCAAAAATTTAAAGTTTGTTGTCGAGTATAATATCATAAGTGTGCTTTAAATATCCATTTGCACATTGCATTCCTTCAGCTATCTTGTACTGTACTATAATAACTCTCTTTTACATACCTTTCGACTGGGTTAGCCATAATTTATTTATTTTAAAACATTTGAGGCCTTTTAATCGAGGTCTTATTTTCTATGATGCAGGTACTAATTACCGTTGATTATTTGAATGTACTATATTTACCTGGAAATAAAAAAAAAATATTAGGTTTAATTTCCAAAAGAACATGATTAAATTTGTTTTATAATTTTAAATTATCCGGATTTAATATTATTTATTTCTTAACTTATTTTGAGGAAGCCTTTCTTTTCAATTTATACAATTTAAAATTCAATCTAGCACTTATTTCTCAAAATCTATTTTTTGGAGAACTATACGTAATTTTTTTAAATTTTAAAAATTCAATTTTAAACGAATTCCTTGACTTGTTAAAATCATAAATATTATAAACAAAATTAAAAAGTTTCAACAATTTCAAGACTGGATCAAAAAGAGCGAAGTTAGTAAAAACCAAATTAATATGTAAGAGTCCATCAACTACTGCTGAATACTTTCAATTGTGTCCGAATGACAGTGATAGAATGTATACCAAACCTGAAACTCGTACTCTAAAATGGATTGAAGAAGGGATACAAAGATTTTAGAGGGAGCGGGTCACAAAAGTCTTTACAGTTCCTCTTAATAAAACCTAACATACCATAAGCCTTTGCAATAATGGCGTCTATGTGTTTTGTAAATGAAAGATCAAAGGAAAATATATATCTAAGTCAGTTGTGAAATAAACTCTATCAACGGAGCTATATAGAAAATATTGCTGCTGTAAAGATGAATGAATTCCAAAAAAAGAAAGTACCTTATACATTTACCAACATTCAATAACAGAGGTTAATCGGCCAGAATTAATTCAAATCACTTTGCAATTTCAAACAATCTGATATATTAGCATTGGGCCTAAAAAATTCAAACCACAGCATAAAAGAGAAATTGAGCAAATTTAAACTCTTCGATGAGGTCATTAATGAATAATGCAAATAATAGTGGACCAATGTCCACTATTGGACACTATTGGCTGTCTTGTGGAACACCAGAGGTAACACCAAATAAACGAGAGCAGGAATCATTAATCTTTACAAATTGGTAACGATCAGAAAGAAAAGAATGCATCGCCAACATGGATAAACTCACAAATTAATTTTTCGAGCTTATTGATAAGAATTGAATGATTCGAATAGTTACTGATATCCAGATTTAAAAGTCGGACGAATGAAAGAAATTTTCCAAGGATCAGGAAAAATTCCAGAATGGATGCTTTTATTAAAAATGAAGGTCAAAGGAGCTAAGCGTTTTTCATAAAAAACAGTTTTCGTAATTGGAGGTAAATGCTCGAACATCCTGTAAGGTCATCACACGATGAAACCTCGGAATAGAAAACATCGGTTGAAAAAACTAAATCCAGATATTTTCCTTGAGTATTGAAAATTCGATTTATCTGCGATGTTGCGATACTAGCAAAGTACTCCATCAACAATGAACCAAGTAACATCGAGAACGTTGAAGTATAAAATATCAACGGTAAAACATTAAAATTAATAAAATTAAAAATTTCAAGATAATTATCCAAAATTGTTCCATTGGGAATGTAAACAGCAACTGTTAGCATAGATGTATTGGCAACCTTAATCCGAATAGCAATAACATCAAAAACTGGATGGCATGCAATGGTTTCAGATGTCGATCTTTCCTATGGACCACATAGTCGTACGGAAAATTTTCTGGTAAGCCATGTCTCAGTGATAATAATTACATCATAATCATTGTCCAGAATACCAAGCAAAACTGATTTAGGTTTACCACGAATACTGGAGGCATTGTGGTAGCAAATGGAAGTGACAGCATTTGATACTGCAGTTTAAGGCAGGACTTTTCTAGCTTTGTAAGAACCCGATAAATTTAAATTTCGGCTGAGCTTACTATCACAGCCGGTATCAGAAGTTTTACATTTGAGGCAATTGGAAGAATGGTTTGAATGGAAGAATGGTTTTTGAATGGTTTAATACTAAAACTAATCGGCCAAGTTTCAGAATTTAGAGCCTTTATACGAAGTTGTTCATTTATACCCAATTTAAAACAAATGTATTCGAGATCTTCCCGCGTTTTAGATTTAGGGATGAGTATATCAACTTGGCACAAATTGGTACCCAAACATTTATTCGCGAGAGCCAAAATATCGTCTCCAGTAGTAGAAAGACTAAATCTGGATAAATGAAGCCAAAATTTAGAAGCAAATATTTTAATTTCTAAATTCGTCAAGGAACTGGTACCGGAAATAGTTCTGGTATTATATCAACATACTAAACTGGTCTGTTAAATGAACCGTTAGCCTGTTCTATATACCTCTTTTTTAGATCAGGAGCAATTGACGGTTTATTACTGCAGGAAACCTCGTTGCCTTTCAGTTTTTTAGATAGATCTAGCATAGTTTTATGCAAATTAGTAATAGTTGGATTAGTATCAGTAGACTCCCGTTTATCCGAAGTGTTATGTAAACCTTCTTTTATTATTAAAAATGTCTTGTTTTGAACATTGCAACAAGGCCAATTCCACGAAAAAAAGTTTTTAATTAAGGCCGCTTTTATATTGCCTATTATTTTAACACATTTGATATGCAGTAATTTGCCACATTTAGCACTGCACAATATGCCTGGAAAATTGTCAGTAATATGCTTAGGGAAAAACTACATGTTTTAATAGTAATTTCCAAAAAAAGTAACTTGTTGCAAAATATGTGACTGGTCGATAAATTGATGTAACTGTAAATGAAGAACGCAATCAAAAGATGGTTTTTGGCAAGATCTAACTCGTATATAATATTTCGTATTAGTTATGTTTTTTGATAATCACGATCATGTAATCTAAAATAATATAATTTTTTGCGATCGATGATTGCCCTCTTTGGAGTACAGAACCCGACATCCATTGCAAAACTGGAAACGGTTTGGAAGCGACGGCTTAAAGTAGAACGCGATAAGTTAATTGCAAAAAACATGGAAGAACTTCAGCCCCAAAAAATTGCATATTGCATAGAATAAAATAAAAATTGTCAAACTTAAAATTTCAATTGATGCATTTTGAGAAAACCTGTATTATCTTTTGTTGATGAAATATTAATTATGATTGATCTATTTATAAATTTAATAATTGTGTTTATGTTATTGAGGTGAAGGAGTTTGATATTGAAATATTATTTTGATTATTATTGGTTGTTAAAAATTTGATGATTTCACTTTTTAAAAATAAGACGAAAAATATTCCGAGTTTGGAAATTCAAGGTCATAAATCAACCATGATAATCAAAAAAAAAAATGCATTTTCAACAGAAATTATTAGTACTGTAAAAATGTTTGTATAAGAGAAACCATCAAAGAATATGCGGCATACTCAAGAAATGACGATAAAGAAGGTCATAGCGGTGATTAAGCACAATTAAATTGAAAATAAACCTACATGGATGAACAATTATCCGGAGTACATGCGTTCTAGAATTAGTCACAGATTATAAAAACGTAAAGGCATAAAATAATATCCTAAATCAAAAGAAAACTTTGTAATCTGCGAAATTTTGAGATAACCTCCTAGACAGCTGCTCTGATGCAAGATTTTAATGTGCCCTGATGTGCAAGATACTAATGTATAATCCGTGGCTTAAAGTGCTATTACAGGAAATATTCAATTAATGATTTTATGTGCGGTAAATTTATCGAGCATGGGAATCAGTTCTCACCAGATTTTCTCACAAATAATGATAGTAAAAAGGGATGATATACCAATGGAACTCTTACCATTTGATTTTGATCACTGTATATGTGTGCAGAAAACACGAAATGGACAATATCTTACGACAGTACAGAAAATATTAAAAATAATCCAATTTCGGATACATTAACATAATGTATTAGAATGAAACGCCTCTATGAAACGTCTTGTATAATAATACTCATGACCGATGTGTTATAAACATTAAAAGAAAACTGTTATCGTAATTACACTCAACTAATATGGTAGTTTTTATTAATGTTGAAAAATAATATTTTACTATAGGGAACCGAACACTCAAGTGTTGAAAAAATTATCGAAATCTTATGAAATAAATTCAAAAGTACTTGAACACTTTGTACACCATCAACTAAAAGTAATACATAAAGTTGTTTCAACAAGATTAGAAAATTTTGTTTTAAGTTGGGAGCCTTAAAAAATGTAAATTTGATGGAACGTAAAACTGAAGGTTGATAACAGAAAATTATTTAGAAATAGTTCTCTTAGTTCTCCAGGCGTGATTTCAAGTTATAATGTTAACTATATGATACGTGTATATGTATGTTAGCATCAAAAGTTAATTTTATACAAAAACATAAATCGTAATTAAATTACATTATGCATCTGTGTTTTTATGTTACTCATCATTTTCTAGAGTCTAGCTAGAATCTAGCGTAAATAAACTTAATTAGATCAAATTTATTACAAAGTTGCAAATTTCTATTTTTTCATGAATGCGCGATGAACGCGTAAATATAGATTTTTTTTTGTAATCACGATACGCGTACATAATATATCTCGTGCATAAACCTTAACAAATAATTAAGCACCAATCATGTTAGGCATGTAAATTTAATGACATGAAAATTGTATAATCCCGAATGGCATTGTACTACCTGATGTAACTCTCTATTCGCAGAGCTAAAAAATATATATATATATATATATATATATATATATATATATATATATATATATATATATATATATAAATGCAAAATCAAAACTATATAAATTTAGTGTGATAGGCATTATCACATTTCTAAAATTAGTTTATTGTTTGTGTAAAAAATCATTTTTGGAAGATAATTTTTTGATTGTGTTCAAACTAGAGGTAATACATATAACAAATTTTATGATAAGGTAGGTAGATATTTGATAGCTATTCAATTTTTATCGTCGTCGTCGTTGTTGATATTATGTTACACGAGTAGTATCGCTATCGCGATGTTTTAAGTGAATAAATATTATGGGAAAAAATCGATTGTGTAGTTTAGGATAGCACAATGTCAATTGATAAGGTAAATAAATATAACTCAAACATTTTATATTTTAGCAACATCGACGGCAAGTGTTACAAAAAATAGATTACCAAATTTTGTAAAAAAAAAAAACTGTCATATTGTTTTAATAATAATGATATAAACTATAACATCGTCAAAACAACACATTACTGATTTACTTAAAGTATAGTGTTTGTTACCGCGCATAATTAATGACACAAGTGTAAACTTATGTGACATGTGTTTATACAATATGTATATAGCATTAGAATTTAAGTTGCATCATTTGTTTATATAAGTCGGCACCAATATACATTTATAGATATTGAAAAAAACAAAAAAACTAAAATCTAACTACCTAACAACTATAACATTACAGCAATAAAATATTTTTATATTTTATTTAATTAGCAAACAATAAAAATGAAAGTTTTGATCTATTAAACGTAAAAATAAAAGTAGAATATAATTAACTTTTGCTTTATTTCTTATATTTAAAAATAATTTTAAAACAAAACTTTTGAAGTAATCATCAACTTTCTTTTTAAAGTAGGTGGGTTATACTATTAAAGTTTTGTATAAGTTTAATGAAACATTAAAATAAACAGTAAGTTACCTTTAAAATCTAAACGTCATATATGCGCACAGAAAGTTTGATGTTAGTGGTTGAAATAATATGCTATCAGTATGTTATGAACTTATCACATAAAACATTTTTTTTAAAACGTCCGGAGTGATTTCAATTAATGTTGTCACATGAAAATTTATGAATAGAAATTCACTTTCACTCGTTATGTGTGCGCCTCCGTCTTGTATAATTAATTATTTTGTAATAGTTTTTTATTAACACTTAAGTGTACCATAAATAAAAGAAGGCAATTTATTTTTGGTCAAAGCTCGTTATATTCATAACAAAGTATCTAAGGTGTACGCTTCATACAACTATCTATCGTTTTTCCAATTTCCCTTCCAAAAAGTTAAACTTCGATAACTTGATCGTTAAAGCCAAATTTTTTTCTGCCAAGTCATTTTTCTTATTTGGAAACAAGGAATAACCGATAGCGCCACATTTGGTTAATATGTAGTGAATAATGACACATAAACTAGGTAGAGGTTTACGATTAAACATAGCAAACGAAGCACCAACGTACGACAGCGAACCACCTCTGAATCATTCAAACGATGGAGAAGACCCTCTACAACTTTAGTTAAGCGATTTTAGGATTTGCGTAATATTTTTTACTCGTTACAAATAATATTTTATGAACAAACGAAATTTACGAGGTTATATGGGTTTTTGCTTTCAAATGTTGACAGATGTATGTTAAAATTTGTTCACGACCTCCTTAAAAATAGTTTTAGAAGATCATAATTGGTGATTGTTTTTTTACACACAATTTCACGTCCCGGCGTTGTGTTTAACGGCGGGGATCGAACTCAGGACCGCGGTGACAAGTAACATTTGTACATCTGATAAGACGTCCAATTTTGTATAAGTGAATTTTGTGAGTTGGAGTGTAATCTCAAGAAAGGTTTACCATAAAAGAAGTTAAGGGATAATTACAAAAAACGCTCATGTACATAAGTTAATTTAAAAACAAATGCATCATGGAACACATTTGCGGACTGAGATGAAATTTTTTCAGCAACCATCGACATTATAACATCGAGATATTAGAATGGTCCATTTTATAGTAAAAATTTTATAGTAACTAAAACCATTTTATAACCATTTTTTTCCCAATTGCATTTCTTATCTCGCGTAACTTTTTCAATAAACATTAAATGACATTAAATGTGACCGATGACCGGATTGTGTAAGCAAACAAGATAACGTGGGTTAAACACCTATTACGAGCATACATAAATCGTAACAAGCGGTTCAACAAGTATTTTTAAGGATTGTAAGTAAGGACCTATATACCATAGACGGTAACAGTGTAAAAGCTCTTGATAATTTGACATATTAGATCTAGGTACACCTACCTAACCAAATATAATTTTGTCTAACTCATTTCGACTCCATAAAGTTCTAGCTAAGCATCAGTACAACGAAACTAGGGTTGTTCTCAAATCCGATGGTAATTATACATCAAGTCGCAAAGAGTCACTCGAAACCCTGCTTTATTTGCACTTTCCCGGCTGTACTGTTTGCGAGACAAATACAATTACTAACCCCATATTTGGTACACATATTAGTGCAAATGTGGGTTGGGTTAATAGTTTATTCGGTAAGCTTTTTAGTCCGAAAAAAATCAAATTAACTCGTTTCAGCTGTTCAAGGCTCCAGGCGGGGATGTAACCTTCCGAGCCCTTCTTCAAAGGGGCTTGGACTTGATTATTCCTAGTCTGGTAGCCTTATTTAGAACTAGCTTCAATTTGGGTCACATACCACAGGCTTGGAGCCAAATTAATGTTGTTTTTATCACAAAGCTTGGCAATCGGCCAAGTGAACTCTCTAAGCCCTTTCGACCTATCAGTCTTATTATTCTCAAAACTATGGAACGACTGGTAAATTTTTATATCAGAGTCTGGTTACAGAAAAGGCAAATCTACAGAGGGGCACCAAGGTTGAACTACTTGACATCAAGGTTGAAGCGGCCTACCGCTCAAAAGCAATTACTCCGTGCAGTTTGTTAGATATTGAGGGAGCTTTTTTGGATATTGATTATTAGACTAACCATTGAATTAGCTCTATGTTGGTTAGTTGGAAGATTACATCCAAACTAAGTAATGAGTCAGTCACGATTACGGCACTAAAAGGTTGCCCGCAAGGCGGTGTCCTGTCTTGCTGTGGTCACTCGTGATTGACGAGTTACTTAATGAGCTACATCTACTCGGTTATGACGCCATTGGTTATGCGGACGATCTGGTTATCAAAGTCTCTGGCGGGCATGAATGTACGATGTCTGTCAGCATACAACAGGCCTTGCTTATTATTTCGAATTGATGCACTACATAGGACCTTTCGATTAATCTTAGCAAAACAGTACTGGTGCTCTTTACCAAAAGACGTAAATTGAACATTGGTTCAGTTAGTCTAAATGATATCACTATCGGATACTTCAACGAAGTAAAATATCTTTGCGTTGGTCTAGATAAGAAACTGAATTAGAACTCATATTAACTCAAATAGCGAACGCGCGGTCCGAACTTGTCGGATTATGTACGGCAGGGCGGAGCCTCAGCTCAAGAATGATTTACTGGATGTACATCATGATAGAGAGGCCAATTGTAACCTATGGGGTCATAGTTTGGTGGCATAAGGTACAGCAAAAAGTTATTATGGACAAGCTAACCTCATTGCAGAGACTAGCATGTCTCGAAATCACAGGCACTATGCGCACCTGTCCTGCGGCGGCAATGAAAGCCCTCATCTTCATATCTACGTCAAAACATCATCTGCGACTTGTGCAGCTAGATTACATTTTGAATGAACTTTCAGATTTGGATATGATCTTCAGAGCACCGGACGTGATGCCCAAAGAACTCTGCTTTGGCAGAAATTTCGTGATAACAGTCCTTGATAGAACATACTAAGATCCTGGTAGGTAGCTTACGGAACCTAACAGCCTAGTCTAGTTCACGGCTGGATCAAAAATAGAGAGTGGAGTCAGCATTGGTGTTTTTGGAACCAACCACAAAATATCGAAATCACTGGGAACTTACCCTAGTGTTTTTCTAGCGGAAATTCACGCCATCGAAACCTGCGCCTTAACTATTATGATTAAAGGTCTTAAAGACGACTTCATTTGTGTCCGTAAATTCTGCCTAAATTCTAAGTTGGTTAAGTTATTATAAACTGCTACAATCTCTGTCTTGCCGTAACAAAGTTAGGTTGTGGAGGGTACCTAGTCACAAGGGCATCACTAGAAATTAGATAGCCGACGAGCTTGCATGGCTTATCGCCTACACTCATTGGCCTTGAGCCTTTCTGTGGTATCTCGAGGGCCTCGAGTAAAGGAAGTATCAGGAAACTAGTGAGTTTTGTTTTGGGCCACTGTAACCTGAGATATCATTTGAATAAAATGAACCTGTCCACAGAGACGGAGTACCGAAGAGATAGAAATCAAAGAGCACATACTATGTAAGTGTGTTGCTCTACGTGTACTGTGAGATGGCTTCATTTTGAAAAGAGGAATTTGACCCCGGAGAAATGTAAATTGGCCCCTGCAAGCAGCATTTAAGATATAACATCGGCACCATATCCACTTCCGTGCTATATCGATTAAGTCTATCGATCATATATTTTAAACAAAAGTATACTTCCACCTGTATGGCTACGAGTGGTGTTTATCTAATACTTATCCGTAATTTAATATCAAACAAAATGCAAGTACTCGGTACGTCTATTGAACTTAACGGACACATGGTGAATTGATTGTTTACATTTTGTCACTTCATAAAAAACATTTTTAACTTCGTGGAAAATTTTACAAAGTAAACACTCGTTCTTGACAAAACGGAACAGTAACAATTATACATTTTCTTCTTTATTGTATTGCAAATATATATTTTTAAAGAAATAGATAAGATTAAAATGAAAATAAAAATTAAATAAAGAAAATATTTTCAATTAAATTAAATTTTTTTTTTATTTTTTAAATACAATTTTTATATTTCGTCTTTTATATGGTTTGTTTAAATTAAATGTAAATATTTATTGTAACATGTATTTTATGTACTGTATGTATGTATTTCACTGTACATAATATATATATGTAAAATATTATTATTTTTAGTTTTGCATTGTCGGAGGTCAGCATAATTGTTATTGATATAAACAGAAAAAAAATTAAAATGTTTTTTTTCTGTTGCGCGGTGGTTTCAATATGCACACTGTCAATATACACACACTAAATTAATAAATCAATGGGCGATTTAATAAACAACTGTTTATATATATGTATGAGTAAAGCATATATGTAAAAAAAAACATTTATTTCCCCTGTACTTGACCTCAATTTAAGTATATATCGCGCATGGAGTTTAATTGAATGCCGCGTCTTTAACTAATTAAATGACCTTCAAAGGATTTGCAATTTACAGAATTATAGTATATGCTTATATGATTAGTTGACAGCTGTCAAAATGTGTAGATCGTCTGCAAAAAAGAGGTTTAGAATATGTCGTAAATGCAATATTTTTTTGGACTTTGCAAAATTATATCAAGGATGACGCATGGAAGCTGAGTTAATATTTAAAAATATTTTTAGATAAAACATTATTTTCTAGAATTTGTTGAGTTCGGTACTTCAAATATGATAAAATTCATTAAAGAGAACATCACACTTGAGTTGCTCAAGCTTCTTCACAAATATTGGGTGTATGCATTAAAAACCGGATTTTTTTTTAGAAATTTGAGCCTTTATTGGGGAAAAATGTTACAAGATTTTTTTGTTCAAAGTATTGCCCATTACTACCCACTACTTTTTCCCATCTTTCTGACAATTTATGGATACCATCCTATAAAAACTGCGCCAGCTTGGCGGCCAAAAACGAATCGAGCCAATTTTCGATACCTTGAACTGAAGAGAAGCGTATTCCTGATAGGGCATTCTGCATGGATCGAAATAGGTGCTGGTCGGGAGGGAGCAAAGTCTGGGCTAAAAGGCGGATGTGGCAGAATTTCCCATCCGTTACTCTCCAGATAATTTTTGACCGGCGCCGCAATAGTGGCCGAGCGTTATGGTGGTGGAAAATGATTGACTCGTGTCTGGTCGCGGACGTTGGCCGCTCTGCCTGGATTTTCTGCTTCAATCGGATCAATTGTTGACGAAAGAGTTGGGCATTGATGGTTTGGCCACTAGGCAACAGCTCATAGTGGATAGCACCTAGCTGGTCCCACCAAATGCACAACATGGCCTTGGCCCCGTGTATATTCAGCTTTGGTGTCGATGGGCCGGCCCAGCCTTTCTTGACATACGCTTTTTTACGCTTGGGATTATCGTAATGGATCCATTTTTCATCGCCAGTGACAATACGATGCAAAAACGACTTCTTTTTGTGGCACTCGAGCAGCATTTCGGACATGCATAATCGTCTTTCCACGCCTCTTGGCATCAACTCGTGTGGCTCCCAATTTCCTATCTTTTGGATGAATCCCAATGCTTTTAAACGTCTGGAAATTGTTGCTTGATCAACTCCCAATGATTCTGCAAGTCTTCTTGCGTTTTACATGAATTTTGATCGAGTAATACCTCCAATTCTTCATCCTCAAACTTTTTCGGGTGACCAGAACGCTCTTTGTCCTTGATGTCAAAATCATCACTTTTGAAGCGACTAAACCACACAAAGCATTGTATTTTTGCAAGGGCATGCTCACCATACAAATCCACGAGCAAATGATGACTTTCAGCTGCAGTTTTGTTTGCGAAAAAGTGACAACAAAACTTCCCGCAAATGCTGTTTTTTTCGCAAATTTGATAAATTTTCCATCGTTGAAATCGGTTGGATGTGCACAATCAAATTTGATTTTGTCAAGATTTTGACAGGTATTGAATAGGGCTTTCAAATGACATATATGTCCATGATGTACTATAACGCATAAACAAGTAATGACATCTATTATTAAATTCCGGTTTTTAATGCATACACCTTATAAAATATGATCAATCTTGTCAAATGCTTTGCTAAATGAACAAAACAAGATTCGTGTCAGTCCTAAAATATACGCAAAGATTTACTGACTATAAACCAATGGTGTTGATAGTTGTAGAATATATAATAAGATGCAAGCCCTACGACAATTTTCGATTAATGCTACGTCCACTTTTGCAAAAAGGCTTTGTGAAACTTGATCTTCAAATATTACGAAATAATGCACCTGCCAAACTTATATTCGAAATGTAACTAAACTTTTTATGCGATAGTTAAATCTTTAATTTTGGTTTCTTCAATCACTCGTGATGTAAGATTGGTCATTTGTTCTGTGGTTGGACTAAGAAACCCGTACCAATATTATTCGTTACGCATAAAAATATAATCGGCTTATGTTACTTTCAAACATCGATTGAACATCAACATTTCACTTTGCAAATGTTTCTTAAATGTGAAAATTCTACTGCATAAACTAAAATAGTTTAAAATAATCAATTTTATTACGCGTCGATTTGTGGTTTATAGCCGAGCGCCATATATCCCAAAACTTTTAGGATTCAAAATTGTTCTCTAAATAAAATTGAGCGCAATGCTAAAGTATATCGAAAAATGGGTAAAAATATCATGCTGAATATTTAGCGGAAAGCCAAAAGGTCAGCGCGCCGCCACAGACAAAAAAAAACTACACCATCAAATCAAGAATATGGATGATGGAGTGGTAGCGAATGGCAACTAAAATATTACTAAAACTCTCCTAACCACCAAACACCAAAAAACCTTTTTTTTTTTTTTGTAAACTCAAATTTCAGGAAAGTTATGTTATGGTGGGTCACAAGCTACCCAATATTTTTAAAGAAGGATTGGCGATCACTTCACAAAACTTATACAATCGAATAAGTTGGTATGGCGTAATTTTGAATCCTCGCATTACGCTAAAGCAACGTTGAATATGCTTCAAAAGACTGCATACCTCCAAATGTTCCACAGTTAAGACCCATTACAACTTTTAGACCAATTGGAAAATAATAGTTTACAGCAACGGAAATCGTGTAAGAAATGTCGATTGTTCAAAAATCTAAAAAAAGAAAAGCAAATCGTTATAGAGACGATTTTTTGGATTGTCGTTTTCAATTGTCACTAGTTGTTTTTTTAATCCCGAAATTTTAGTTATTTATTCAAGCTTTACAATTTCTCCAGTTTTCATGTAGAAAATTACGAATATTACCATGCAATAGTGTTGTGCATTGAATAAGTATATTCGCGGATATCCGCAATTATCCGCTATCCGCGGATTGAAATCGTTCGCCTGGATTCTTGCGGATGCGGATCGGATATTAAATGTGGGTCCGCATTCTCGGATATATCCTCATTTTTAGATATATCCACATTCTGCGGATATTAATTGTTTAATTAATTTTTGACCTGCTGGTTAGTAGAATAATACAAAGAGCAGTGTATTTGTGAATTGAGATAAATATTAAGACGCAAATATTTAATTAGGTCTTAATTATCGTTAATTAATGGGATAAAATAAACGATATTTTAACAGAGCGAACCGAATTAAACCGGATCGAACCTTAGTAAACTTAACCTTTAATTATGAATAATTTTTCTAGTAGATTTTAGAAAAATTGATTAAACATTGCAAATCGATTGAATTAACCGTTTTATGACAAAGGTGTCAACTTATGTATCTGATTCTCAATTATATAAAAATTAACTGTCTGTTTTATTTATACCTAATCTTAATTAAATTGTACTTACCAGAAAATAAGTTAAGATAATTTTGAATTATGTAGTTCAAAGTTGTTGTCATTTCCAAATTAAATTTCGTTTTTTGCGGATGCAAGCATTTTTAACGAGTGTGGATGAGGATAATTTTTTTTTTCTAGTGGATGCGGATCAGATACAAAAAACGTGGTATCCGCGCAGGGCTCTACGTCGTATATAGAATGGCAGAAATCACATTACATTTATTTATAGTGAGACAACTCTGTAAACTGAAATGGTACCATGTCGCATTTTTTAAAACTTCTGTCGAATACCCCTCGAAGAAGTACATATTGAGTTCACCAATCTTGCAAGTAATTAAAAATGGCCGTGCAGAGTTGTCATGCCTATGTTTTGGAGTAATTTAACAAATGAGTAATTCTTAACCCTGGTTTATTGTTTACCGGACGACTTCGGTAGTACTTTGAACAATTTTATTTCAAAAATGGAAACATTTGTGTTTTTTTGTTGAGAAATTTTTTTTATTATGTCTCATTAAGTTTTATTTTTGATTATTAGGAGTCTTGTATTAAGTATGTATTCTGATAAAAATTGTGATTCATTTTATTAACCTAAAGCTGTCGTCAGTTAATTACAAGTCAACAAAAAAAAAACCTGTTGGCGTTCTTATAAACAAAATGAAATGAGTTTTAACAAACACATGTTGAAGTAGGATGTGTTTTACACTTGTGAAATCAGCTAATGTTGGGGTGATTGATCTTTATCATTAAATTCTATATACGATGTAACAAAATTCACCCGCAGTAAACTATAACTTTTTATCGTAGTCACAATTTTCCTTTTTTATTGTTCTTGGGTTGAAAAAGTTAAAAGTGGGTCCACTCTTTATGCAAAACCCTTTATAAGTCAAAAACGCGCTATCAGGAAACATATATATTTAACCTTATCAAAACCCTAACCTTAACGTTTTTTAAATACCGCAACTTTAATTAGCTATAAATAAACAGGCGTCACATTGTCTGACTATAACAAGCTCAACATTTATTATGTATATACAATAATATTCCACAACATAATAACCAAGTGTTACATAAAACAAAGAAAATAAATTAGCAATGGTAATTAGAAACTAAAATTTATATTTAATTTAAACGATAATATGCTATTGTCAATAATAGTAACAAAACCGCAGTTTGATATTTAAATAATCGATTAAGGCATTATAGGTGAAAGTGCCCGCCGGTATTAAGCCCGGCTTTTGTTCATTTCATCGTCATAATTATATGGGTACTTATAATTATATGGGCATCGTGAATTTATTTAAAGATAATTTAAAGAAAAATTACCACAATAAGCTAATAAAACATAAAATTAACACTTTTAAAATCATGGATATATTTTAAAAATTTAAAAGGTATATACCGCCTACCTAAGATTGTATCATCCAAAATAAGAAATGACATCGTCGATAGGTGAAAACGGTTATTTTATTTGCATTTATGACGTTATTCATAGTTTTAAAATGCTTGTGATATCTATCAAACGATAGGTACCCAACGAGTGTTTTTCTTTCTGAACAAGATTTGTAACAAACAAATAAACAAAATAAAATTTTTTTGTCACAAATCCAAAAGGTGAATTATTTACGGGTGTTCCGTATGCGTTATAGTTTATGTTAACACATGTTAAAATTATTCTATTGTTGTGCTTTAATTTTGAAATACAAAATTATACAGAAAGAACATTATCCTGATTAAATTTTTGTATATAAGAAGCATAAAGTATACGACGATAAACAGGTGGTATGCTATAACATCAAAATGGACCAAATGAAGCAGATGTAATTTCTACTTATCTGGTTTGGTATTATTATACCTACATGGGCAAAAAACCCGTAAACAAAAGAATTATTTTAATGGTTGCACACATATTTCATAAGGTAAGATGCTAACAGTTGTTTTCGTATATATATACTGTATAAATATACTGTATACTTTTTTAAGAAAATTAAATTTGAAACAATTATAATTAGTTTTTCTTAGTATATGCTTAATTTACTGATTATAATTATTATATTAATTTTTATATGATCTGAGCAAAGAACAACTCAACATTTTTAAGTAATATTTTATTTTATGTATAACTGGATGACCTCTTTAATTTACTTTCTCCTCAAAAATAAAATTGCAAATATTTTATAAATTCAATTACTGTTCATTTTTATTTATAGTGGTTTCTTAAAGTTACTTGTTTAAAAGCATAACAAATGAAGTAACCAGGTGAAGTTATTAAATTGAAACAATTCGATTTTAAGAATTTTTTACCTTTGGATTAGGGCTTGCACTTTTTAGGAATTTACAAGCCTATATAGCGGATATTTCGCATTTAAAAACTGCACCCTTCCTTCGTTTCGTTCCTTTGTTAAAATAATAGTTTAAAGTAATTTCCAGGGCTATGGGAGTGGGAATACAAGGTCAGTTTGGAAATGTGCAATTTTTAATGGGAGATTTGTATTATATCACCAAACCGGGTTCCTATTTTATTCTTCAAAACCGTAATGCCATCGGTTTTACAAACTCAAAAAATAATGTTCAGCACATGATTTTTTTTTGCCATCAGTATTTAGGTGGGACACCCAGAACAAAATAATGTGACTTAAGAACTTATAAAAGGAGGAAAAAACTTACAATGCTGGAGACGGAGATCGTGTTCCGGTGTCTAAAGAGTGTGCAACCTGATTCTTAGTCGTCGTTATTCAGTAATTGCGTAAAATTGCAGGAGTGGTGCACTTGACAGCTAAAAAAATGGTGCACTTGACTACAAGCTGTGGGAAACTTGACCAGTAAATTTCACGAAGTAAAACTATAACCCATGTGAAGATAAAATAAAGTATAATCTAAAGTATACAGAGTGTAAACAGACAACTTCACGTACATTTAAAGACCCTAGAAGAATTTGTGTTAAAACTGACTAACAAAATTATTTTATTAAAGAGTGAAAAAGAAGACCCAAAATGGATCATTCAAGGTGGTCAATATGAAAAATAAAAAGGATATTATCGAATACCACTTGAACAAGAAGAAGTCAATAGAGAAACCAACTGAAAAAGAAATCGAAAATAACTGAAATCGAATGGAATTTACTGACGAAGATGAACCAGACAGAGATGATTGAGCATTGAAGAAAAGCAAGCCCAGCAAGCAGCATCATCACTTATTCAATAAGAAAAGATAAGCACGTTAAAGATCAAATTGAAATCATGCTCTTAAAGCCAAAAAAAAACTAACGATAAAAAGTAATAACCAATATCACTATTTCCATCTATATCAAAGATATTTGGAAAACAACTTTTGAAGAACATGAAACAATTAATAGAGGATAAAGATCCTGTTTATAATGCAGTTAAGATTAATAGAATCAGTTGGAAGATTATTAGAAAAACACTCTTGAGTTGAGCAACTGTGAACTTGCTATATTTATTCCCAAAACAGAGACATAGTTTTTTCACAGACTTTATTGAACTTAATATATCCTACATAAATTAAAATTTTACCAGGAATATCGCAAGAAAGCGTTCTATAACTCATAACTTTCTTGTACCTCTTTAACGGGTAGTGGCCGAAACTGGATATTTTACAACTGGATTTGACGAAACAGGATAATTCAAAACTGGATATTTTAAAACGAGATATGGTACAAAACGAGATATGGTACAAAACTGTATATTTCAAAACAGGATATTTCGACATATGATTTAAACTTAAAATGATTTTTTAGGAAAGTTCTGGAATATGGCCAATTAACCGATTATGATGAAAGTCAATACGTAGGATGAAAATGAAATTTTAAAATGATTTGCACTGACCATGTTCCAAAACTTTCCCAAAAAATTATTTTTAAACCCCATTTTTATCCTACTTATAGAATTTCATCATAATCGGTTGAGAACTCGCCGAGTTCCTTCCTTACTGGCCTTATTCCAGAACTTTCTCAAAAAATCATTATAAGATTCCATTTTCATCTTACATATCGAATTTCATTAAAATCGGTTAAGAAATCACCGAGTTCCTTCCTAATTGGCCATATTCCAGAATTTTTCCACAAAATCATTTTAAAATCCCATTTTCGTCCTACGTATTGAATTTTATCAAAATCGGTTATGAACTCGCCGAGTTCCTTCCTAACTGGCCATATTCCAGAACTTTCCTAAAAAATCATTTTAAGTTTAAATCACATGTCGAAATTTCCTGTTTTGAAATATCCAGTTTTGTACCATATCTCGTTTTATACCTTATCTCGTTTTGAATTATCCAATTTTGGAATATCCAGTTTTGTACCATATCTCGTTTTGTACCTTATCTCGTATTGAAATATCTAGTTTTGTACTTATCTCGTTTTGTCAAATCCTATTTTGAAATATCCAGTTTTAAAATGTCCAGTTCTGAGCGGTTCTCCTCTTCAGCACATACGAGACATACCACTAATGACAGATATATCTATAGCTACATTTGCTAATGACAGTTGGGAGCAATATAACGCCAGCAACAGAAAAACTACAAACATCATTTAATACAGTTAGTAATTGAATGAAGATGAGGAAAAATAAGCTCAACCGATATATACAATCAATAAACATGGAATTTGCTAAATCAGTTCGAGGTCACAGGATAGCTGAATATTATTCAGTCAAAAATAAAGGAAGGCAATTCTTGTTAAATTGTATCAAATGAAATTCGAATCGTAACTATAAATTTTTCAATTTTAATATGAACACCGAAGAAAAATTGTGGGCATCTACAAAATCAATGTCACGAATTGGAAAGTGGCATACGGACATATGGTGATGAAGATGAAATCGTTTAAGAAACGATTACCTCTGAAGGATACCGACTTTTGGAACCGAAAATTTTAAACCATATTTCTTCGTGAATATATATATATATATATATATATATATATATATATATATATATATATATATATATATATATATATATATATATATATATATATAATAAATATATATTTTTTATAAAATTATATACTTGTTTCATTTTAATTGACTCACCCCTTATATATGTTAACAAATAGATTTCGTTTGTACGCGAGAATCGAGTTTTCTAAGTTTAACTGGCATTGAATGTATTTATGTATTGTTTGTCGGTCACAGATAGTACTATTTATGAAAAAAAACCATAAATTGTTTATGTAAGAAGTTGGTAATTCCTTAATAAATGATGCGTGATTTAAATGAAGATGTTAATAATTTTTGAATGACGTTTGAAATTTTATTTTTCATTATGTGATAGACATGCAATATTGTTAGAAATTATGTTGAAACTAAATGATATTTTTAATATCTCAGATTTCCAAATGTTTATGCTTGTCGTACCAACAACATAAACATTTAACACTTAAATTTTATTATAATTATTATTACAATTTTTACTTCAAAAAATTTAACTGAGTATTAAGATATATGTAGTACCATTAATAGTAACAATAAACATCGACACATCAACTACTAAAAAAAATTAATTTTAAGTTTCAAATAAGGATGTAGAAAATCAGTTAAAATAAAACGGATGTTAACAGTTTAAGTAACAAACTTTATCACATCCTAATTCATTGTTTAATCAATACAACCATCGGAGCACGATGAAATTTTACCTTTTTTGTTTAACCAAAATTACTAAACTCATCCCCGGAGGGTTAAGCAAATATTTTAGTAAATTCTCTATGGCCGGTGACGATAGTCGGTTTTACCGTTTCTACGGATGATTCTCTACTACGATAATATCAAAAATTATAAACTTTAGCAATAATAGAGAAAAATCATTTTTTTTGTCTCAAAGAATTTATGAGTAGCAGTTTGACCTGCTTATAGATTCAAAGTTTTCCAGACTTACAAATAAGTTAGTGAGTTATATAATAATTCTAGTTGATAATAAAAAGTTTAATTTCCCTTTCTATTAGAACTATTTATATTTAATCTAATTGTTAAGCAGTAAATCTTATATACATAAAAAAAAAAGTTTAGTTCTGCAAAATGGTTGTTATAATAAATCGCTTAGTTCAAAACTTTCTGAAGCAATATGGAATTCATATTTTATAATTTTTTTGAAGCCATTGTCTTAAAAACTATGACGTACGAAAAATGTACAATAGTTTTAGAATTATATGTAAACTAACTTAAGAAAAAATATGCAGCATCAAATTTAAATATGGAAACGTTTTGTACTTATATATACTGTTTACGAAAAATGTCCTAGATTTAAATGGTTTTACTTAGTAGAACCATTGTTTTACTTAGAAAACTTTACATGGTTTTACTATTTAATTTTTTGCATCTATTATTTTTATATCTATTAACATTAAAATTTGATTTGTTACATCTTTAAGTAGAGTTAAATAGGCATGACGGAATAGGAAACTTGCATACTATATTTGTTTTGTTTAAGAGCTGAATTGTCTTAATGTTAAAGTGTGTTGATGGAGCATTTCTTTGTCCCATTTTGCTTTTGTCCAGATTTAAATTTAGACTAGTTCTACTTTAAGCTCTTCACGGAGATCATTGTTTGTGAAATCCTCTGAGCTTCAACGAATTTCCTATATGTACTTTAAAATAACATATTGTGATATGGTATTGTGATGAGTTTTTGCCATTAACAAATACATTTTTCCTGATGTTTTCTAACATTTTTTGCTAGCTTTTTTACCATTCTTCCCATAACTACTGACGCAGGTTATAGCACTTATAACTTTAAATAGAAGAGGTCTTGTTTAAAGTAATATTATTTGCGTTTTTTTCTCTGTCTAACATAAGTTCTTTAAACTCCACAATGTAGTTGTATCCTTAAAGTGTTAATCTCCCACTTTGAATGCTGTATATTATTAACAAGTTATTATTTAATTGAATTTATTTCATCTCAGCATAGCCGTCTAAATCAAGTTTATTTATTATTATTGAATTTCTTTCTTAACTTATAAATAAAATAGGAGTGAAATAGTAGTAAAATATGGACCAAAGTAAAATGTAGTTGGCTTTTCTTTTACAATCAAAAGAAAAAAATATTTTTGCATAAAAAAGAGAATTCCCCGATATTTAGTATAAAATACACACGTATAGATCGTTCCAAACTAATAAACAAAATAATCACTTTAAAGATCATCAAAAAATCACACGACAGTGTATATTCGAGAATGAAACATTTTTAGTAAGAAAACCTAGTTCAAAGTTCGAAGTAAATTGAAGCTAAAATGACGAGGTGCGTTGTTAAATCTTATCGAGAGATGGGTAAAAAATATCAATCCAAAAACTATCAAAAATATTTTTTAATTACCAATATGCGGAAACCCAAAAAGTCAACCCCACCAACCACAGACAACTAAAAAACCACAAAATCAAATCAAATCAAGAATACAGAATCTATTTCGCTTCTGCTTATCTTATAAATGTGTGGTAGAAGAAAAGAGTTATTTTTTTGTGGAAGGTAGCAAATAACAATCATAATATTACTACGAGTCTCCTAATTACTAAAACATTATTTGTAAGCCCAAATATTGGCGCAGCTTTAATTACTGCGCCAATTGCTCGGTGAAATTTATGTTGTGGTTAGCTATAACCAAAGGAGACATCAATGTTTTAATTTTTTCATATTTACGTCAGCTACACATTGAATTTGTATTCTTTTGGTTTCAGCATCGAAACTTTTTAAGCAAATTTGAAAATAATGGTCAGTGACACCAACGGTTACCGTGCAAAACGTCTAAAAATTGCCTTTATTAATTTCATCAGACCTTAACGTTAAGGCAACGTGTAAAGGGCTAGAAAAGCGAATCGATATAGAGCCGAGTTTTTTTTGTAAATTTTGATGATGATTTCAATGATGATGATGATGAAACAATGAAATTTTTGGCGTTAAATCCCAAATAAATTTTATTATAAAAGTATACGCCGAGTGAATTCGAATTGCCTTAAATTTAAACTTAGATTGTCATAAATAAAAAATAATTTTCTGATTCATGTTCGATCATAAGAATTAAATTAAGGATGACAAGTCCAAAAGTATAAAACTACCCACATTCAAAGAAACCAAAAGAGAGTATTTCACCATTTGAGATCACCAGAAATTCAAAAAATAAATTATATTTATTGATGATACTGATTTTTAACCGCCTACCAGTTTAAAAATTTAGATGATTTAGCCATATATGTCTGAACCAGACACAAAGTCACCGTATAATTTAGTGAAATTTTATACACAAACCAAAATACAAATCAAAAATTCACCTCGTACAATTATGATACAATTTCCAATATTTTCGTTGGATTGATTTAACCGTGAAAGTTTTAAGTATAGTAAAAAAAAAACTTTCAAAATAACTTTGACTAATCGAATTATGTTTCAAACAACTAAAAAAAAAAGTAATGAAATTGAAAGTATTGAAAAAATGTTATACTACATTGAATTGATTACAAAAACATTGTACTTTATCTTAAGAAATTATTTTTCTATACTATATCTATTTCAAATCTACGCGATCTGATTTGATTGTTTTAAAAATAGAAATTGTATTAGATTTTTGTTTGTAATAAAAATATGGGAGAATGGAGATTGTTCGATAAGTTTATCTAGTTTACTAAAAAGTATTATTGATATGTGATATGAACCCTGCTCGGGATTTTCTATTTGATGATTACAGTATAACAAGATTACACAAAATTGATTTATTGATTCTTATTATATATTTATATCTAAGTTCAATGTGGGTTGACAATTTAGTTTTAGTTTTATTATCATTTTATATAATTATGAGGCTATATATATACACATAAAAATTATGTAAACTCAAATATTATTTTATTATCAAAAATTATAAAATGTCATTTCATTTTTTATATAATACGATAGAAATCAAATGAGTTTGTTACTGTCTTATGTATGATAAACACTAAGAAGTAGTATGTTCTCAAATAAATGGTTGGATATATTTTTTTTTGTTATTATGTCTAAGACGAAAATGAATCATATTCCTTTTAATCATAATTTTCTGTTGATTTGGAAATTTATGTGTTTGTTTATAATACGATATACGAGCAGTAAATTCGGGTTAGTCATATCGTATTACAAAAATAATATTTTTTAAGTGAATAATATACTTATATCTTTTTTCCGTTTATCATCGCAAATACAAGTAGTTAGTGTATAAAGATAATTTTATTTTAAAAATAAAATTAATTAAATAGATTTTTGTTCTATTTATATATATATATATATATATATATATATATATATATATATATATATATATATATATATATATACATCGTGTACATTAGTATATATTACTCGTGCGATAATACAAAAAATTTAGCATGTTAGCATACTATATTGATTAAGTGTCTGAACTACAAACCCAATTAATTGATTATCTCCCAAAAATTTTGGAATTTGTAAAAAAAATTAATATGGAAAAGTAGAACGTTTCAATTTAATAAAATTTCAATGTAGAACAAAAATTGATCATTATGATGAGAAGTAAAAATTAAATTGTATTATTATTTTTTTTTTTTAATAGAAATTTTAAGACATTGAGAATGTTTCGCAACATACCAATATTATTGTTAAATAAACACAAATTTACTAAAAATTTCAATATGCCTTTTTTTCGTTTGCGCAAATACAGGAGTTATTTTTTTTATTAAATTTATTATATATTGCCGATTGGGCATGTGAAATTATTCCCTATAATTTGGTAAATGTTATAACTTTAGAAGTACAAAACTAGTTACAGTTACCAAAAAGTTTATAGATACTACAGAATCGTGAAACTATTAATAATGCATGAGGCTGCATTTCTTATAATAGCGTATTCACACGTACTTAACGAAAATACTTTTTTGTACTTTTTTTTTTTAAGAAACTATCGATTAGCCACCTCACAGCTCAATTTTAAATTCATTGGATGTTTAATCAATTTTTTTTAAATCTAATTTATAAAAATTTAAAATTTTGTGTCAAATAAAATGTATATGAATTAGATTTTCGGCGATTATATGACGTATTTGTCATAAAACGGTTAATTTAATTGATTTGTACTCCTTAATCAATATTTTAAATCTAATTTATATTAATTTTAAAATTTTGTGTCAATTAAAATGTATATAAATTTGATTTTCGATTATTATATGACGTATTTGTCATAAAACGGTTAATTCAATTATTTTTACTGCTTAATCAATTTTTCAAGAATCTAATTTATATTCATTTTAAAGTTTTGTGTCAAATAAAGTGTATATAAATTAGATTTTCGGTTATTATATGACATATTTGCCATTAAACGGTTAATTCAAGTGATTTGTACAGTTTAATCCATTTTTTAAAATCGAATTTGTATTAATTTTAAAATTTTGTGTCAAATAAAGTGTATATAAATTAGATTTTCATCGATTATATGACGTTTTTGTCATAAAACGGTTAATTCAAGTGATTTGTACAGTTTAATCTATTTTTTAAAATCGAACTTGTATTAATTTTAAAATTTTGTGTCAAATAAACTGTATATAAATTAGATTTTCATCGATTATATGACGTTTTTGTCATAAAACGGTTAATTCAAGTAATTTGTACTGCTTAATCAATATTTGAAATCTAATTTATATTAATTTTAAAATTTTGTGTCAAATAAAGTTTATATAAATTAGATTTTCGATTATTTGACGTTTTTGTTATAAAATAGTTAATTCAAATGATTTGTACTGCTTAATCAATATTTTTAAAATCTAATTTATATTAATTTTAAAATTTTGTGTCAATTAAAGTGTATATAAATTAGATTTTCGGTTATTATATGACGTATTTGTCACAAAACGCTTAATTCAATTATTTTTACTGCTTAATCAATTTTTCAAGAATCTAATTTATATTCATTTACAGTTTTGTGTCAAATAAAGTGTATATAAATTAGATTTTCATCGATTATATGACGTTTTTGTCATAAAACGGTTAATTAAGTAACTGAATTAATTGATCATAGCGCACTTTCTAACAAATTATATTCATACACAGGTATAATATATAATCATTGCCCGCAATTAATTTGAATTAATTTATTATTCAACTTGGGCCTGTGGTGGAGTTTTGTGAAGCATTATACTCATTAATTTATGCTTGTATTTGAAAATGTTTTTAATTTTTAACCAAAACCTTCTATTAGGCACGATTTATCGACTAAATGAATAATAAATCGAAACAGTTTTATTTTTATACCATATTAACAACATATTATAGACGAACGCCGAAAGTTGTACAAGTGGATACAGGAATTTAACACCGTTGCCAGTCAGTTCAACTTAACAGGTCAGATATGGCAAGATTAAGAGTACAAGCTGGGTTTCTGGAGCAGACCATCCCCTTGACATATCATTGTTAACATCATTAAAATGGCACTGTCATTTTATAAAACCGCATATATTTTTCAGGAATTTCCAGACATGGAAAAACAAACCATAAGCTATCCCGATGGATTGAATCATGGGTTGCTGGAAATCCCAGAACACCTGATATACATCACGAGACGTTTCGTAATATTAAGAAAGAACAATCCTCGGCAAAAAAACTTGATCAGTAACTGATCGATTCGGATGAAACCCTTCTTTATAGTCACGTATGATTTCCTCCGCCAGAGGGGTACGCTATTTTACATAAATAATCAAATAAGGAAACTCAATACCAGATATAATCGAAAATATTGTCAAAAAAAATTAACAGGATTTTAGGTCTTTTACCAAATCTTTCTGATCAAATTTTTTACAATTGGTGATCGTTATAGGTAGACAACTCAATGAACGATTTTATACATAATTGGTCACGGCGTTTTGGTAAAAGGCTAGGATCAAACTCAGAACAACAGTGTGTTTAATCCGACTCCTTAACCATCACTGTACGACCGGCGACTAATATGGTAAATACTACACAAAAAACTTTAAAAGACTTTTAGCCCCGTAAAGGATCGTAGTCTCATATGGTTATTTCTCATTTTGTATATCAACTGGCATATGGTGTTCTATGCATACTTCCACCTCTTCGTTATTTTTAAATGCTTCGTTAATGTGGTTAGTGTTGTTAAAACTTTAGATTTGGCCCCAAAGACTATAAGAACCATTTACGACCGTGATGCTATTAAAATCCGAGAAATTTATACTACAGCGACCACAACGCAATCGAAATCTTTAACAAAAATTAATAGTAGCACATAGTTTAAAATGGAATCAAGAATGTTGCTAATCAAAAACATAATTTAAGCCAAAGCAAAATTCAAACCATATGCTAGCTACCATTTCGAGAACCCAAGATCAATAAGAGGCATTAATAAATCTGAGCTACCTATAAAATGGAGATCTACTAAGAAAGGATGGATGGCTTTGGTTTTGTTTAAAGATTTGGTACTGAATTGGGCAATTCCGGAACAAAATGAGTATTGTAGAAGAGACAATTTTAATACTGCTAGATAACTCCCTATCTCATTCTCTTTATTTGGATGATATTTGTGAAAATGTAAATTTTAGATTTTACCACTGAACACAACAGCCTTGATGAGGTTATCTCAAATTTTAAATCATACTACCTGAGAATGACTCAAAAAACCAATTGATGCAATGGATAGGAACAAGATAATTTCAATGAAAGCATTTAAAAAACTACAGCATTACCAAAACTGTAGGAAATATTGCCGAATCTTAGATGGAAGTTAAGCGGTCGAGTATAATTGCAATTTGGCCTGATTGTTTTTGTATTCCTTTACAGTTGGATGAAAATATCACTAACATTGCGACAGTGCTAGTTTTTATGGCATGGGAGATGGAGATTTAGCGGAAGTGTTGGATTACGAGGATAATGACAGCATTACCAATCAATATTTGGCTGCAGTGAAAGCAAATAAGAAATTACCCTGATGCTGAAAGAAAAGTGAGGAGAGTATTGAACTCCATAAACTGATATAAGCAAATTTATGCGGAAACATAAAAAATGTCGTTTTTGCTTTTGAAAATTAATTTAAATAATTTAATCATCGGAACCTATTTCAAGATTTTCTATATATTCTTACGTCAATTTCAACTTCAATTTGCGTGTTTTCGTTTTGCGTAAAATTTTTTAGGAATCATACTACTACACAAATCGAGGCTTTCGTATCAGTTTTTATTACATAAAATCCACTTCATCCACTTCTTGAAACTTATGATTGGTTTACTTAAAACATGGTTTACTTTTCTAAATTACTAAATAGATTTTTTAATTTTATTCGAAATGTATGAACTAACTTAAAATATAATAAATTATAGTTATTTAAGGCTATTAAATCTAGCAAACACAATTCTTTTAAGCGCTTTAAATTTCAAGAAGATATTTAGTTTGAAAAATTTAGGAAACCTTCATACATTTACAAAGATTACAAATAGTTTATTTTTATTTTTTTAAAGAATTAAACTATTTTCCCAATAAGTGCTATTTCTGCAGTTTGTACCATCAGTTATATACCATCGGTAAATGGTACAATGACAAAATCAACTTTCGAATTAGATTTTACTTGTTTATTATCAATTTTGCTATGTTTTACTATAACTATCATCGATACCTTTCAAGTACAAAAGTGATCAAGGACATATTAAAACAAAAATCAATCATTTTTACTCGTGCTAACTAGCAAAACAAATTTCTAAAACTCATATACCCAATCTCAATGCCACTTTCCACTTCATTAAATGAATATATGTTGTATATTAAAATGAGTACGTCTATAGTCTTATGGAATGAAACATCATGTAAATATTTAACTCGATTTATGTTTGAATAAAATATTTTCTTATCTTACATAAAATTTTAATAATTACATCGATAAGCATAATAATCGGAATATCGATTGAAAATACTGTTGCGTGTTTTGTCTAACCTCGATGCGATTAAAAGTATAGATACATAAATTGTTAATACTTAAAATGTGTTGAACTTGTGTCTATAATAAATGAAGAGATGTGCGAGGGTTGAAATGTATTAGAGAAAATATTGTTGGAAAATTAAATATTGCTATTATAATTCGATATGAAAAGAGAAAAATGTTTACATATAAATAAAGCATATAATTCGTAAATGTACAACACAATTTTAATAACGTGATTTGTTTAACTCGGAACAAACGTACGTTTAAGAGAAAACTTTTGTTTCGTCTCTAATTGCTTTGTATATTTAATTACTGTGTGTTTGTGTATCGATACATACACTCACAAAACATAATAAGAAAAAATCGTAAATATAATTTTATATATTAAGTGTGGAAAAAAAAACAATATGTAAAAAAAATTTCCAAGGCTTTTCCTCTACGTACGACATTATAAGCGCATAAATTTATTTTATAATGAAAAATTTATAAACAAATACCAAACATATAAATTTTGATTTAGCATAATTCATTTATGTGGAAAACAATAATTTGATATTTTTTTTACACTGCACGTTTACAAAATCAATAAAACTTTTTAGTTGTTACTTGAGGTTCATCAAAAACCAGCGATGGCATGAAACCTGGATACACTAGAAAAATTTAAAGATAAGCTTATACTAATTTAGTAGTCACATTGTATAAAAAGTTAAACACGTAAATAGTAAGTAGCTATTTCCTACTTATAATATAGACTAAGTTGATTGAAAAATGGAATAGATGAATAATTACGTTAAATTGACGTAAATAGATAAGTTTAGACAAATTGGTGATCATTATACCAAGGATTTCAAGAAATTGTGAGTATAAACTGGCTTTCGAAAAAATATTTTTCTCAAAAGAACCTTTAAGCTTAATATAATTTAATTCATGTATATATAAATAGAATCTGAATCAAATATTGATTCAACTTTATATTTAAAATGAGCGTAAATCGAGTAAACATGATTACTCACTCAAATTTTTTGATCGATATGCAGGTTACACTTCCACAACAATTAATTATTTTCTTTTAAATTTTGTTTATTTTTCGTCAATAAGCTTAAAATACGCATATTTAAATTTACGGTAAACAATTGACGCAGTCGCAGAGGTAAAAATTAGATCGGAGGATGTTCAATTCGTCAGGTCGGTAATTGGGTTCCATAATGCTTCATATGTAGCCTTGATAAAGTTATTGTGTTTCTCAAATTGTCGACTACCTTATGAGACATCTACCTCACACGTTTTTCAGAATATACAAATCTGGCTACGGCAAAAACTCTACATTTCCGTAGTCGGTCATTACCTTTTGAACCACTTAGTTATTCAGAGTGCAGTAATTTTTCTGGTATGAAATTATAGATTGAATTATTGGATAATCAAAAAAATTTAACTTGAAACTCGTTAAAAACTCATCGATAAAAGTTTTACATTTTATCGATAAATTCGATAAAAATGTTCTTGAAATACGAAAAATGTGCTCGGAAATAATGACAAACTTTTTGACAAAAAATCTTCTTGTCAAATGTAAATGCGGGAAGTTTTCAGCAACAAATGGAATTAATACTATTGATTCCAAAACCAGATGGAACTCTAGGACATGCTGGAGCGATTTATGCAGTTAAAACTTGATTAGACATTGCCATTTCAGATGAAGTATGAAGATTTTACTTCAATTTCTAATATGAAATATTAGACTTGCCAGTGAAACGCTTTGTTATAAGCTGACACAAATCTTTTCATTGCCGATTTAATTTATGTTGGATGAATTTCCGGAACATAACATTTTAAATTGCGAATTAATCATGGAACTGATTTGTTAAATCCACCAACCTTAGTTGATATTCTTAGTTGATTTGGATAGAACAGAAAAATTATTGTCAAATAAATCAAATTCAAAAATAACCGAAAATCAATCCGGCAAAATCATTCAAATCAAAAAAGAAATCTTACACAAGTATTTGAAAATTTTAAAAATATTTTCAACAGTTGTACGCATGAAGGCCAAAAATTGAACTCAGAAAATTTAAGATTTACAATTTTTTTAAAAGGTCTTTCTTTTTCAATTTCTATTTTTTTTTTTTGTAAGATAAAGTTTTAGAAAAATTATTGATCGAAAAAGAAACGAAACACTAAAAATTTATTTTATTTTAACCCTTTTAGCAAGGTCTAACCCAATTGTGAAGGTAAATTTTAACCATAATAAAAATTTAAAGGTTTTTAATTTTTATGTTGGTTAAAATATAGCTCTGACTTTTTTTTTATTAAATTACAACCATCAACAAACGTGTAAGAAAATTGTGGCCACCATATTTTTTTTTTTAATGAGGGAAATGATTTATGTGTTTGAGTTGGTGGTAGGAAAATTGCAAGTAGCCCCTGGAACCGAAAGTACTGTATTTGGGACGTTATAGCATCCATACAATTATTGTGATTGGATTTATACTACAGTGGAATTTTATTATATTATTTTTTTAAGGCTATATAAGAGTTTGCACTCCGGCAATTGGTTTACAACAGCCAGGTTATTAAAATAGTTGGCGATCGTTAGTAAAATTGGGAGGTTTGACCTCTTTCTAAGTGGTTTAAGTTTTTTAAATAAGAAAGCTGTTACAATTTTTTCCTGAAATAGAAACGAGTTAGATTTGGTTCTCCATTACCAAAATTGACGACAAATTTGCGATATATTCGTATACCTAACTATTTATACCTAACTATAAACCTAACTTACACAATTGTGTAGGTATCTTTTGCTTTTAATTTTAATTTTATTTTGGATTATTTTGGATTATTTTGGAGCAATTAGAAGTATGTCCAACTATTTCATGTGTCACTTAGATAGATTTTTACTTACACAATTGTGTTATATGGATTTTAATGTTATTTTTAAATTTTAAAATAATTGGATATGTGATTAAATCATAGTTTAATCCACACAATTGTTACAAACAGATTGTAATTATTTAATTAATTAAAAAGTAATTAACCTTATAATCTTAAGCTTGATTTTTTTTTTAAGTTTAAAACTCAGGGATAAAATAAGAGTTCAGTTAAAATAAATTAAAATTAGTTCGAGTTCAACTTAAGTTTAAGGTTTGTATTTCGGGGTAGATTAGGTAAGTATAATGTTTTGGAAAGAATTAGAAAGAAGTTGTTAAATTAGTCCGTAAGGGAGCTGTTACAAGCGTAACAGCTCTCTTACGACATTACGTCAATGTCATAACAAAAACAATTTATTCTACTGAAGAAAAAATCAATATTTTATTTGATTGAACTAACTAAAATGTATTAACAGATAAATTTATAGTGCTTTGATCAATATAGATAACAAGAACACTGGATAGCGACTCACAAAATGCCATTTTATTTATAAATAGAACTTAATAACTTAAATTTTTGTCAAGCCCAGAACGTCTCGATTCCCATATTGATCTTACTAACTAGTAACTTTCTACTTGCATTAATTTGTAATCATTTTTGATTGCAGTTTTTTTTTTTTGATTAACAATTTTCGATCATACCTTAATTAGTAATACTTACAATTTACAAATCTAACGATATTTTTTCTAAAAATTGTAAACTTATATTGTTTAGAAATTAGATAATATAAACTGGCAGCAACATATTCTGGTTATTCCATCAACAAATTTCGTTTTTAAATACCGGATGAAAAATAACCTACTTACGAAACGTATTCACACTTAAACATGGCTTACCTGAAAAGAGAAAAATATATAATTAAACAAATCGTCTTCGTCAAAAATATTTCTTAATTGTTAATTAAAATTGCTATTACTAATAAATTATCTTCAAAATATTGCTTATATTAGTCGTGAGTGATACATTTGTTGAATTTTATGACATTTTTGTAAATGGTTAAACCAGTTTTAAAAAATTAATTTTCAGTTTAAATGTAATTACAGTGAATAATAATCATTAAAAATAATAAATTTTCCATTATCGGAAACGGATATACACGGGTACTTGTATAATCTCGAAACGTTAATCATCCCTAATGTTTTACACAACCAAATTAACAATTTAACATATTCAATTCCATTTGTAGTAATCAAACAGTTCACAAATATCAGTTAATATGCGTACAGTATGTTTCCATATTTTCCAATTTCACATTACTATCCCGACCTGGTCTGATGTAGCGCGATGACTTGGAAATTTTGGAAGGTTACACAAACTATTACACAGGCAAAAATAGTTTGTTTATTTTTTGATAATACATTCATATACATAATTAGGTCATCTTTTGCTCTACATTAATCATTTTATTTATATTTAATGTTTTATTTAAATAAATTTAATCTAACACATTTGATGACATAAATTAGTTAGAAAAAAACAATATATCTTTCGTTACATTAGAAATAAAAATGAATCACTTTTTTAACACGTCTTAATGTATTTGTTTTTTTTTTGTTATATTTTAATTTAAATTGGACTTATGTTTTATGCGCATACTTATATAGCATCAAAATAGAATACACGGGTTCACATTAATATAAAATACTAAGTCTAAATGCATAAATTTTATTTTTAAATTAAAATTAGAATATGTTATATATATATATATATATATATATATATATATATATATATATATATATATATTATATATATATATATATATATATATATATATATATATATATATATATATAATATATATGAAATGAAATGGTATTTCAATTGGATATTAATAGTTCCCTACAAAACTAAATTTAAAAATCGTTTTCGTTTTTTTACGTGTATTGGTTTGTAAAGAATTTGGTCTGAGGTTGATTGATTTGCACAAAAAATACTTAAAATTATTTCACGACATTTTGAATGTACCAGACTACAAGAAGCCAGTCCATTTTTGTGTATTTCTATTGGTTTTAATTGAATTCTCTAATTCTAACAAAATCCATTAAATTAAAAGAAAAAAAAACCGGGTATGGAAAATGAATAATTTTGCCTGCCATTTAAATATTGATGTGGGTAATTAACGATCCCTATATTTTCTAGGAGTAGAATGTAAATAATATACTCTTCTATACCAAGCCCATCATTTATATTCAAAATGAACAGCAAGTGGAAATATGGGACGATAGTAAAGAATAAAGGACAGTCTAAATGGAACTGATTTTGATAGATAACATATATGCGATTGTTAAGATAGTTTTATTATATGTTTTCATATTTTGCAGATACAATCATAATATTATATATACAGTCGATTCATAAAATAACGCCAATAAAGTTTTATGTGTTTGTAGAAGGGCTCCTAATATTTTGTTAAAATTTGAACTTACTAAAATCTGTGGTTTAGTTACAAAGTATTTGTCACGAAACTAGGTCTCATTACGAATAAGAGCGACCAGATGTCGTATATAATTCTTTAAAAAGAAGTTGTAGTATAGAAACTTTTTATTTTTTAAATAGTTTTTAGCTTTTAATGATTAAATATAATTAATAATAAAACTAAATGATTAAATAACATAAATTCAGGTGAACAAATTACTGGAAAGTGGGTCAGCGTTATCGTTATTAATTAGGAATTAAATTCAAATTCCACAAAAAATTAATTCGTTCATGATTACATAAAATTATATTCGTGCAATTGAAAATATTATTGCTACAAAAATGGTAACGAATGACAATGGAATATCAATGTTGCAGGAAAAGGTCGCGCACATATAGTCGTTAACAATAAAGAAATCCAAATTGTTAAAAGATTTAAATCCGAGGGAAAATCAATTTCAGAAATCGCAAGCATTTTTGCTAGAAAACTTAAAATGGCATTAAAGTACGTAATCGAAAGACAACAAAAAGAGACTTTTTTTACGGTTTAAGATCCATTCAGTAGTTCCAACGAAATCTTTTTTTTTTTTGTAATACAGAACGAACAAAAAAATTTTTGATTGTGCAAGTGTATTTAGTTTACTAACGTAATTTAAGAGGCTACGTTGTTCAGTAAGTCACACTTTTATAAAAAATATACTAAAGCCAGGCTTAATTTAAAACACTAAGCTAATACCGATTCGGGAAACTAGAAGAAAATACGACCCGAAGAAACTATAGTATATTTGTTTGGTTCTAACGGCAGTCAGACATTATGTTAAATACAAGTTTGCCAGCATAGTACACGATATAAACCACCAAATATTGTAATGCATCAGACACGGCACAGGTACACTAGATTTCATAAAGATCGCATGACAGTGGGTTTTTATGTCTAAAATACAGAATAAGCAGTTTAACGGTTATTTCATTTAATTTTAGTGTTAATATAGTTTTTTTTAACCTGCAATTTTTATAAATTTTAGAGTTTTGTGAGTATTGAAATGTATATCAATTAGATTTTCTTGTTATAAAAATGGCGTTTTTTGAAAGTTTAACGGTTATTTCGTTTAGTTTTGGTGTTAAATGATTTTTTTTAATCTGTAATTTATATACATTTTATAATTTTGTATGTCTTAAGACTCGGTGATACTTAAAGATAAGACAATCAATTTTAATATGTTTTTATGAAATATTCCCATATCTTCGTACATTAAGTTTATTTGGTAGAATTATTATTTTAATCAGATCTATGTTGTATATTGTGCATGCATATTTTTCAGGTAGCTATAAGAAGTATTATTTAAGAGATTAAACAAATTATTTAAGATTAAATTATCATTTTAAATTTTTCAGAAAAGTATCAACCTTAAATTAGAATGAGAAAGTTGAACCCGGTTATTTATGTATATTGCCTGCTCCTAAATAAATAAATTTTCTACATACATTGGTAGTAGTTTTAAGTAGAATAAAATATTTTAATCGTATTTATATTTCAGGATGATATAGGTTTAATATAGTAATAATTTGTATAATTTATTAAATGATAATAGATTTTTTTTTTTGGTAATATATATAGATTAGAAATGTCTTGTATTGTGCCTTACGAAAGGTGTCGTTAACCGGATCGTTTTATCTCGATACAAAAAAATATTCGAGCGTCTGCATAATGCCATAACTTCCTTACCCATTGTTTTATGTAAAACTGCTGTAGTAATAGGTCCGGTGTTATCCGAGAGATAACCCTAGAGCTTGGTCCTACAGTCCAATCAATCAATTTGTATGCACAAATGAGTACCTTTGACCGCATCAACCTCTAACAGATTCATAAAACTCAAATTACAGAAAATACGTTACATCTTTCGTGAAATCGATGTAAGGAGATTGCCTTCGGATGATATATGCCTGACACGATGGAAATGCTAATACCGAATTTACAAATGATAATTTGAGTCCGATTAATGTCCGATTTTGTTTTAGTTTTTAGCATGATTGTAGCTATACCGCGTATATTGACGAATCGTAGATTCTATGCAGGTTTATATGGTCAAAAGCGAACGAATAAAATTAAGCTACACTAGATTGATGCAGAGTCATCAATAATATAATTAGACTGACATTTATTAGCAAAACGAAGCCAGTAGTTTAATTTATTTGACATCATTAAAAAAAAATTGCGTAGAGAAATGTATCCATCAGTAGCTCATGTGAATAATCTACTACATGAAACTGGGGTTCTCGCTAACTGACTACTTAGTTATAATGCCATCGTTTTTTTTAAAATTTCTTAATATATGCAAAATATGATGTTAAATCTAGTATCACTGATTACAATCTAAAAATAAGTGGTTTGGTTTGGAATAGACAACGGTTCAACCTTTCAAAATAATATACTTAGTGATAATTAAATTAAAGTATGCAAAATGTTCAATTTAAACTTTGTAACTACTGCCCTAGTTTCTAAATTAACCCTACTTGAGGGTGTTAATTGTGATTGACAGTAATTAAATTTTCCGCGTTAAGAGAAAGTAAAGTTATTCTGTCGTATCCAATATTTTTTTATAAGTTGGAAATCATCCTAATTTCACGGTTGCTAAAATGTTTGAATATATGGTTTGGGTTATATTGTTCAATTTTTTTGGCCGGTCAACATCTGCTAACTTATATAGTTGAATCTATTGATTTTGCGATCAACTCACTTTAAGTTGGTCTTCTTTTACTTAAATTACATAAATGATCACTATTGTTTGGCATGATTTCAAGCAAATTTTTCGTCAAACTGTTAAAATCAAAGATTGCATTGGAAACATGGTGTTATAATCGCCCCCATGATTAGACCAAAAACGCATAGAACTAATTACGGTATTATAACTCTTTAGATGTTGGGGCAGCCAACTTTAACAACGTGGGTGATTTTTTTGATTTCAACATCAATAACAAGATTTAAACGATGAGTTAGTTGTTGTATTTTATTTGTGTAATTTAGCTAGTTATGTAAATAAATTTTCATGATCTTTTTAATTAAACTATGCTGGTCAACAATAAAAAAAATCGTTAACCGATCAACGATTATTTTCCAAATTGTGAAAACAATTTAGAATTAAATGCCACAAAAATAAACTACTCACTCATCTATAAATTGAACAAGATTCTTAAGCAATAAAACGACAGTATGGTAAAACAAAAAAAAAATCAATAATCTAATCAATCATATTATATATCTACATATGGTTTAATAAACATAAAAATACATAAGTATGCTTAATTAAACAAGCTTATGTCTACGATGACACTATGATGATAAATTATTATTTGATGATGATTTTAAACCAGTTCGGTAGGTTTATCAAATTGATTATGAAATTTTACTTTTATGTAATAATTTACAGCGTTTTTACCTGTTGGGTAAAAATAATTAGCTCAATGGCACGATTCTAATCAGACTACATATTATATTGAAACTATAATAGGTTAGTTACGTCATGTATATTGATAAACATCATAAATGACTCTCTAGGTTATATTCTTAAAGGAAAATAGCGCGAACATTTTTTTTCAAATCAAAACTAAATATGATTCATGAATTTCCACACGACAAAATATTTCATCTGACATAATTTGAATATAATATGTACACACAAATTATTCTTGTGCTGCCAACAATAAACCAAAATTACACACCTATTAAGTGTAATAATATTCAAGTATAAAAAATAGAAACATAAAAAATATTAATCAAAGGTTTTCCATTTTGGATATACAAACTGACACACAAAGCCATACACGAAACTAAGGTTATTTTTAAATAAAAACAAAAACTAAAATAAAACATTTCCCAAGTTTCAATATTTCTCTATAATAGTCGTTTTTTTTTTTACTTTAGCAGATTACACAACACTATTGAATAGTAGAAGACCTTTGCACAATAAAATATAAATTTTACAATTTTAAAAAATAATATAGTTAAAACTATTAATAAATAATAAATTGATAAAATATTTATTAAGTTTTGTCTTATCGTTCGATAAATATACAACTACATAATCCATATACATATTAAAAATATTGATTTTATTTTTTTAGATATCGGGTCGCAAAGATAATTTAAACATTAATAACTATTATAGTTTTTACCAGTGTTTCGT
Organism: Tipula confusa; assembly: GCA_963556175.1. Taxonomy (NCBI): domain Eukaryota; kingdom Metazoa; phylum Arthropoda; class Insecta; order Diptera; family Tipulidae; genus Tipula; species Tipula confusa. The sequence continues at coordinate 215,017,066 of OY744475.1, read as the reverse complement.
AACATTTTTACGATTAAGCTCCATTTTAACAAAAATATGTTCTGTACTAACTCTGTGTGCTTGGGAAAGATACAAGTTTCCCAAAACACTTCGTATCTGATATAATTTATATTACAATTTTTTTTTACAAAATATAGAGATAATTTCCTCTTTTTATGTATTCTTTTAATGAGGATAAAATAGAACCACTTCAACAGATTAATAGCTTAATGTAAACATGTATTAGTTTTGCAGAAAAGAGCCTAGTCGTTAAAAATTGCAGGAAAATTATCAAATGAAATTTATAAATTGTAAAGAAAGATGATGTGGAGTCAATCCAAAGTTGTTTCACAACTTTTTACTTTTATCGTCCTGCTTCTGTACCTTCAGTCATCCTATATTGGCGTGAAATATAGCTCTTCACTTGACCCAGAAGCACAGGCTAGAAAAGGCTCAACAGTAATAGTTTAGAAAAATATTCGGTAATACGAAAAACCGAGTATTACGAGTATGCATCACATTAAATTCTGTATTTTTTTCTCAAAGATTTTACTTAATTGATGGTGACTTAAATGCAAAATGCACTCATTATCAAATCATACAATCTTTAGAGAAAAAGATCTTTGAAAGCACAACAAGCAAAACACTGCGAAAGTAACAAATATAATTTATGATTGTTATTATGACACTTAGCATAAAGATACTTAAACCTTTAAGTATCACTTAAAATTCCAGTTGGAAGATGAACTAAAGTTGCATAACAGCATTAGCAGCATTTACAAAAGTTCGGTTAAAAATCACTTAATCCTGCTAAAACTAAAACTAATTTCTTAAACTTAGCGAAAGAATAGGATAAACACGACGGACATAACAGATTTGGAAAAAACCCTTCCAAAAAATTACCACCCTTAATACAGGTACAAATTTAAAATATTGATGAAACATGGGCAAAAGTGACAAGATCGCTACAATTACTTATTTGCAATTCGCTTAAAGAAAATCACTCAACCCAAACACTACTCAAATAGATCAAGCCAATAGTAAATAAGATAAATTTGATTCCATCACAACAATTTGAGTTTTGAGAAAATCACTCTTCGATTGAACAAGTCACAGAATAACACACATAATTTCGACTCAGTTTATCACCATAGAGTGGGATTTAAAATACATCGAATCTACTTAAGCACTTTTACCAGATTCTAAAATTTTATATCGCAGAGCGACATATACAAATAATATATGGAAGCGAAGTGTGTATTTCGGGCCAAAAATAAAACCCCAAAAACGATGCTGCTACCATAGCAACTGAAAATAATATATCACAAGCAACTGCTGAACTAAAAAAACTAACTGAAATAAACCAGCTAAAATCAGGTTTACTTGAAAGTTAACTTAATTCCATTAAATTCCAAAAGCAAATAAGAAAAGGAACTATGCAGTGAACATTTAAAATTTGTAACCGGTCTAAAAACAATGACCGGTCTAAATGTAGAATAATTCAGCAGACTTATGGCTTTCAGGTACAATTTCTTATTTGAAAGAGACAAAAAATTTTTTGAAATGGCAATATGTGATTCATCATATTATTGACTGAACGTTAGGGTTCGAATGATTCAATAATTAATAGAATCTCATAATTGGGCAATAGTGGCAAAAGGAAATTGTGTAGGAAGTAATCATTGACAAGGTCATAATTTATTGGGATAGCATTTATAATACGTTTAGCTCTTTCGACTATTGGCAAAATTTGCTAAATAATACTTATATTCGTTGGGAATATCTAAGTCACGATTTAAGTTTGAATTTAAGTTTGAAATTGGTTGAATTTGAAAACCCCGCTGTGGTGTGACGTTTGTCTAATATGAGTGAGAGTGTATGAACAAAAAAATCGACAGATAAAGGTAGATCATCACAGTTAAGCTCAAAACTTTAGTTCATCTGCTCAAGTATATCAATAAAAAGCTAAATGAAACTCTGGGAGTCGAAAAACATATTTCAATAGAATTGTTAAAGGTGTTACATTTGAGGCGAGCCAAAAATAGTATAGAGTGTTAATCAATAATTTCACTGCGAAAGAAGACAGAAGAAGCATAATATATCAGAATAATATGGGGAATCCAAATTGTCTTTAATTTATAAAAGATATTTCACTTTAATATTACGTAAAAGCAACGATAACTTTCTCCGATAACAGCGGAGAAAGATCAAATAAATATTTACATCGATTAACTCATCACCAAAATTCAGACATAAGATGTATACTACATGCAACCATTATAGTAAGAAGGCTTTTAAATGCCAAAACCTTTAGACACTAAATGTAAAGTAAGTATAAATTCTAATCGGAAAATGACATGTTGAGTCCTATTGAAATTCAATAAAAAGATTTTTTAAATATTTTCCGAATGACGGCATTAAGCATTATTTCAAAATAATTTTTATCCACTACGACTTTGTTTATGTTTTCTCGAGTAGTTACAATACAGCATTGGCCACCACAGACCGAAGAACTGACTTAACATTATATACATTATTAAGAGTTTCACAAATATGTTCATATTTGAACTAAATTTAAAATTTGTTATGTTCACATCTATCATAAAGATCGTTTTTAACGAATTTATTGAATTACTTAAGCGTATAATTGAAATCTATCGTAGAACCGGAACACGTTCACTAAACATAGGTTTAAAAATTCCCTGTTAAATTAATGAAAACAAATTGTTAAGGGGGATCCCGTTGACTTTGTACAAGACAGTAAAATTATGTTAGTTTTTTTTACAACTACTAAAAATTATATATAAAAATTAAAGTTATAAATAAAATTAAAAATGAAGGTTTTTTTTCGAAATTGTAAAATCAACCAACCGAATACGGTTTATTACGTGTATAAATGCTTATGTAGAAAACATTAAATAACTGTATTACTATACTGGCAACAAACAACAATAAAACTATAATGTCTTATTATCTATAATTATTTCCTTATACCATAAGTATACATATATAAACAGTAACCGCAATTTTTGGGATGATTCCATATTTTGTAAAACTTCTCCAATGATTTTGAATGACAATGAATAAAAAGTTATCAACCGATCCCAATTAGACCGTTTAAAATTGATATAAAAATGCCCGAGCACACTTTCTCTTTTATATTATCATAATGTTAATTTGTAAACGAGTATGCTGTCCGTCTCTTGAAAAAATAAAATTATGTAGTAAGTATAATATAAGATGTACATATTATATTGTATTTTTTTACAAAGGCGTGACATAAAATTGGCTGGCAGACATGCAATAGTTTTTTATGTTGTGTATATGGTTGAGATTTTGATTTCATTCCAGGAAATTAATGTGCAATACAAATTATGTCTTTGCGGTGTGAATAATTTTAGAAATCGGTTGTAACGTATGTGTATATAAATATTTCGTTGTAAATTAATTTTAAAGCTATTATTTTATGCTGGAATATCTAAAAATAACCGAAAAATATCCAGCTTATCAGCTTATAGAATTACATCAATGTGTATTGTGATAGCTAATGCAATTTTATTTAGGTAAATAAATTTACCAAACAGTTCATATACTTATTTAGTTCTAAGAAAATGTTCTGCCTTTTTACAACTGTGAATAATCCATTTTATTTTAATTTTACTAAATGTCAATTCCCTTGCTGTCCTCAATCACTATTAAAAGACAAAACCCATTAATTTACCTAATACAACTTTTTTAATTATTTTAACGTAAACACAAATCTTTAAGGATAACTTAATCTTTTTAAGGATATAAAAAAGTATAACATATTACGTATCATAGGATTTGGCAGTCACACGTGTCTTGAAAATTCAGGGTCAACATATTTTCGTAACATTAAAAAGTCACAACGCAAAAAGTAAATTGTTCAGTGTGTGACCGATTTTAACGAAATTTTCCATGGCCCAGAGACTAAAAAGAATCTGTTCCCATGGGGTTGATTGAATTAATTTTGAGCTCTTGATATTCGGGGGGCAAAACCAACCTATTCCTGATGAAGGGAAAGTGGCCAAATTGTTTCCTAAAAAAAGGGGAAAAGAAAATCGCTCAAAATGTGAAAACTATTGCGGCATATCTCTACTTTACGTAGCATACAAATTATTGTCTTACATAATATTGGATAGAATAACTCCCAAGAAGGATTTTACCCGAATTGGTAGGTCACTGATCAAGTTTTTTTGTTGAGGATGATTCTTTCTAAATACATATTACGAAACATTTCGTGGCATTTCGTATTCTAGGATTTCCAACAAGCCTATGACTCAATCCATCGAGATTGTCATAATTGACAAAAATGTGCGATTATGTAAAATGACAGTAATGCATCGTCAGTCCAGGTCCAACCAGGTTCTGGCATATGCAGATGATAACTGTGTAATTGGATTGAATGGCAACAGTGTCAAAGAGCTATAGGATACACCTGTACGATTCTCATCTTCCGTTAGTCTCAAAATCATTGCGTTCGAAACAAAATATATGATCATTGGGTTTAGAGACCAAAACTTAATGGATTTTAGTTGTGGTGACCACACATTTGAAGGAGTGACAAGTTTATGATATCTCGGGTCCCTTGTTACTTATATGATAACCGTTTGGGAGGATATATCAAAGCGCGTCTTGTCACAGGTAACCATTCTTTGCAAGCTTTACGTTCACTGCTAAAGTCAAAATACGTTGCAAATACCGACAAGCTGAAGGTGTAGATTATATTTATGGATTGGAGAGTTTGATCCTGATGGATGAGCATTTTGACATTCGAGAGAAGAATCATGCACTTTATATATGGCCCCAAACGCGACGAAGACGATACTTACTGAATTTTGAACAGCGAAGAGTCTGAGAGAAGAACCGCCATTTAGCTTGCGCAGAGGTCATTGACGGCGACGATGGCTCCTCGGGTTAGAGAACGACTTGTCTTCTTCGGGTTGTCTAAAACAATATGGAGAACAAGCTCAGATCCGATGAGTCCTGAATGTTGATTCGGTACGGACCAGCAATGTTGCAGGAAAGACCCATGTATACCTTTTTTGGGTGAAACCCAAGTCATTTTAAGTATATAAATTTGTAAGTCTATTTTTGTCCAATTTTAGAAACTTCAACAACATTGGCTGGACCGTAATAATATCAGATAAGAGACGTACAGGCCAACCATAACAATGATCCTGAGTACGAGGATGGCCGCTGAAGTACTCACCCGACGTGTAGATGGCAGTTGCATTTTGAAAACAATGACTGAAGTAGAAAGTATCTTATAAAGCTTAAGTTAAAGTATTTTATAAAGCTTAAGTGGAAGTTTCACGAGTCCATGTTGTTACGTATTTCTTTGGCAGCCGTCAATAATAAACGCTGTCAGTAATTTTGTAAACAAAGAAAAAAATGGTCTATACGTTATGTCATACACTACTTTCATTTGAAAGGACTAAGTCTAACCAATATCAAAGCGGAGCTGGATTGTATTCTGGGGGAATTTACACCTTCGTTTACAACAGTAAACTATTGGATGACTGTTTAAACGAGGCCGTATAGAAGCTTTCAAGACGAACATCGCAGTGGTTGACCAAATGAGAAGACCACGCCAGAAATGGTGATGAAAATCCACAAAAGGGTATGTTGGATGATCGTCGACTGAAAATGCACGAGCTGACAGACATGGTAGGTATTTTAATAAGTGCTCAAACCTCGCTGATCATCCAAATGAGGTGACCACCCCAAAAATACTGAAAAAAATCTAGAAAATGGTATTGAACGACAGTCAACTGAAAATGCGCGAGCTAGCCGATATGGTAATCCTTTCCAAAAGTGCTTTTAGACATGAAAAATTTATGTGCAAGATGGGTGCCGATTACTAACAATGGAACAAAGGGCAGCGTCATAAGGTGTCACACATCCGTTCATTTACATTTATGCTAAATGTACCTTTTAATGTTTTTTTGTGTTTATCATACATATTGACTGGTATTTAAATTAGATTTTCTGCGTTTACATGACCTATTGGTCATAAAACGGTTAATTCAATTGATTATTGTTTAATCCATTTTTTTAAAATCTAATTTGTATTAATTTTAAAGTTTTGTGTCAAATAAAGTGTATATAAATTAGATTTTCGGCAATTACATGACTTATTTGTTATAAAACGGTCAATTCAATTGATTTGTAATGTTTAATCAATTTTTTAAAATCTAATTTGTATTAATTTTAAAGTTTTATGTCAAATAAAGTGTGTATAAATTAGATTTTCGGCGATTACATGACGTATTCGTCATAAAACGGTTAATTCAATTGATTATTGTTTAATCCATTTTTTTAAAATCTAATTTGTATTAATTTTAAAGTTTTGTGTCAAATAAAGTGTAAATAAATTAGATTGTTTGCGATTACATGACGTATTGGTCATAAAACGGTTAATTTAAATGATTTGTAATGTTTAATCAATTTTTTTAAAATCTAATTTGTATTAATTTTAAAGTTTTATGTCAAATAAAGTGTGTATAAATTAGATTTTCGGCGATTACATGACGTATTCGTCATAAAACGGTTAATTCAATTGATTATTGTTTAATCCATTTTTTTAAAATCTAATTTGTATTAATTTTAAAGTTTTGTGTCAAATAAAGTGTAAATAAATTAGATTGTTTGCGATTACATGACGTATTGGTCATAAAACGGTTAATTTAAATGATTTGTAATGTTTAATCAATTTTTTTAAAATCTAATTTGTATTAATTTTAAAGTTTTATGTCAAATAAAGTGTGTATAAATTAGATTTTCGGCGATTACATGACGTATTCGTCATAAAACGGTTAATTCAATTGATTATTGTTTAATCCATTTTTTTAAAATCTAATTTATATTAATTTTAAAGTTTTGTGTTAACTAAAGTGTATATAAATTAGATTTGCGGCAATTACATGACGACGTATTGATCATAAAACGATTAATGCGTATTCAAATATTAAAAATTCGGCCAAACTAATTGTATGTAAATTCTAATTCATTAGACCGCTAATTTATAAATAACTGTTTTGCACAAACAAAACTTTCAGGATTAGTTCTTATCTTCAGCAAGAATATTGCATATTATAATTTTTAATTAGTCTTATCAATTATTATAATGATAATATCGCTCAGTATCTTGTACCCATTTAAAATTAAATTAAAAATTTTCGTTTATTTATCCAACAAACCAAAATAATATACTTAAGAAACAAAACAAAACAAAAAATATAAAGATAACGATGGTTCTTTTGTTAAATTATTTCTTTAATTTTTAATGCATTTAAATCTTACAAAAAATAAAGCTTAAACAATATAAGTACATACATATAAGACGCAATTTTATATAATTTTAGTTTCAACGGTAATTTACGTAATTGTAAGAATACAGTGTTTCTTAATGGTTTTTGAACTAAGAATTACAAATTGAAATACAGTGGTCCCTCGAGTTACTCGGCATGAAATTAAGCCTCAAATTTCTGAGTTATGAATCTATGAGGAACAGTGGGTTATATTTTGTTTTCACATTTCTGTTATAGAGGACGACTCATAATAATTCCGACATAAAGTAGCTATTACTCATAATGATCCCGACATAAAGTAGCTCTAGGGACACTATAGCTACCAAATTTAAAGTTCCCGATAGGATTTAAAACAATGTGTAAAATTTTAAAAGAAAACCAAGTGTATTCTACAAACGGCTAGTTCAGCACCATTGACTTTGTACACGGATATGTAATATACATAATTTTAACAGTACTTCATTCACTATGCAATTTATTATATATACTTAAGGCGTATACGATTGGCGTTCATAAAATTAATGCGATTATTAATTAGCAATCATTAATACATACAGTAGGTATTATAGTTACTATTCACTTTTTCAATAAAGCTTATATTTTCTTAGGTAAATCCATAAATGTATAAGTAATAAAATACATATAGAATAGTAAAAAAAAACTATTTATACGTGACGTAATTCAAAGTATTACATATTGTACTACTTATATATTATTTCATTCACATTCAACAGTAAGTACGTTATATATGGATGAACAATAAAGTCATATGGTAAATAAGAAACAAAAATTTCTTAACTCGTAGATGAGTAAGTTTAAAGTATATAAGATACAAATAAAAACTACTCTAGCATGTGCTTCAATCAAAGAATACGACTCAGTTGTAATTTGTCCTTAACTTTTTGATTTCGATTGTTGTATTTTAGTTATAAATGAAAGTATACTACATACAACAAATACAGTTTGACAATCGTAACATGAAACTTAAGCTGAATTTGTATTTTGATCTTAATGAACTGATTTTATTCTTTAAACATTTTATCTTCTTTGTTACTTGTATACATTTATAAGCTATATCAAAATATTAAAACAGGATATAGACATCAATGATCGTTAACAAGGTTTTTTTGGTAATAAAATATTATGCTGGTTTTATATTTTAAATTTTATACATGTAAACATAGTTTATAAATTAAAACGCGTATAAGAGTTGCAAATTTTTTTTATGAGTTTTTGATTTTCAATTTTTTTTTTTTTATGTTTATATATGATTTGACATAAAAGTCATTAACTCTACGGTCTGTTTCTATATAATGTTAGTAGTGATTTATATTTAAGTGTATGGTTATGTTTGACCTAAATTTTAATGAAGATTTATGGATATGCGGCGAGACTTTATAGTACGAGAGGTAGACATTTTTACAAGAAAATAGAAGATTGATGTTAAATACATATATCGATAAATTTGATCAACATGTAGTAACAACTGTCCTATTTGGCTGTCAATGGCGTAAAGAAGAACGTTTAACAGATACGGAGTTAGATATATTTAACAATTACGTGGTAACTAAATACTTATTGTGTGTCCTGATTTGTTCTCAGGCTTTAAAACAAAGTACCCTTATCTTAGAATCACAGCGGAAATATTACTTACTCTCTTAATACAGTAATTTTATAACTTTTAATTTAGCTAGTTACAGAGTATTTTAAATTTTTATGAAAGAGTAATAAACATGACACTTAAATTTTCCAAAAAAAAAAAAAATATTCGGTCTTAACATCCATCAGGATCCAACTCTCACAACCAAAATGGCATAAAAACTGAAGTAGAAAATTGGAAAAAAATATGGTTTGCAAGTAAGTATCTTTCCGAATTTTAAAAATCGTTACATTTTTGGCATAAAATATATGTAATTACATAAATCTCTCTAAGGTATGTACTAACGGTTATTTAATTTGGTTTGGTGTAAAATAATTTTTTTAACCTGTTACTTATATACATTTTAAAGGTTTGTGTGAATTATAACTTACATCAATAAGATTTTCTTAAAATTATATTGACATATTTAGACAGTGTAACGCTTATTTCATTTGGTTTTGGTGTTAAATAAATTTTAGAGTTTTGTGTGAATTATAACGTATATTAATTATGTTTCTTTATAATTACAATGACGTATTTTGTCAGTTTAACGATTATTTCATTTAATTTTTGTGCTTAAATTTTTTTTAGGAATTCAGAAACATTTTAGAATTTTGCGTGTAATGAGAGTGTTGTGACATGTTTTAAGAAAATGTTACTTAAAAGATTTACATGTTACTTACATGATTTTATTTCAGATGATTTTGAATTTGAAATTTTTCAGAACATGCAGTTAAAATGAGGAAGTTGAATGAATAGATGAATCCGAATATGTATGCATAAATGCGTGCTCTTAAAGTAAATAAATGTTAAGACTGTGCCGTATTTATTGGTGATATACTAAATAATAATTTCCCCTTTCTGACCTATTGGTTTATGTAAAACTGATGTAGGAATAGGCTAAAGATGGGTCTACAAATATATACAAATATCATTGGAGAGCCTATTATCACAATCGCAACAATAGCTTGATTTATGATACTTATGTAGATCTGAACAATTTAATTGTGGTATTATACTTTAGCAATGTAGAAATGTACAGTTTAGAATTCATGAAAATATTGGGAATCATTACTATCGAAAGATGAAGTGTCTTCAAGATGCAAATGACATATGAAGCAAAATTAAGTAATTCATTTTCTCATTTATGTGGTGGAGATCTTATATGGAAGGTTTATGTCAACAAGCAAAAAATAATTAAGCGCTTCATCAGCCAAATATATTAAAATATTAGCAATCATTTCCGCATTTAGAATTTCGCCAAATATTTAAATCATGCACCATTAGCATGTGTGGTCATTAATTTGTCGACATTATTTTCTACCTATATTAACGTCTTCAATTGTTAATGTCTTTTTAAACATTTTAAGAAAGTCTAAACTAAAGTTAAACTGAAAGTAATCTTTTCAAATGTATTAAAAATCATTAAATATTTTGTTGTTGGATTTTAATACTTTGTTGTAAAATTAAAGCATAATAATAAGTACTAAAAATAGAGTTTCCTGACAAAATCTCAATTTTGAGAGTTGGGATTTTGTTGTTTGCATCTGACAATTGCGTACAATATTTTGAATACTCTATATTATTATTATTGTTATTATTATTAAATGTAACAATTTAACAATTTCACATGTTACATAATCCATTTTGAGCATGTGCTCATCAGCAATATCGATGTGGTCGATTTGTAAGATAGTTACACAAGCACTTTTAGAATGTTTACAGTAAGACCTTGATCAATAAATTACAATACTTTCGGCGATTACATATCGTATTAATCATAAAACGGTTAAATCAATTGATTTGTAATGTTTAATCAATTTTTTATAAATCTAATTTGTATTAATTTTAAAGTTTTGTGTCAAATAAAGAGTATATAAATTAGATTTTCAGCGATTACATGACTTATTTGTTATAAAACGGTTAATTCAATTGATTTGTAATGTTTAGTAAATTTATTTAATATTAAATTTGTATTAATTTTAAAGTTTTGTGTCAAAGTGTATATAAATTGATTTTTGTCGATTACATGACGTTTTTGTCATAAAAAACGTTAAAAAAGTTTAATCAATTTTTTTAAAATCTAATTTGTAATCATTTTAAAGTTTTGTGTTAAATAAAGTGTAAATAAATAAATTTTCGGCGTACATTTTCGTTACATGACTTATTTGTTTTAAAACTGATAATTCAATTGATTTGTAATATTTAATCAATTTTTTTAAAATCTAATTTGAATTCATTTTAAAGTTTTCTGTCAAATAAAGTGTATATAAATTAGATTATCGGTGGTTACATGACGTATTGGTCATACAACGGTCAATTCAATTGATTTGTAATGTTTAATCAATTTTTTAAAAATCTAATTTGGATTAATTTTAAAGTTTTGTGTCAAACAAAGTGTATCTAAATTAGATTTTCGGCGATTATATGACGTATGTCATAAAACGGTTAATTCAATTGATTTGTAATGCTTAAACAATTTTTTTTAAATCTAATTTGTATTAATTTTTCGTGCCCAATAAATTGTAAATAAATTAGATTTTCGGTGATTACATGACGTATTTGTCATAAAATTATGAATTCAATTGAATTGTAATGTTTAACCAATTGTTTTAAAAAGTAATTTATATTATAATATTTTTAATTATGTAATAAATTAATTAATTGTAAATTTTCTGGCAAAAACTAATCCAAATTATTACAGCATACGGCTTTTAGAAATTAACCCATTGATAGATTTTGTTCTTCGGGATTTTTTTTGCAGATTATAGTTGAATAGTTGCACACTGGAGTTGCTGATAAGAGATGATAGAATACAGAAAACAGAATTTTGAATCTAATCTGATAATCTAATGTTAGGTTTTGAATCTATTCTGATATTTTATTTAAAACTATCTTTTGACCTTGCTGCCTTCAAGATAATAGAAATTATGCCTTTTGCTTCAAATTTACTCAGTTTTTAATACGACAATTAAAATAAAATCATTTACAGTTATTTCTTTCTAGATCTAGCAATCTGTTTGTTTTCGAGCGCAAAACAACTTGATGAATAAATTTTAATCGTTCTAATTATCACACATTTTTTAACTTTAATAAATTTAGATAAGTTGTATATAAACAATCGTCATTCGTATCATATTTTAAATCGGTTTGGAGTTTTCTACAATTCCTTTATTTAAAAAAAAAAGTAATTATTTTAAGAAAGTTGGCAAATAAATAGAACAGTAATTTGCATAAACTTCAAATTATTAAGATTGAACATAACTAAATTACTTTCACTTTCATTGCGAGGTTGATCTTCAACTTAATGCAAATTACACATACAAATCAAGGTTGTTTCGTTTAGATCGAGGTAATTGAAAATAATGTTAAACATTTAAGGTTAACCTTAAAGCTGATGAATTTAGTTTAGACATCAATAGTGGAGAAACACTACAACAGACACCAATTTAGATGACATATCTTAACATAAAATTGGTAGATGAGAATAATTAAACCCATGAAGTTTGTTTGGCTTAACTGTTACAACGTCTAACAGTTACCATGGGAACTCCAAATATACATAACAACATAAATTATTAATTATGGTCACAACATACAAACAATATGTTTGTTTCTTATTTTGGTAAATTATTGAAAAAAAAAAATAACGAACCGAATATACTTCGGGTTTCAACTGGCTGGAGGCAACATTATAATATAAATATATATTTGTGATTTCATATTGATTTTTTGTTTATTGTAAAGCTATTTAACCTTTAGCCTTAGTTATCTACTATAAATACCTGCCGACTACGATTATACTGTCCGTATACTATAATTTATGTTGACAAGCGAGACTTTGGTTTATTGTTTTAATTACGTTTATGGGAATTAGACCATGTTTCTGTTTATAAGCGTTGTTTATACTTTACAAACATGTTTACTGTTTGATTTCACGGTGGGTTGTGTTTTGGTTTAAGTAAGTATTTTAAATTTTTTTTGTAAATTTGATAATGCATATATTGCACGCGCAGAAATGTTTGTAGAAGAATTATACAAATACAGTAACCAAATAGTGTCACGCGTAAATTATAAGAGACGTAAATCTAGATAAGTATGTAGGATTTTCAATTATTTTTTCGTGTATGATGAAATGTTATTTTTCATTTTCATCGTTTCAAATCGAAATTATAATTTTATGCGTACGAAAATTTTTATTTTTAGAATTTAATCATAAAAATGTAAATGCATTTTGATCATGTTTACACAAATAACAAACTAATTAAATTAGTTTTTTTATAGTGGATAAATAAAAGTATGTGGGCGATATCAATAACACTTTAAATACATTATAATCTTCAAAAATATAAATTGATAATCAGTTTGAGGTGTGCATGTTTTAACAAATGTTGATAGGAGACACAAGGGTCATTATACTTATGTCATTTATGTAAATTTTAAAAATTTTTTAAAAATTTTAAATATTTTTTTATAAGACTGTCGATTTTTACCTTCCTAGGTCGTATTAAAAAATTACTCCCATTGAAAAAAAAAATATTCTTTCCTATTGTATGCCCTCGGAACTCAACTTTTCCGGCAACATATAAATAACATTGGTTTCTCGATTTATGCGTATATTGTATCTAGATGACTGATTTTACTATGCAAGGTGATGGTGGCTCAGGTGTGACTATTTTACTTGATAATAATTGAATTATAATAATACTTATATGATGTAACTTAATAGTTTCATTTTTATATAGTTACCCAATAAGAAGTTTCATTTTGAATAGCCTGCTATTTGGGCAGCTGTTAATTTTGAAGCTATCATCATTTGACATTTGACAAGTAAAAACTACGCCACTACTAAAAATGGTACAATACACTCTTCAACAACACACTGAAATTATTAAAATTCACTACAAAATTGGTAAAAATTTTACAGCCATAGTTCGCAAAACTAAAGCACTTTTTGGTCATCGTGAAACACTCGGCCGGCAATAGTGAGACTGGTGGAAAAATTCGAGCTGTTGGAACAAGTTAGTGATGTGAAGAATCGAAACCGTGTGCGTCGGTCGGTCAAGATATTACTGCTGTAGCCGGTAGTGTTGAAGAAAACCCATGTTTGTCGATTCCTCGTCGATCTTTGGAATTAGACATTCCACAAACGACATTACATCGTATTTTGCATAAAGACTTAACGTCGTATCTTCGCTTAATGAACGTCGTATCTTCGATGAATTTGTCCTTTAAATGCATCAAAATGATTCGGGCTTTCATCGAAAAATCATCTTCAGTGATGAGACCCATTTTCATCTCGGAGACTTAATACGCAGAATTGTCGACGTTTATGTTCGACAACACGGCGCTACGTGCCACACAAGCAACGAAGCAATCGCAGTTTGGCAAGAAAAGTTTCCTGTCCGTGTTATTTCTCGAAGAGGTGATCACAATTGATCACCGAAGTCTCGTGATTTAACACCTTTGGACTTTTTTCTTTAGGGCCACGTGAAATATAAGGTCTATGCCAATGCTCCACAATCGATTCAAGACCTTAAAGATGGAATTCGTGAAGTTATCGAGGACATACAGCCGCAAATGTGCGAATTGGTCACGGAAAATTTCATTGAAAGGATATGGTGCTGCAAGCGTAGCCGTGGCGGCCATTTGGCTGATATCTTTGTCAAATGTTAATGGCATACCTTCCTCTTTACAATGAAACATTCATTGATTTCTTTTAAAAAATACACGTTTTTTTAATATCAAAATGATACCTCTTATTGGAAAACCCGTTATTTATGTATGTACAATAAACCCTGAATAACATATTATCTAAGCTACATTAACAACGGAAAAAAGTTATATGTTTGTCATTACAATTTAACTCTATTTCATTTGCTTTGTTGATAAATCGTGGATACTCATGTTAAAAGTGAATATTTATATGTCTATATATGTCAGACATCAAAAATTCGACAGTCGTAACGATATCCTAAAAACGAATGTGGCCATGCTTCTAATTATATATTTGTATGAGAAATAATGTGCCAGCCAAATAGAGACGATGAGCGATCGCGAGAAACAAATTCTTTTTCAAGTATCGATCGCTAGTTCGTATCGGAAATACACACCTAAATTTTTTCATACTTCGGTATAGTTTGCTTAGGTTATCCAATTATTGTTAAACGTGTCTTTATTTTTGAGTTTGTCAACTTTAAATGAATAAAACGATTGCTTTAAATAAAAAGCCAAAAAAAAAGTCCCAACACCTAGATTTTCGATCACCTGCAACGGCTACATACATACAATTCGTAACAAGTATGCGATAAAAAACCGAAAATATCAATTTGACATACCTACCATTTGTGACATCTGCTATGCATACATATTTTAAAATGTGTAGTCTTATCAGAAGAAGCGATACCAACATTTGGATAACATGTCTGCATAAATTTACGATTTTGTAATTGGAATTCGATAATCATCACTCTTATCCATTTCACCATTCAACATTTTTAACAAAATTCCACGATGTTATATCTGACAGTATTTTGAAACGAAATAAAAGTACTGTCAACATACATATCTGGTAAAGAGGAAGTGAGTAATGATTTCTTGTAAATTATAATGGATTGAGATTCTTCGCATTTGAACTGGAAATCTACGATTATCTCTCTATTTTTACGATATCTTGGAAGCCTGAATCTAAGATACTTATCGGTATGTAACAAGAAAATTTTGAAGGAAAATTAACTCTTTGAAACTCATTTTACGAAATTTTAAGTCCATATTGTCTAAACTAGAGGATACCTCGAGAGAGATATTTATAATAATCGAGTGATATTTGTAAACAAAAATGGGTCTAAGGTGACGTCAGAAATATAAGAGTAGAAACGTTTGTTTTACCTACTTAGTAGAAGAAACTTAACACTTAAAGCCGTTAATCGCCAAAGCTAAAATATGGAAAATTGGAAGTAGGATTTGCGGTGACGAACGAATACTAACCTGTGACGTAAATGATTCAAACATCAAAATGTGATTGGTTCAAAATGCCAAGTAGAGGTTAATGTCGAAGAAGATGACGACGATGAGTAAACAGGAAGATTGAGTGGCAAACTAAAACAGATAGAACCAGAAAATTATTAAAGCACAATATTTTACGTTCGAAATCTGGCTCTCCATTGACAACTTAAATATTATCAATACGAGATGCATTCAAATGTACACTTACTAATGAGAGGTGCTCATTAATAATACGAGAAACTAACATGAGAGCTGCTAGTGTTGTGGAAGAATTCAACTGACAAAACCCATTAAAAGCAACAAAATCATAGAAACCATTGACAGCCGAAAGATTTGAGGCCTTTCCTGGAATCATTTTTACTGATGGCGGAAGGCATTTGAATTCTGAGCATACAAAGGGATTGTGGAGATGCTTACCCAGTATTTCAGCTAGCATGTCACCGATTTTTGCAACTAAATAGGTTATTACGATTTGAACAGTTGACACGATCGTTTGAAAAATGATAGGTCAATTGCAATCGCGGATATATTCATGATTTACGTTCGACGGATCCTGTTCATGTATTTTCTCATATGTTAGGAGGCAGTTTGTTAAACAAAAACTGTGAGTAACTGGTTTCATAGTCAGAACTTGATTTACTTACATCATTTTGCTTGTTTAATACAAATTTGGTTAGCTTCTTGGTAATATCAATAAAAAAACATACACAATGATGGAATGAGAATTTCCCCCTGGTATGCCAGTATACCTTATACAGTAGCCTTGGAAATTGCTACAGCGTTGATCATCAGCATTGATGGAATGGAATCACATACATATTCTTGGACATCATCGGATGGTAGAACTAAACATCACTACAAGCTGTCAGACCCATGAAGGACTGACAAAATATCAAAACATAAACAAGAAACATGCCCAATGGGTCAGTCCAACTCTATCTCCACAGAAATAAAGCCAGCTGTTTAGAACAACGATTAAACCAAACAGAAGAGGCCTACATCAAGTCCACTTTAGACGTATTCGGGTACCCAGAATTCAAGCGGAAACATGGATTAGTGATAATGTATGGCAGAACATTGAGGAACCTGTCAATGTATCAACAAAACACGGTTTAGGTGAAATGTAGATACGATGATACGTACAGAATATGGCAAATAATGATTAAAGGAAATATACAGAGGGAATTCTTAAAGCTGCTGAGAGGACAAACCATAACATGCAAGCACTATACCAATGTGTAAGAAAGGTCCCTGTCGCTATTACCTAGATACCACCTTAAATGCAATACATCTAAAGGGATTTTAATAAGGACATAACAATTTTGTATTTAAATAAAACACAGAATAATTGAGATCTTGGGGTGCAATCTAGGCATTCGAGCGGACCTTGAGACTACACGATTACCGAACTTCCCCTTCAATAGAACAATTGTTTGACCAGCTCTATGGCATGTGGTACCATCTTGAACTATATATCACTGAAGTATAGTCCTTCCAATTTTGACAAAATTCTATTGACCATAACATGGCGATCAATTTCATCTTCGGAAAATATGGTCCAATTATTCCTCCGGTAGGAAATCCACACCACGCGGCTTCTTTTTGTGGTTTATTAGGGTCTGTTGTAGTATATGTAGATTTGTTGCTGCTTAATAACGGATATTTTGCCTATTGACTGAGCCATTTAGCCAAAAATGATCTGTATTGTTAACGATGATTTTTCAATGAAATTCGGGATTTTTTTCCAACTTTAGGAAAGAATCATTTTAAATTCCTGTGAAAGGCATGGAAGCGACCGATTTTGCTCGTTTTTAACTAAAGCACTTACGGCGCGATATTTTCGTTATTTCGAAAAGTGCGACAGTCTCGACCATGGTAAAAATGTTAACATTGACTGACGTTTTGACGTTGACAGATCATGAAAAACTTTAAAAGGTTCCATCGTATTAAAATACAAAATTATTACGTACCAATCGGGAACCCCGATACAACTGAAAGCGTTCGAGCATTAATACAAGTATAAAATTCTAGCAGAACACTACAAAAATGGAAAGAACGCTCGAAAATTACGTTCGCTTATAACGATTACCTAAGGGAATACAAGAACTGGCAAGCAAACAAGCTGGTTTCAGACAACTCATACTCAAAATGCATCAGAATACTGACTGGGAGTGGTCCCGCCAATGATGTTGCTGGTCGTTTTGGATACTGTCATACGAAAACTATATAAGACATCCATTCAAAGGAACGGCATTCAATGGAGATTAAAAGAAAAACTCAATGGTTTGGATTATCAATATGATATATACCTGCTCACAAGTCCAACAGCTATCAGATCTAACCAACGAAGTTGGTTTAAAGATAATCATCAGAAACACAAAGACGAAGAGACTTACCATGAATATAACCACCACTGACCTTGAATAAGAAAACAAACTTGGGAAATAGATTAACCAGGACGTCATTGGACTGTAATCCACAATGAAAAAGAAAAGTAAGAAGACAAGCTATGGCTTGGAGAAAAACTATGTACAGTACCCCTCAAAGAATAAAATGGTCCAGCCTAGTAAGCACCCTAGGCTCCTAAAATTGGAGTTAAAGAAAAAAAATCAACTCACACAAGTAGTATTTGAAGAAATTTCTATAAATAGACTACATATAAAAAAGACCACAGAACCGCGGAATTTTGGTCACGTGTTTCTTTCAATGTGGTGTTCAAAGTGGAACGAAGTATTTTAATTCGTTTGTATCGCGATTTGCGGTTCATTTCAATAGGTGAGTACTCTGTTTATTTGCAGGTGAATATCCTTTTTATTTAACAAAGACACCATCCAAAAATTTATAAATTCTGCCAGTATCAAATGGCAGTTAAGTAATTCAACACAGTATTTATCAAGAAACAAAATAATCAACAAGTTTTATTCCACGATGAGGTTATTTCATTAATATTTTCTCAGAAAAAAATAACAACAATATACATAAACATTTTAAATACGCGATTAGGGTATTGGCCCCAATATAATACGCAAATCGCAACTCATGAAATATATAAAGAATCTTACTAAATTATCTAGAATTCTAGAACTTCTTCACAGATTGTAAATGTATACTTGTACATGAAATGGAAAAATGTAGGCCAAACTCTTTTGTTCCGCAAACTCTCACACATTGCATTGTTATCGTTTCGTAGTGCATTCGTACTATATCATGAAATCACATGTTTCACGTTGTTGGTTTAACTGTATCGTTAATTTTAATGGCAGAAATCGAAATAATAAAACGCAACATGAACAACTTTAGCAAACTACGAGTTACCATTTCACAACGACAAAAAACCAAAGGTGACACAAGGTAACGAGATAAATTTACATTCAAAAAATTCACCGTAAAAAAACATAACCTGTATCAATAACTTTCACAGCCAATCACACAACAACAAAAAAATCCTATCCGTTACGAATGTGACGACGTCGACGACATACACAATAAAAAAAAGTGCTAACAGTTTTGTACGTATTACGAAAGAGACAACGTAAAAGAGAAAATTTATTATGATAGTGATGATGTAGTTGTTCTCAGTCCCAAGGTTGTTGTTTTCTGTTTTTTTTTTTTTTATTTCTGATTCAATTTTTTTCGTTTTTAATTATTTAATCATTTTTTTTTTATCAAATATTTAAGATAGTAACAGTTTTAGATTTATGTATGTCGACCCAATCACACAACGAAACAAAAAAATTATAGATTTTATATCAAATTGTGTAGCCATCACATTATATTGTGTATGCAACGAACTCGCTTTGTTGTGGTATACATTTTTAATATAAACAATAGAATTCTATATATAGTCATCTCGTTCTGATCAATTACCTTTGGCTTGTACAACCATTTTCTAATTGTATCCATATCAAATTATAACACCACACACAGTATAATAAAAACAAAATTGAAACACAAAAAAAAAATATTTTCTCAACTTAAAAAAAAAATTTCACTTCCAAAAGATTATATATTTTTGTCATACAATCATCATTTTAGATAGATTTTGGTGATTTTTTTTTTTAATATAATACAAAAACAACAAAAACACACACGACCAAAAAACCTTCAATTCAATTCACTAGTCGCTAGACTTTTTTTTGTTTTTTTTTTTATTGTAAATTTAAACAAAACTTAATGAACTTTTCTATTTCATTTGCTATTTAAATTAAAAACTAATATTTGTATTTATGTATTATGTTTCAAATCTCTTTATTTATATAAAATATAATTTTTTTTTTATTTGATTTTATTTAAGAAAAACTAAAACACAACATTACGAACATTGCACGTCAAATTTACTAAAACATCTGACATTTTGATGTCGATTTTTTTTTGTTTTCGATTTTCGTATATTCGTTATGAATAGTATGCGGAATGATCGCAAGCAGCGCTGTCACAGTGGTGAATAACGTTTATTGATGCTAGTGTACAAATAGGAGTGGTGATTTTATTTTGAAAATTTTGTTGGTTTGATTTTTAATGGAAGTCATTGATGACATAAAAAGCACTTTAAAACACTTTAAATAATTATTAAATATATTACTACTCAATATTTTAATGTACAGTAATATACGTGTTGCTTGTTGTGCAGTACTTCAACGAATGCTCACCTGAGCGTATGTATACAAGTTTTCTTACAGAGATTGCCAGAAACAAAGTACAGTACAAAGCTGGTAATACAATACATAGCAGTGAATGAAATTTTACGCATTATAGATTAATCCTATTTGGTATACATGTGAAAAATGGTGCCGCGTGCGGACGTCTTCTCTACTTAATATTTAATAACAGACGAGTGGTTCACGACAAAATACGCCGTTAAAATTCCACACTACACAAAATTTAATACAATGCCAGCTTTTCTATTAATTAGTTTTGTTTTGACTTTTGTGGAATGTATACTAATCTGTAAAACGCGGTGTCGCTACATTATCGTCCATTTAGTGAACGCTGCGAATGATAATAATTACCGGAAACGTGGCGTTTTGTGAGGCAATCAGCTGGTAATCGAATATTTACTCTGTAAACGAATTAAGCCGATGTGTTTTGAAAGTCATCTCGAAAAGACTCTCCATTATTTGTTGGCGACGCACATTATTGCGCTTTTGAAGCTGCGGTGTCAATGCTTTATTATCCTGTCGCAAGGTGGGTTCTAAGCTGTGGTCCATTGAATTTTAAGAATAAACTATTATCAGACGGCCCAATGCTCGGTTTTGGCGGTATTGGCCTTGATTTACGGACATTTATGAAACTAGGAAGCTTCGGAGAGTCCTGCCACCGATCTGTTGGATGATAGATGGGTGATGGGTCCACCTCTGGTGATTGCAGTGATGTGACAGATGCGCCAGTTGGTGCTCTGCGATCTTTAATTGTATCTTTGACTGCATTGCGGAAGGGATGTCAGATGTTGGAGCTGTTTTGGTTGGTGGTGAAGAGGAGTATTTTTTTGGTTGAATGTAAATTGTGAGTTTGCCTATATTCTGTTCCCTGTGAATTCTGAGTTGGAGGGTGAGTTTTGGTCCCGCATCAGTCTGTTGTTGATGTAACCGGGGAGTGTGATTTCGATACAATTTTTACTTGAGCTGGGACCGAAGGTGAGATGGATGGTGCTCTGATGACTAATCATTTGTGAAATCTGTATTAATTTTTGAGTGGTTTTTAGAGAGAGTTTAATCTCTGGTGGAGGGTTTATACCGGGAGCAGGTGTGTTTGGGTGGTTTAATGGGGCTTTGTTGTTTTTTATTGTGGAAGTGTTCTGGATGGCTTTTGTCGTGTTGTGGTTGGATTGAGTGAGGTTCTTACTTTAACTTTTTTGGGTATTCTAAAGCGGGGGTTTCATCAAAGGCACTTGACATTTTTTTGTTGTCAATCATCATGGGCTCCTGGTGGTAACGTATTTAGAGTGGCAATTTGACGATTTTGTGATGCTGATGAGTTATTTTGGTTCCTCAGTGATGCGTTAGATGTTCGGGATTTTTGAGTAGCTGCGTTGACTTTCCAGGTGTTGGCAGCTCGTCCTGGTTCATGGGCTGGTCTCAAAATTGTCTCTTCTTGCTGCTTTGTTCTCGGGCTTTGTTTCGTTGGTGGGAACTGTATTCTTTGTTGTCTGTCGCATGATCATCGTTGCAGTTTGTGCATTTCGTGATTCCTTCGGTGGCTGTTTGCAGCTTCAAGCAGCTTGATGCGACGCGAGACAGAAAACGGCAAGTTTAATATTGTTGTGCGGATCGTTGCTTCTTTTTCACAGACCCTGTCACGGTGCAGTGCCGATTTCACTGAATTCTGTTTCGATGTGGTGTGAGCCGAGGATCACGACAGTATTGTTCGGTTACCTTTCGAAAATAAACGAATAGGGTTGGTGCGATAGTCTCTCCAGATGTCGCTGGTGATAATCTTGATTTTTGGCGTTTGAATGAAACATTACATAAAACCCGCCAGAGGTACATGTGACATTGCAGAAAACAAACGTTTCAACTCTGCCACGTATGTTGCCATCGATTATTTCATTCGGTTTCGGGCATAAATTATCCTCTAACTTTGTAGTTATAATTTAATTATGATTTTGTATTTGGCATATATCCGGTAATGATTAGTGCCAATGTAATTTATTGATATAAATGATGTTGTAACAGGTCGTGTTAATTCCTTCTGAATGTTGCCAATTTTTGAAATCCTGTCATAGATGTATATCACTGCTGAGTATGCTACTTTTGCAGCACCATCAATCTATTCTTGATTCGCCAGAGAGATAAAATAGTGTTGACATTTATTTTTAATGCCTTCTGGCAGGTTTTGATTTGATTCAGATTACGCCGGAGATCCAAATTGATTACATTCAGATTTTAACTTGTATTAGGGTTGGCGATAGCCACTCTAAGGGATCATATAATTTTAATGATTACGACATCATTTTACGTTTGGTAATTTTTTCATTTTTGTTGTTGAGGTTAAATGGGCTCGCATGCTCGTGAGTCTGAATCGACACCTTCTATTAGTTGTGGATGATAAGAAGTCCATTTTCTCTGGTTAAACTGTCCGGCTTCTAGTTCGTAGATCAGTTGGTTTTGTGCCTCCTGAGCATCTTTCAGGTTGGGACCCCTTTCTGAAATAGGG
Source organism: Tipula confusa (assembly GCA_963556175.1). Classification (NCBI taxonomy): domain Eukaryota; kingdom Metazoa; phylum Arthropoda; class Insecta; order Diptera; family Tipulidae; genus Tipula; species Tipula confusa. Next base: position 214,993,957 of record OY744475.1, on the reverse strand, counting down.
ATGTTTTTCCCTCAACGGTTGCCAGCTGGTACAACGTCTTGGTATTTTTTCTACAGCATTTGACACAATTATTAACGGTTAACATTGAATAAATCAAAGAAATTCATCTACCAAGTGTCGAGTATACCGTATTGAAGTTAACTTGGAGGTTTTTATCCTGGTCCGAATACCAATAGACCTAGTTATGAAGATATTGTAGTCAGGTGACTCCGTTATAGAAGTTACGTAAATTACGGAAAAATAACACCTTTGTCACCCAAATACCGTCTCTTAGAGAATTGCACATGATACATGTGCTTAACTCAGGGATGACTTACGAGGGAATGTACAATGTCCAGATTTTTCGATCAAAGTATATAATTGTTTTCCCACTATCGATAGCTAGTTCGTGTTGGGAGTACGGATCTATATTTACACATAAATCAGTTTGATTTTTACCAGCTCTAGCATTAAAGTCATTAATCACTATTCTGAAGTCTTGCTCGGTATAGATTCCATAAGGTCATCTGGGTGGTTGTAAAATGAGTATTTATTTGTAGTAATCGGGTTGGACTTTTTCACCTGTGATCCTAAATGAAACCCAATATCAAGACTGCTGAGATCATCCCCACTGTAAAGAAGAAAGGAATTGCCTTGGGACACATGGTCTTCCCTTTTTGCAATCGGGTTGAAAAGTAATGGATTCTAAGAGATACTATTCCATGGTTTTTAAAGTTATACGGTATACCTTCAAATGCGTTTGATTTTTTAGCGCTCTTGGTCGTAGCGCTTTCTCACCGCTCTTTTTTGTGATATTTTTAAGGTGCAAGTACATCACCGTGCAAGTAAACATTTTTTGCCAATTTTCTGGATCCACAATCTAGGGTGGAATGTTAACCTACGAAGAAATCTGATGACTGAAAGGCTCAAAATTAGGATCTACATATGTACGAATTAGAAATTTAAAACATTTAAAGAACAAACAAAACCAGATGCTGATCCCTGTATAAAGATGCTAATAGAAAAAACCAAAGTTGCTCCCATTAACAGATTTCCATATACTGGATTTAGAACTTTTTTGGTTTAATTTTAATGTTCGTTAGAAAGAGCTATAATCTGTCAGCAAGATAATGTGTTATTATCACAGTGCGATTAAAAACGAATAATCGTACAAGTTTTACAATGTTTTATAGAGATAATGGCTTTATAAGCTCATATATACATTTTGCAATAGCCGAGCGATTATAAAAATTCAATATCGGCAAGATTATTTTGCTGATGCTTAAAAAATAATGAGACACGAAGTGTATAAATCGCTATAGTAATGTGGTGATCATCGGTTCTATGGTGTAATGGTTAGCACTCTGGACTTTGAATCCAGCGATCCGAGTTCAAATCTCGGTAGAACCTGAATTTTAATTTTTATGGTCATATGTATCATCTGCGCATACTCTAGTGCTTTTGGCTCTTTTGTTTTTGTGAATGTTAAGTTAATAAATCTCTCAATTTTATTCCCTCGTATACTTCGAGTAAGCACATTTTTTTTAAATATTAGCAATTTGCCAAAAATATAAAGGTTCTACCGAGATTTGAACTCGGATCGCTGGATTCAAAGTCCAGAGTGCTAACCATTACACCATAGAACCGATGATATTTAGATATCGCGTGAGTTCATTTATTGAAGATTCATAATATTTACAGTTAACATTTATGATTGATAGGTCTCATTACTAATGACCCTGAAATTTTGTTAAATTAGCTTAAAGTAGTCGCATTAAATTATCCAAACTAAAATTTCCAATATTATTATCTGAATTGGCACAAATTGTGTAAAACCATAATGTCGACAAAATAATGATGAATTATACATTTAAAACTTTCACTTTTGAGAAGACTGTCGTTTATAGCAATATGCTAAATTTTTCTTTATAAAATTTACACTTGACTGTGAAAGTGTTTCTCAGTTAATTTTTTTGTTTTCTTCTGTAAAACATAATCTAAGATTATACTAAGCGGCTCAATGGTCTAGGGGTATGATTCTCGCTTTGGGTGCGAGAGGTCCCGGGTTCAAATCCCGGTTGAGCCCAGATTTTTTGTTTGAAACAATGGGTGTATCCAGCACACGTAAAGTCTACAATTGAGATAGTCTTTATTATGCAGACTAATTTCATCAAGTAGGCTTTCATGTGCTGGATGCAATTTCTAGATTTTTTTGATGGTTGTTGTACAAACTATGAATTTGTGAAAATTACGTACATCATGTCAAAAACAAAAACAAAATTTTTAGCAAAGGTGAGAACCAAAAAAAATCTATTCAAATGTAGACTAGAATTTGTAGTCTACATAAATCAAGTAGGCTTTACATATTTTTTACTGATATTTTGCATTCCATCTCATGGATAAATGAAATTTCGGTAGACTCTACGTGCACTAGATACACCCTATATATCTGCCCTATATATCTACCCTATATATTTGCTAAAATGAACTAAATCACAAAAGTATACTATGAATGTGACAATTATTTAAAATTTGATAAAAATAAAAAATATGGGCTCAACCGGGATTTGAACCCGGGACCTCTCGCACCCAAAGCGAGAATCATACCCCTAGACCATTGAGCCGCTTGATAGTTGAGTATTCTAGGAACAATTTGATATACAGCAAAAAATTTAATTGGCCGAGTAATCTAATTTTGCACTATCGTGAGTTGTAAATTATATTACCAATTTATGGCTAAGTTATCCATTATTAATGTGCGCTGTAAAAAATTGTTTATTTTTAAGTTGGTTTTCGTCTACTTAACTACTTAACTATAGTTTATTGTGTACCTTAACTTAAGCACTCAATCATCAAATATTTTATAATAGTTTTGATGGTAATATTTTTTAAAATAACGAAACTTTCACTTTTGTAATATGATCACTGTTAAATTTATTGCGAGTTATTTTAATTTTAAAATCATTACTAGAAGACATCATTTTGGCGCACATTTATATATATATATATATATATATATATATATATATATATATATATATATATATATATATATATATATATATATATATATATATATATATATAGGATCATTCCATATGGAATCGATTTTACTCAACGTCTTGAGGGTTGCAAAATTTTCACAACTATTGATCTTGTTCAGGCCTACCATCAAATACCAATCGAACCGATGGGCATTCCGAAGATTGCAATTTCGACACCTTTTGGACTTTTTGAAATTTGTAGAATGACTTTCGGTCTTAGCAATGCGGCACAGTCGTTCCAACGTCTTATGCATTCAGTATTACGTGGACTTGACTTCTGTTTTGTATATTTGGACGACGTACTCATTGCCTTTAAAAATTATGACGAACTCATCAAAATTATCTTCGCTAAATTAAAAGAACACGGTTTAGTAATAAATGTAGACAAATGCGTTTTTGCTAAATCAGAAATTCTCTTTTTAGGCCAAAGGTATATTCTACCATCGACCGAACGGGTTCAAAATTTTCGAACGACCACTGACGGTAAATCAACTGAAACGTTTCTTAGGAATGATAAATTTGTATCGACGTTTCGTTTCTGGTGCTGCTGCCGATCAGGCACTAGTAAACGACTATCTAAAAGTCTATGTTAAGACGCGACCTTACTTATTCATCCATCATCATCAGCACCTCTGGCCTTCATGGTTGACGCTTCCAATATAGCGATCGGAGTGGTGGCTTAGCAGTTAGTATCGGATACTTGGCAACCACTTGGTTTCTTTTCTGTACGTCTCAATGATACGCAAAAACGATACAGTGCTTATGATTGTAGCTTATTCGGGTATCAAATATTTTCGACACCTTCTCGAAGGTTGTATCTTCACTCTCTATACCGATCATAAACCACTGATCTACGCTTTTAATCAGAATCCGGAAAAAGCATCTCCTCGTCAATTCAGACATTTAGATTTCATTAGTCAATTCACGACTGATATCCAACACATCTCTGGTATGGATAACGTCGTCGCATTAATCAAATTTCTATCCCTGAAAGTATTGATTATGCTGTTATCGCAGATGCTCAGTCCAATGATGAAGAACTTCAAGAAATCTTAACGAGTAATTCTGTTCTCAAATTTGAGAAATTCCCGGTTTCATTCAATTCGAAAAGTCTTATTTATTGCGATGCTACTACTTCTACACCTAGGCCATTCATTCCGCTAAATTTCCGAAAACAAGTTTTCGATGCATTTCATAATCTTTTACATCCTGGCGTCAAATCTTCTATTAAACTCTTGACACAGAAAGTTATTTGGCCATCTATTAATAAAGACGTCCAGAAAACATCGACACACTAAATCTCCACTCAGTACTTACAAATTAACTTCTCAACGTTTTTCGATAATTCATCTCGATATCATTGGTCCATTACCAGTTTCTGACAATCAGCGGTATTGCGTCCCATTGATCGTTAGATACACTCGCTGGCCCGAGGCGATTCCAGTTTCTGATATTACTGCTGCTACCGTCGCTTTCGCGGTCTATTCACATTGGATAGCTCGCTTTAGTTTGCCAGAATTCATTGTCACGGACGAAGTCATGCAATTCGAATCACAACTTTTTAACGAACTGGCTAACTCACTCGATTTTCAGAGACGGAGAACAACGGCTTACAATCCTAAATGTAATGGTATGATTGAGCGATGGCATCGTGTCATTAAAAGTGCCATCATGTGCTACGACCGAACGGATTGGACCAGTATTCTCCCTTCAATCTTATTTGGACTACGAATGACTTACAGTGACGAACTAAAAGCCACTCCCGCTGAACTTGTATACGGATGTACAATTCGAGTTCCGGGAACCTTTTTGGATACTACAAACGATCAAATTTTACAGTCTGACTTTTTAACGAATTTCAAACGACACTTCGACGAAATTCGTCCTGTACCGGCTTCTTTTCACGCTACGGACAAAACGTTTATTAGCAAAGATCTTCATACTTGCTCACATGTTTTCTTAAGGACCGAGGCAGTACGCAGATCTTTAAATAACCGTATACCGGACCGTATTTGGTTATCGATCGTACTCCATAATTTTTCACTTTAGATATGAATGGACGACACGCCAAAATTTCCATCGATCGTCTCAAACCGTGCTATTCAGACTACCAATCGGACACTCAGACTTTGCAAACTAGATTAACCCTACCCACTCATAAACCAGAACTTTCTATTTCGATTGACGGACCTAAATTATCTTCCGTGGAGCCGAAAGCTCGCAAACAGGTTCGCTTCGACTTATTACCTGAATTTATAATAACGACGAGGTCGGGTCGTGTGTCCAGGATTCATTCCAAATTCAAAGTTGAAGTCAATGTCGATAGATCTTCGATCTCTCTGGGAGGGGAGTGTTTGTGGCGTCCTTTATCACACTGTACGTTTTAAATTAGAATAGCTGGGTACAAAAATCAATTCTTTTATTTAAAATAATTTTGTAAAATTTTAACAATCAAAGGCGCTATAAACAAAATTTTTATTAGTAAAAAAAATAATTTTGTCTTATAAAGGGCTAACCATCGAGTCTTTAACACAACTTGTCAAAACCTTACGGAAATGAACGAAAAACATTTTTTACAGAACATTTAAAAATTTAGCTACTCAAACCGTAACACAACCTGTCAATTATTATAGCTTCTTGTCAATCATTAATAAATTTCATATTTTTACAATTCGTCGGCTTAAAATTAAGTTTATTTAAAATATAAATTATCAAATCAAATATTTTATAAATATATATACATATATTTGAAATGAATTTCGAAGAGTTGGAAACAATATTTTTGTTATTGGGGGGGACTAAAATGCCTCAAAGATTTAAAGGAAAAAAATAAAAAAAATAGATCTTGTGCGGTTAGGCCAATAAACCGCACAAGAACTAAGTTTGGCTATTATAAGGTAATAAATACACAAGTAAACGGTTTTGTATATCTTATGTACACAGTAAAAAAAAAATTGAATTTTCAATGCGAATTTCACATACCTTTGATGGCAAAAACGCTATTTTTACATAAAATTACATAATGTGTTAATTTTTACTGGACAAGTCATTTAATTATGTTTGTGTACCGTATATTTTCGAAGAAAATGTAATATTACAGATTTGGAATTATAATATAGCACACCAATTGTTCTACATTTTTATTTAAAATTAAATTTACATAACAACTGTGTAAAATAATTATTGTAATATGTAAAATTAATTTTTGTTTGCAATTTATTTTTACAGCTAGAACTTTAAATCAAATTCGTATTACAAAAAATTATAAAATTGAATATCACTAGAGATTTCATGTACTTTTTACATACAAAATTTAAATTTCAGTGAAAAGTATGTAATTTTACTTCGGAACCGAATTTATTTAATTCGGGTTGACAAAAGCGAAATAAAAAATGACGCCACATCGTCATTTCATTATTGTAGTGGATTTCACAGAAAGCAGTCGACATTATTAAAATAATAATTAAGTTTTATTTTTTAAACATAAATTTATATAAAATCAAAACTAATTATAGTGATAATTACATCTAAATTCGTGCACAAAGAAAGAAATAATTAAAAAAAACATAAATAAGAACCGCATTATATCGAAAAAACAAAAGTATAACAGGTACGTAAATAATTTAAGGTTATGTATTCATATATGCTTACAAATTTGTATTAGCATATAAATATACATACATATTTATACAATCTATTTATTAAAATAAATTTAATTAGGTTTTGAGAATTCAAACACTTGGTGATTGTGGCGTTTCAGTAAATCAGTATAATCCTTGAATAATATTTGTGGTGTTCCTTCTAACTATATCCATTGTCATGTTTGTTTGTAGAAATTGCAATCACATTTCCACAACATTAATAAAATACAGTTCTCATTTAAGATCTCACATATTAGAGCCAGGAGCAATATTCAAGTGCCTTTATAGTAATTGTGAAAATGATTTCAAGAATTATAATAATTTTAAATCACATTTTTATAGACATCATAGAAAAAATTCGAAAGCAACAACAAAATGTGAAACTTACTTTTATTGTACTAAGAAAAAATGTTTATTTAAATCAAATAGCTTAGAAAATGTGTTGCGTCATGTGATGAAACATTTGAGAATTGCATGTAACCAGAAAATCATATGTCCAATCTCCGAATGTTCGAAATTTTTTTCAAAAGAGAAAACATTTCGTAATCACATAAATACCGTTCATAAAGTAAATTTTTTACGAAATAAATCATTTTCCCGGGATGTTTCAGCTGATAACCAATTTGAAATACAAGATGTAGGGAAAGTACCTGAGATTGTGAGTCCAACACCAAACATAAATAATAATCAAGAACATGTTGATGATAGTTCTAAATAGGACGGCCAGTGGTAACATCACGAACAAGGCAACAAAACGAAGTACAAGAATAGCAGAAGGTATTCCAAATTTTTATAAAAATGAAAATATTGAAAATTATTCGGATGAAGCAACTGAGATGAAACGAATTTGGCTCAAGGAACATTTTAAAATGGAAATTGAAAATGAGGAATTACGAAAGGAAATAATATCAGTATTCCAAAATACATTTAATGCCCAAAGGAAATATTTATTGAATAATCCACCTATAGTAGAAGTACTACAAAGTTGGCCCCATTTACTATCGCCGTATTTTCTTATTAAACATTTCGAAAATTTAATGAATATAGAGGAGAATATGTTTGTTGTACGTTGGGAAAAACTCCAAACAAAAACATTGAAACTTTTAGAGAAGAAACCCAAATTAAATAATACTAATTCGACAGACGATGATTTGAAAATTCTCGAAATCATAACGAAGTACTTCAAGGAGAATTTAGATATGCTGATTCGTCAATATCCTGTAAGTATCTAAGTTTATACAAACATACATACAAATACATATTGAAATAATAATGATGTTACTTGTTTCATTACATTTACAGCAAGGAACAACACAAAATGAAATTGAAGCTCTAAGCGCTACGCCATGCTTTGCGATTATCAGTAAGTAATCTAAATTACCTAGTAATTTTACAACAAGATACAAAAAAAATCAAATCCCATTTTAGTAACCAAAATAATTTAATAGTAACAACATTTGGTAGTTTAATAATAAATATAACTACACCAAAAATTTGCAACTGGCAGAATATTCCGTTCAAACTGCAGTTAATCCTACAAAATGGCAGAATATTGCTGCCAAAATTGCAGCAATGTAGATATAAAATAAATCAACTTCCGAAATTGTGGGTTGTGCAAATTTTACTCGGAATGAAATGATCTATATAAATTGATTGTTTGCTGTTACAAAGCAATTACACTTAACTAATACACTAATAAGAGTATTTCTTTTTTCCTCAGATTCAGATGATGGAAATATTTTCTATCTTATAATAGAAAACTAAATAGTCAATTTCCAGTGCTGTTCGGTTAAAAAGGCAATCTATCAGCTTATTGCAGCATTTTTTGTGTTTAATTTAGAATACCCCAGTTGCCTTTCGCAAACGTTGGAGGTATTACAAAGAACGTGCCTCAATCTAAACACGGACTATTCAAGGTCGAAAAAAGAAAAATTAAATAGTAAGGCGAAGGTGTTTAATTTTTTGAAGGAAATTTTATAATTAATACCTTTATGATAAATTCTAAATTACGGATTTTTATTATGGATATTTTATTTTGTAATAATATTTTATTTTTTTTTTAATATGTTAACTTTTGTGATGAATTAAGACTTATATAGGATAGATTCTTATAAAATTTTAGATTTATACTAAAATAATTATATATGTAGTTTATGAATTATTTTTTTATTTGAAAAAATTAATGTATGTATACATACGAACGTACTATATGTTATAATAATAAAATTAATTAAAAAAAAAAAAAAAAAAATTTTACTCAATTTTTAATTTTTCTGCATTTCAAACCCTGTAATTTTAATTGGGGGTTGACTGCTACATTACTAGATATAGCATGTAAATTTCGTAGTTCCGAAGAGCAAATTTACAAGGAAATTTTTTAATTGTACATACGTGGCGTCGTAATTTTACGGTGGAAGTATTTATGTCTACATAATGTTCGTTGTAATATTAACGACAAAGGATTTATATTCACATTTAGAAGATTGTAATTTTACGTACAATGCATTTAAATTCACATTCTTGCAAATAATATATTACAGCCCTTTCCTTTTAATAATTTACTAGAGCTTCTATGCAAAGTTACGTCATTTGAATTGAATTTTAATATACAGTAGTAATTTTATAATGTAAGTAAAATTACATGAAAAGGATAGGCAACTTTGCCCACTGGCAAAAGCGTGTAAAATTCAATGAAAATTTTTTACTGTGTATGTATAACAAAACTAATTTATTGTAGGTTACATTTTTGTAAATAAAAAATCAAGATGAGGCACAATTTTTTATTCACACGAGAATGTCACCGAAAGTGTTTGATATGCTCCTAAATTTACTAAAATCGGAAATGGATGAAAGCTCCCGAAACTTGTTAAGCAGCGAATTTTGGCTTGCGCTCACTTTACTGTAAGTTTTAAACACACAAAAATATTTGGATGAATTTAAGGTTAGAACACTTATTTACAGATATTTGTCACAAGGAAGTTCATTCCAAAGCATTGCTTGGAGTTTGAAAGTTGGTAAGGAGACAACTAGAATCATCATTTATGAAACTTGCGAAGCAATATGGAAAGTTCTTCGGCCACTATACGTTCCGGAGCCCAACTCAAACGACGCAATTTTGATAGCAGAAGATTTTAAGCATATGTGGGACTTCCCTAATTGCGTTGGTGCCATCGATGGAAAGCATATCGCTATCCAATGCCCTCCAAACTCAGGGAGCCAATTTTTTAATTATAAAAAATACCACAGCATCGTTTTAATGGCCGCTTGTGATGCAAAATATATCTTTACTTACGTTGATGTAGGGGCATATGGTAATATAATTATTGAAGTGTGATCCTAATACCTAATTGTTTTTGTATAGGTATCTTCAATATATCAAGCTTTGGAAAGCGTTTATGCGGTGGCAAACTTCGCTTCCAGAACCTGCAGCACTGCCAAATACAACAAATGTCGTGATACATTTTATTGTAGGTGATGCGGCTTTCACATTGACAGCTAACCTTATGAAACCGTACCCTGGAATAGGTCTCCCAAGAGCAAAAGAGGTGTTTAACAAACGTTTGTCCCGTGCCAGGCACGTTATTGAAAATGCATTCGGAATTTTGGTTTGTCGATGGCGGATATTGCTAACGACATTATACATGCGCCCGGAAAATGCAGAAAAAGTAGTTCTGGCATGCGTTGGACTACATAATTTTTTAAGGCAAAACAATGATATTAAGCAGATGTATGCTTCGTCGCATTACACAGACTGGGAAGATGCCAATCACTCCGTGCATAACGGAATGTGGAGGGAAGAAATCACAAGGAACGTGCCATCCATCAACCCATCTCGCAGTTTACATGTTCTAGGTGGAAGTGCTGCAATACAAATAAGAGACACAATGTGTTCCTATGTGAATAATGAAGGAAGCTTGGATTGGCTTCATTGATGTATTTTATTAAAATAAAAAAAATTCAGAATTCAAAAAAATGTGTATTTTATTAAAATTAAATAAATATTTCAGACTTGATATTCATATTATAACTAAAACTAATTACTAAAAATGTATATATTTAAATCTTAAAGTAACCTTAACAAAAAAATATAAAGAGCACCATGATAGTGCTATCACAATTCAAATTTAATTTCATCAGTTCAGTTTTATATTGTAAAATCACAACATGTATATATATATATATATATATATATATATATATATATATATATATATATATATATATATATATATATATAATCTTAAAGTAACAAAAAATATATAAAATATAAATCACAACAAATGTATCACAATTCAATAAACGTCTCAAATATACTATAAAATAATAAAAAAATAATTAATAGGACCACAGTGATATCACATTACTATTTTAAATGTTCCAATCTTAAATTAGAGACATGTGACATTAAGTCTATTCTAGCCTGGTTTTTCACAGGCTAAGGTAATTCTTTATATAACAAACAAAGTGTTTTAAAGAATTGCTCGTCGATATCGTTCTCCTTCGGTACACTTTTCGCTTGTATGCTTTTTAAAATATTATTAAAAGTTACACATGTATCCGCGAAGGAGTCAGGTTTATGTCGTTTTGCTGGGCTTTCCTCTGTGGCGCTTTCTTCCGTTTCAGTGCTATTCGACTTTGATCTAAACAAGATTCAAACACAATATATTAATTGTACAGCACTGAAATTTAATTACTTACTTTCTAGGTTGAATGAACTCTTTGAGGAACATTAGGCTCTTCAAATATGGCCACTCATCGTAAATGGGAGATTCACTGCCAATCGGCATAATCGGCATATTAAAAACCCCCATCTTTTTTTGCAGTCATCTTCTGTGAAATAAAAAATATACGTACATATTAGAATAAAATCCTTTAAATCTTATTTCGTTTTCACCTACTAGTAAAACCAGTAATCGTCGCTATTTCGCCCCACACAGTTTCTTTAATTAAAATATTTTTATACTCTTTATGCCCTTTGTCGTATAGACATTTATAGGTTTCCACCGCGCTGATAAGGACCGAATAGTCCATTTTTATCTAAATTAAAAAATATAAACATTATATATATATATATATATATATATATATATATATATATATATATATATATATATATATATATATATATATTTACATATTATCATAATAAAATATATTTTCTTTTTAAATAAAACAAATTAAAATCACAAAAAAAAATATATGTACCTACATTATAATGGTTTTGACGTTTCTACAAGTTGGCACGAAAAATTTCGCTCTGTTAAGTTGATAGAACATTTTAACGAAAGTATTTTGTTCAGTTCTTAAAGACTCACTAGCCAGTAACATGAAAAGTCTATACATCGCACTGTTACGTTAAATTGTTAAAGACTCGCTGGTTAGCCCTTAAAAAGAACCATTTTGAAAAAAGTTGTTCACGCCATTACACTCGAATAAAAAATAAATAAATAATAAAATGTTTAAAATATTTAACATGTGGTGAAAAAATACTAAATCACATCACAGGATAACAGAATGAACACAAATTTATCACTTACCAAATGATTAAAAGAAGAGTTGCATACTGCATTGCGTAGGTCTGGTAGATCAGGATGTAATGAGGTCTTCTTGATACACCGTCAGGATTATTTCGCACTATTGTCTTTGAATTAACACGGCACTATTCACCAATAAACCGTTGGTGTTAACTTAATGTTACAACCGATGTCACAACAATACTTTTACTTTAATAAAATTCACTAAATCTACTTTAGGGATATTTAAAAATATCCAGTTATCAACTGAGCCAATTCCATAAAACTGTTTCTTAACATTCCTTAGATAACCCTTCACACAGAACGTGCTCTATAAATTCATAATCTATAATCTGCATCCAATAATAAATCGATTGGACTAGGAGTATAAAGGGATGAGTCAGCCTATAGCCGATTTCTGGTATGATTTTGCCTGATGTCATTAAACATTTTCTTATTTGTATTTATGTATAGGTAATTGCATGTTAAATATTTGAATAAACATAAAACATCGAATATCTTATAGATTCGCAGGATTCCCATTCAAATATATGCATTCAGCATAGGTAATATAATTTTAATAAATTACCATACATATAATGTAAACATAAGTAAATGTTTGATGTATGAACATTCGTCATAAAAGCAAAACAAATCATCTGGAACCATTACCCACGCCGTGAAATTATGTTTGACTATGAATATGAGCAAGCATTCGATATATGTACATACGTAAGTAAGTATATCCATTTAACATGATTGTTTACTCAAATTTTTAATATTAAATTTTCAATAAGTAAAATTGGCTGAAAAACCACGAATGAAAATTTTCTTTTTTATTTCATCGCTCATAAAATTTATTTACTTCTTAAATTTTCATTCAATTTTCCTTGAATAACCTTTTTATTTGCAGCACCATCCTTACGTCTCTCTTTCGATGTACGAGAGTTATTATAAGGACAATACTTTTAATTATAAAGATTAATTTTTTTTGATGTGGGAGACTGTGTACGATGGTAAATTTCTAACTATAAAGTGATAATCAACTCGGTACAATGTGTATAGTGTTGAACAAAAGCTTCTTTATTTTTAATTACAAGTTAATTATGGTAATTTCCTTATTAATTAATCTTTTGTTTATTTTCCAATAACTAATTTAAGCATACTTCTCATCCATCCATCTATCGAAAAGAATCAACCCGCAATATTAATTCATGCGAGACTCGATTATTATTATTATTATTACGGTTAAAGAAGCAAAAGACGACGAAGAAGAAGAATGCGCTTGCTCACATCTTAACATATATTATCAACGCATCGGGCGTATATAAAAGGGTTGGCATTTTCTTTAACAACATCATACATTTTGTGGTGTCTTGTGAACAAGTCGTTAAAATAAAAAAAAAAAAAAAAAAACAAAAAAAAAATTTAAATTTCCTTGAAACAAAAAAAATGAATTCAAATAAAATTTTCATTTTCATCGTACTATGTGGATTAATCGCCGTTACAACATGCCAAACATTTACATATTCACGCGGTTGGACAAATGGCAAACGTAGTATCGTACCAATACAGTTGTTCGATCAAAACAATCAACAAATTCGACCGTTAATTGGACCCGATGGCGGTAACAGTGAACTTAAATTCGAACGTTTATTGCGTCAGTTACGGCAGATGGCAATTTATAATGAAAATTTTAAAAATAATTTACCATCCGATTATGATTTCCTCGAACCAATGCCAATTGCCTCCGAAGAACGTATTAGACGTAATGCTGTGGCCAACACAAGTCATTAAATTATATAAATATATATTGTTCGTGAATGTGTAAAAAAAAATAAGAATTTATTTATTATGAATTAATAATATATTTAAAAATAAATTTTGGTGTCTGTTAAATTTAAGTTATAACATGTTTTATTAAATTAATGTGTTGGATGAGTTTTCCCTGTATTTACTAAATAAAATTTCGTATGTGATATGTATCCGTCTGTTGGTCGTTGTTGAAATCTAGTTGTGTGTCGATGCTTAGTCTAGCAAGTATTTGAACCTTTTTTTCTTAAATTTAATTTATATAATTAAATATCGCTTTAAATTGTTTGGGTCACTTATATAATTTTTAAAAATTATTTACAATCATTTTAAGTTAATTAAAAAAAAAATATTTACCCATTAAAATAATAATTTTTGTTTTAAAACCTAACAATTCCAAATACGTTTATCAAAGACATTTAACTGCAATGCACATATTATATTTTGTATGATGAAATCAAGATGACGCTACGCAACACTAAAATTACGTTGTTTTTTGCTTTGGAAATTTCGTGAATTCATTTTTAATCTTCGATTCATCTTAGAAATCTCAATTCTATTTAATAGTTAATTAAAGAACGGTTAAAGTATCACCATAGCATTTTTAGTTTATCTCTAATTTATTATTTAGGAGGATAAGGCGTGTTACACTATATTGCTATAGCTCGCAATATTTATTCCCATTACCTAACTGCAAACCACAATAGAAAGAACAAAATAAAAATCAGATTTCCATATCAGATAGGAAGTGCATACACTAAGACTGATGCATGGAATAGAATTAAGGAACGCCATCAATTTAAGATTAAAACGTACCAACAAAACATGAAAAAAGTGAAACGCAGGTTCAACGTTACAGCACGTCAAAGTAAAAAAATTGCAAGGAGTGATTGATGAAATCATGCAGTACAGCACCAGTGCGAAAGAAAAGTCACTGACATATACCAACTATAATCGATCCTTCTGGTCTGGAATATTTCGAAGAACACATCATCAACAACAGTGAAAAACCCTGGTCGTTAATTGGCATCAATAACGAAGTTATAGCAACAACCACCCTCCAAAAGATTGGAAAGTTAAAAGTTTAATTGCTAAAAAACAATAAATAATAATAATATAACGGTTTTTTACAGGCCATTGCTGGCCCCTACCGAATCAACTTTCTGGCTCCACCGGATTCGATCCCGAGCTTTTCTTCGTAGTGCTCTACGATCTCGTGGTTGAACAAAACTCGGTAAGTCGTCATCGTCACGTTTGGGCCCATATATCAAGCGTATGATTCTTCTCTTAAACGTCATTAGTCATATCTGAAAGATTCCAAATTGAAAGATTAAGCAGCACATTCAAATGCCGGCAAAGCCAACACTGTCGCGAAATATCCTCATATCGCCCACCAAACCTCGCCCCATGAGGCACTCGCTTCTAACACCACGGAAACATGCCAAAGCCATCTCAATCCACAAATCAATCAAAATATGTCTAGTCTAATGGCCATCACCCTCCAGGAGGTTTTCCCTCCCGGATAAATTCTTGAACTAAATACTTTCACCAGAACTCCCTTCCACGTGGATAGTGCCAAAATTTCAGGTTCACCAGTTTGGCCTCCAACCAGGCCACTCCGTTCAACACTAACACTAACCGACGGCGAGCACGTGGCTCCAATGTCAGTTCTGCTTTATCAATTGACCTACCAATGGGTCCAGAATATCTGCTGAATATTAATGATTGCAAGTTTTGCATACACATTTAAGATGCCAATTTGTTCTCAAATACAGCCCTTAAGCAGTACGACAATTCTGTGAATTTTGTTTCTCAGTCGTCATTATCCAATAATTCGAATCCTAACGGGAGAGGGATGATCGTAATCAAGTGATGAAAAAGTGATTTTTGATCGGTGATAACGATGAACACAACTATGATCCCCTGTTGGAATGCAGAGTCCGAAAAGAGTTGAGAGAGCTTCGCGGCTCCAGAAAAGTTAAAAATGAAACAATAGATTCACATTTATCGTCACTTACTGGTCAAAAAGACATTTGCCCACAACATTGATGGCGCATTGTAATCTTCGATCGAGACAAGCTCGCCTTCCTTGAAATTATGCTGCTGGCGCTGCCATTTTTACTTTTTTTATTGTCCGGTGAGTTATTTCATGTGTAACCATTTCCAAAAACATCTTGACATATTTTGTATGAGCTATTTATCACATAGTTTCGGCGTGACGTCATTAATGGTCTTATATAGTACTTCTAACATTGAGGAGGCAATTAAAAAAAATGACCTGGTGTCAATATATTAAGGTCGTCAGGGTCATCATTAACTTGTGTTTGTGGCCTCGAGTTAACTTTGGCCTCTAACTAAATTAGGAGTGTTTGTAATTCTTCAAAGGTATCGGTGCTCTGTCCCGGAATCTGCTGATACCCTTTCAGTTTGTGTTTTGGAAGTAATAATGTGGAAGAATACGTCAAATTTCATGAGGGCCTCTACGAAGTTTGCTATATATAGCATTTGGTAAACCTCGCCACCCTGTGAATCGCTTAAGCAATGCTAGATATGAAACATAATGTTGGAATTGGATGTAGAAATTGCAGAGGGGGATAAGCAAAGGGGGTTAAGCAAAGGGGGTTAAGCGAAGGGGTTAAGCAAAGGAAGTTTAGGCAAGGCAGTTAAAAAAGGGGGTTAAGCCAAAGGGGTAAAGCAAAGGGATTAAGCCAAAGGAGCTAAGCAAAGGGGTGTAGAAAGGGGGCTTTAGCCAGAGGGTTAAGCAAAGGGGGTTAAGCAAAGGGACTTAAACAAAGGAGTTTAGCAAAGGGGGTTAAGAAAAAGGGGTTAAACCAAAACGGTAAGCAAAGGAGGTTTAGCCAGGTGGCTTAGCCAGGGGGTTAACCCAAGGGGGCTTCGATAATGGGGTTAAGCAAAGAGGGTTTTGCGTTAGGTCAAGGAGGTTAAGCAAAGAGCGTTAGGTCAAGGAGGCTAAGCAAAAAAGGGTAATTAATGGCAGTTAATTAAAGGGGGTTAAGCAAGGGTTTTTTGCCAAGGGGGTTAAACAAAGGGGGTTAAGCAAAGGGGTTAAGCAAAAGGGTTAAACAAAGGGGTTTAAGTTAAAGGGATTAAGCAAAAGGGATTTAGCCAATGGGGTTAAAGAAAGAGGTCTAAATAAGAAGGTTAAGCAATGGGGGTTATGCCAAAGGGGTTATGCAAAGGGGATTTAGCCAAGGAGTTTAGCCAAGAGGTTTGACCCAGGGGGTTAAGCAAAAGAAGTTAAGGAAAGGGGGTTAATTAAATGGGGTTTAGCAAAGAGGGTTATGCATAGGGGGCTAACCTAAAATGGTTAAGCAAACAGGGTTTAGCTAGGGGGTTAAGCCAAGGGGATTAAGAAAAGAGGGTGTAACAAAGGGGGTTAAGTCAAGGGAGTTTAGCAAAAGAGGTTAAGCATAGAGGGTTTAGCCAGGGGGTATAACCAAGATGGTTAAGCACAGGGGGTTTTACAAAGTGGGTTAAGTCAAGGAGATTTAGCTAAGGTGGTTAGGCAAAAGGAGTTAAGCAGAACTGTAATGTGAAGGGGGTTAATCAAAGGGGGTTAAGCGAAGGGATTAAGCAAAGAGGGTTTAGCCAAAGGGGTTAAGCCTAGAGTGTTCAGCAAAGGGGGTTAAGTCAAGGGAGTTTAGCCAAGGGAGCAATCAAAGGGGGTTAAGCAAATAGGGATAATTAAAGGGGTTGTGCAAAGGAGGTTAATCAAAGGAGGTTAAGCCAAGCGGGTTAAGCAAAGGAGGTTTAGCCAAGAGGATAAGAAAAGGGAGTTAGCAAACAAGATTAAGCAAAGGGGGTTAAGCAAAAGGGTAACGCAATGGGAGTTTAGCCAAAGTGGTTAAGCAATGAGGATTAAGCAAAGGGGGTTAAGCAGAGGGACTTTTTAATGAGGGTTAAGCAAAAGAGGTTTAGCAAAGGGGGTTAAGCCAAAGGGGTTAAAAAAGAGGGTGAAGAAAAGTGTTTTAAAGCAAAGGTGATTAAGCAAAGAGGGTTAAGAAACGGGGGTTAAGCAAGGGTGGCTTATCAAAGTAGGTTAATCAAAGGAGGTTAAGCAAAGAGGGTTACGCAAAAAGGGTTAAGCAAAGGTGATTAAGCAAAGGGGGTTAGGCAAAGGGAATTACGCAAAGGGGTTAAGAAAAGGAGTTAAGCAAAGTGTGTTAAGCAAAGTGGGGAATATGGATATCGGTTTTATCCTTTCTGAATGGAATATGGATATCGGTTTTATCCAGTTTTGTATATAAAACATAACATCGAGTTTTAGCTACATTTGCTATCGTTAGACTTTAATAAACGCAATAAATGTTTACTACTTTACTGACAGTTTAAGCCACATGAACGTAAGTTATTTTGCTTTGGTGCTTTATAGAAATACAAACGTCAAAATATTTCAGATGTTGTTTGTCCTTTGAAGAGATGTTAATGCACTTATCCCACTCTTACGTATATACGTAAGGGATGTCTCAGGGACGAAATAAATATGCATATATCGAAACACGCAGATAATATATCGTATAGCTTTACTAACCTATGTCAATTTAGTAGAAAGTTAGAAGTTTTAATTATTTTCATCAAATGTCCAATTTTTGATCAAAAACCTCAAAGTTTCAAAATACTGATTTTTCAGTTTTGTTAAACATAGGTTCGTATCGAAAATTTATTAAGACAAAAAGGTAGTGAATCTAATCTGATCGGAGTAAAGTGGCAGCAAATATAAAGTATTTACAAATATGACAGGTTTTGGATATATAGTGGCTGTGGAATGGTAGTGGCTTTTAATAGTCGTTGCGAAAGCAATGCGAAGCGGAAACTTTACTCCAAAGGGTTAATCGATAGTATAATCATTGGAATTTTTGCTGCACAATTTCGGTGAATTCAAATTACTAAAAAGCATTATTGATGAACCAAATTTTAAAAATAATAAGTTCGGTGACATTATAGGTGACATTCTATTGGATAATTAACAGGTTGATTTTTATTTTATTGGTTGACTGGGAAGTTTCAATTTAATTTCCTAGTTTGTTATATTGTCATTCTTAAAAGCTAAGTTTGCACGTTTGCAGAGCCAATTGTGACGTTTAAGTTTGCTTTAAATACTTGATAATTTTTTCATTAGAACGTCCTATATATCTTGAATACTAAATATACATACATGTTGGTTGATAATGTAGTTTTTTAACATGTATACATAGATGTGACGTTTTTAAGCCAGTTTAAGTCCTTCTGTGGGTGATGATCGTGAAATGACTGACTGGCCAAGTTTGGCAAAAATTACCTGCCAGCAATATAAGAGCTCATCCCTTTGCTCGGTCATTATACCTCTCAAATCACACTGAGCACAATCAAGTACTTTAAGTGTTTTTCCCGATTTACCGATTATCTATCGGAAATGTTGTCCTTTCAAATGTGTTTGATATTTAAAGCTAATGGTTTAATGGGCCAATGGTTGAATTGCGGTATTTATTAAATGTACAATTTTGAATGGGGAGTTGCGGATTACAAAATCTAATAGCATAAGGACGTAAAAAACACTTAATTTTGAAAAAAAACATCGTTATGATGAACGAAAGCCATTCTAGAAAAAAATCAAATTTTTCGGGCATTTAATTTTTGGATTACTTCTTAGTATTACAACTTGATCTAATCTTCATAAAAAGGCATTATAGTTTTAGTGATAATCTTTTTTCTTCAATAAATAGTTATGGTTTTTTTATTTTTCCATAAGATCAATCAATGAAGATCGTGCGACCTGCAAAAATTTTGCCATAGCCATGCTTCCTTATTAAGAATTCGCAATTAGAAGTTTTCTTAATGCTACTTAGCATTTATAAATTTTTGCATCTGTTCGATTGCGTAGCAAAATTTTGCAGTGGAAAAATGTAAACATTTAGTGACAATTTTACTATACATTTTTAAGTGATAATATTTGAATTATTCAATCCCTCAGATTTTATGTCACTAATTATAACTCTGATCATATGTTGAGAGGCTATCATATTATCATATAATAATACTATTGCGCACCAACACTCGACTTTCCAATCTACAGGCCCAACATAAATAGTTTCTCTACACATAGAGATGATAGATTAGATTAGATCTAATATATATATATATATATATATATATATATATATATATATATATATATATATATATATTTTATATATATATATATATATATATATATATATATATATTTACAAAACCCAACGAAATTACGTTAAACTCCTCATACCGCGCATTCAAGCACATTCCCCTCATGTATCCTTTGAGTCAAATCATTAATTTACTTCAACTCAATTTTTTTTTTTTTTTTTTTTTTTTAAATTAAATTATTTGAATATTTTTTTTGCTATATACATGCATCACACCATTCTTGCCTTCTTCAAGAAAAATGGACTCTTACATATTGTATTTCGAACACGCATGCATATTGTGTTTTTTGCTCTTGGGTAGCGTAATGTTATTGGACAAAGAGGAAAAACCTTTGTTGTGTTGTGTGTACGAATAATATACAATAAAAACTAAGTGGAAGGGAAACCTTTTTTTTTTTCTTAAGGTTGAGTTGTGTACGTTAATATAGGAAATTTGAATACAAAAACAACACGCAAACAATAAGATTTGTATATTATAAAGCACATTTATATATACAAGGTGAGTCACTTTAAGTGAGACAACCGAATAATCTACCAACGAAAAATTTTACGTTCATAATTTTATATTACAGGCACTTGTTCTGCTGCAACACTTCAAGATTGGACTGTCCATTAATTATTGTTGTAGTTTATGGGTTCTAGATTACATCATGGTAAGTTTAGTGTGGTATTATTTCTTTCGTTCCTTCATTCAGTCATTTTGAATTTTTTATAGTTTATTAAAACGTACAGTAAACATTGTTTACCACGTCTCTTAAAAATTTTTTAGAAGTAACATGTAAATACGTCAAATATTTGCATGAAATCTTATTTATATTCACTTTACTCGGCACAAAATCACCGAAATTATTATAAATAAAATTTTATTACATTAATTAAACGTTTAAATTCGATTGAATTCACCGTTTTATACCAAGTGCACAAAGTACTTTCACAAAAAACTTATTTATATTCACTTTAATCGACACAAAATCACCGAAATTATTATATATAAAATTTTATTGAAATAATTAAACGTACAAATTCGATCGAATTCACCGTTTTATACCAAGTAAATAAATTAATTGCATAAAATTCCTTTTCATATTCACTTTAATCGACACAAAATTACCGAAATTATTAAATATAAAATTTTATTAAGATTATTAAACGTACAAATACGATCGAATTCACCGTTTTATACCTAATATACAAATTACTTGCATGAAAACCCTATTTATATTCACTTTATTCGACACAAAATCACCGAAATTATTATAAATAAAATTTTATTAAAATAATTAAACGTACAAATACGATAGAAATCACCGTTGTATACCTAATATACAAATTAATTGCATGAAAACCCTATTTATATTCACTTTACTCGACACAAAATCACTGAAAAAATTATGCATAAAATTTTATTAAAATAATTAAACATTTTAATTCGATGGAATTCACCGTTTTATACCAAGTACATAAATTACTTGCATAGAAATCCTTTTCAAATTCACTTTACTCAACACAAAATCACCGAAATTATTATAAATAAAATTTTATTAAAATAATTAAACGTACAAATACGATTGAATTCACCGTTTTATACCTAATATACAAATTACTTGCATAAAAACCCTATTTATGAATATCCTATTTATATTCACTTTTTTCGGCATAAAATCACCGAAATTATTAAATATAAAAATTTATTACGTTAATTAAAGGTTTAAAATCGATCGAATTCACCGTTTTATATCAAGTACACAAAGTACTTGCATGAAAATCTAATTTATATTCACATTACTCCTTAGAGTTTTCTGTGGATTTGAATGCATGTAAATTAGATTCTTGTGTAATTTTAATGACGTGTAGCGGCACTGCACAAAATAAATAACCGGAAACCATTAAATTTAATTTTAACCATTAAAAGTCCGTATCCTTCAAGGCTACACTTCAGACCAGAAATAAAATATCCAAAAACTCAGCATCTTTAAACGATATAATTCGATTATAAAAGCGTACTTTGTCAACAAAGTTACTTTGTCAAAAAGACCAAAAACAGAAAAAAAATTTACTGGCCAGACAAATGTAAAGAAGCATCCATCACAGTCAAAAGTGCGCTTGCTAATACAACTTTATTGGCACAACCCATTGAAAATACACTCTCAGTTTTGTTTTGCCTAATTTGTACCTTAATGTGAAAAATTTGGTAACAAAATGTTTGTCATGCTAGAAAAAAAAAAAATTCAAAATAGTACATCACGGCATGGCAAATTCAGTCATTCTGCAATATGTTTCCAGCACATTCACATGGATTAAATTGGACCACTTTTACCATCAGAAGGAAACCAGTACTTATTAAACATCATGAACAGGTCCACCTGTTCGCCCGAGGTATACAGTATACACCATGCTATATATCTAAAGGTTTGGTGTTTTCCTGGAAACAACGATGGACCAAGGTAGCCAATTTTAGTCTAAACTTTTCACTGAGATAACAAAAATTCTAGGTTCACATACAAGATTTGGACTATAGCTTACCAACCGCAAGCAAATGGTATGGTAGAGCGATTTCATAAAACAAAAAAAACTTCACTTGGAGCTCGGAGTAATACCAAAAGTTGGAGCTCTGTTGTACCTATTATTTTACTGGCCATTAGAACATGCGTCAAAGAAGATCGTAAATGCAGCCCAGTGGACCTAGCCAATAGCCAAAGCCCCCGACTACTTGGCGATATATTTGTAGGCCCGAATACTCAACCCCCTCCATCGGTTTTGCCATGCAGTAGATCTAAAATTGTCGACTTATTCGAATGTCTCACGTTAATTGACTCACCCTGTATATAGGTAAACAGTCGTACCAGAATTACGTACAATAATACAAAAAAATATACGTTCTTACGTCATAAATAATTGAATTGTACATTTAAAGTTAAAGCATTTCAATTGTTTTTGTTATTCTAAGCATTTTAATTTTATTAAATTTATATTAATATTGAGTGAGGATTTCGTAAGAATTTTATCTTAAATTAAATTATATTTTTTACTCGGGTACGATAGCTTGAATAAATATTGGATATATAAATACATAGAGGCAAACAATTTTGTGTACGGAGAATGCTCAATCCATCTTATAAATTTACAATTGTAGATGGTTTCGATTTTTATAGCAGGTAATATCAACAAATTTTAGTTTCATAATTTTCAGGGCCGTCGCTAATTATTTCGCGGTGGACTTGTTGAAAACTATTGCATAAACTGTATTTGTCAGTCCTTTACTATATTGTTTGGTGATAACAATGCTAGATCTCTCTATATAGAAAATAATGTTTCATTTAGAGTAGAAATAGGCTTCTCGGAAAATAAAGTATGATGGGTTTCTTCCAATTTCTTAACAGATTCTTCGATCTGCTAAGGAATTTGAAATAATTTTGTTAAAAATAATTATTGTCATCTCATCGGACCATGGCGATCGATTGCTATGTGTAACTATTATATTTGGTGACCCATTCGTCCGTTTTTACGGCTAATCATTGTAAACTACGTGGTAATTGCAATAGACACCATGTGTAATGATGATAACACCAAACACCAGGAAGTGGCTAATATCTCGGTCACTGCCATTCAACTACTGTTGTGGGTAATTCATGGGCTATAAACAAAAGTTCACATCAGTTGTTTATTGTCCCCGCACAAAAAAATTGAAAGCTCTGTTGGATAAAACAGAGATGGGCGACCAACCTATCCGAAGTTTTACGGCATATTAAAGTACTGGCCACTGGACGATTTAATGCGCGCCTTATAACATTACTGTGCATCAGAAAACTACCTAAATTTATTCAGATATCTTTGATCCCAAAGCATGGTAAGGGGTAGACGCACTTGCCACTATAGCCGATCGGCTACAAGAGACAATTCCACGTATCACAGTCACGCGTCATGCATAAATCTGACTACGTGCCAACTATAGGCATCCTGGATATAATACGACGAGTAGTACGAGAACCAACGGGCAACTTGCTCATACGCTCGAAGGACTTAATTCCAGAATATAGACAGATTCGAACTTATATAATCTAGTCCAGCTACCAACTGGCACACAATATCCCATACTCCTACTAGAAAGAACACAGGATCGATACGACGCGAAATCCCCCCTCATCCAACTTAGAGCTATTCCGTCGACAGATTCGGACACAAGTTCAGGTACTCTATGTTTTTCTAATCCAGAAGCAAACACAACTGGAAACAACCATGTTTAGGGATAACAATTCCCTAAACTAATAGGCCTATCGGTTGGCATGGCTGGCAATAGACAAATTACACAGAAGCAAATTTCTGCAAGTAGATATTGGTCTAAGACAGAACTTTCCGAACGCATTCACTATTGTAAATGTCATCCTATTGGTGCAGACTTTCTTAAGAAATACGGCTTTAAACACACTAACGTTTTTTGATCTTTTTTCGTTCACCATACGTGAAAAAGATTATTTGACATCATCACAAAATTTTCAATTTTTAAAAGGTTTCCTTAGAGGTGATGCTGAACGATTTCTGCGTAACACAAATGTGACTGAGGCAAATTGCAACGAATATAGAGATTATGAAAAAAAACTCGCTATATTAGTAAGGTTTTTTTATGGATACAAAAATATAAAATTCTCTAATATATCGAGATTTTTTCCCCCTAAACTTTTTACATAATCCCTCTACAGAATATTAAATTCGAAATGAACTTCGAATACTACTATTACTGAAAATATTGTTGTAAATTACATAAAACTTAATGGAGAAAAGCAAGGACATTCGATGTTAAATTTACTGGTAGTCAATATTGAAACAATAAATAATTATTGCCACAGGCATAGGACTTTTAAATTGTTTCTAAAGTCTAGTATATAGCTGCGTCTAGAAAATCAACTTATTAAAATTATTAGCTATGGCAAGAGCTTAACACGAGAAACAACATAATGATTAAAATATAATAGAGCACTGGACATTGTTAAATCAGATATCATGTCTGAAGACGGATTTTATGTTCAAATTTAACCAAACTTACGTTTACGGATACGTGGATTAGGATTAGTACGTGGGGCGTGGAATATCTTAAAAAACGAGATGCGTTTGATGGCATTATATATTAGCTACGAAAAAATATCCTACTTTACGTCGTCACCAGCAAAATCGAGGATTCACGAATACAGGTTCACTTTAGATATCCATCTGCACATTGTCATTGCTTCAGGCAGCGTGTACTGGGATTGACGATGGTTGAGCCCATGAAATCGGCACTCCCACAGTGGATCATAGTTGAGTTAATCGTCATCATCGATCGTAGTCATTTGAAGAAAAATCTATTTTTCAACCGTCTCCCATTGGGATTTGAACCCGGTACCTCCCAAGCTAAACATACCAATAGCAATTTGTCAGTATAAGATTTTGACACTTGTTGGCAAAGCTTATCTTAAATATATCCGTTAGAACTCCAAATTTTTTCCAGACTATTATTTCACTCCAGCCCAAACAACTGGTCACCTAGATGCCGATCTTAATGGAATTATTGGTGGTGAAGTTGGGTCAGAACCTCATGGCTTAGCTGGCAATGTAAATAAAAATAGGCCTTTAACAGCGACATCAATGATAATCAGTTCAGCCTTTTTTTGAAACAATTCCAAGCACATTTTTTACAAATGCCAGTTCAAAACAATTATTCCCCTTATCAAAATCAAACAATACAAATTCAGCACGAAAAATAACGAGGAAAATGGGAAAGGTGGTGGTGATTACTTACAGCGCATACAAAAATGAGTTGGAAGCTTTAATTTCTGACCAGAGAAAAAATAAAAACATAAAAATGAACCAATATTAAAAAGCGACAATAACAGATTAAATCGGAGTCTGAAGACGATGGAAATGAATTACCATCAAATGAATTACTGGTTTCTGTTATCACATCTAAATCAGAAAAAAGTCAAACCAGGTACCTAGAGTAAGTCGCTCACATATACATTATGTTTTCCTCTAGATTGCTTTAAATATATATCCCTATCGAAATAAAACGACAATTTTCAAAAAATTTATAGACTATCAGTTCCGGCTGCTCCAGATGCGGCTCCATTCAAGTTGCTCCTCGAACATCATCAGGACCCACTTGATCAGTACGAAAGTACATTTAAAGTGGTAAAAAAAACATTCTCCAACGATTACAGTGGGAAGACGGAAGTGATATCAAAATACCGATTAGAACTAGCAATTATCATTAACTCCCTATTCAGTGAAAATAAACACTTTACACATCGTAAAACTATAGGTTTCATAAATTAACGAAAGCACTGTACCGACTGCAATATAATGCTTTATAATTGATGGAAGTACAATTAAATGCAGTCGTGAAAACTACTTCATTTAGACATAGGTTTATGTCCAGTCGAATAGAATGGGCTCGCCATCGCCAATATCGCATACAGGTCCTGTTTAAACATTGATTCTAATGAATGATTAATCAACGAATATATTGGTGACCCCGAGTATCAGTTTTGGTAAGTAAATAAACTGCTTTAAATTTCATTAAAATCGTTCAATTATTTCATAGCTGCTAAGATCAAATTTTTTACTTAAATTCGAAATGACTTAAGTTGTGTATGTTGCCACTTTAAGCTTTGTAATGTGCTCTTGTTATGTTTATTTTATATGTATTTAAGATAAAATGGTCCAATGAACCGCTTGTTGAGAATTGTTTAGGAATTGCCGTGACACATTTTCGCAATTTGTATAAGAAACCCATCTGTGAAATACGTACAGTTCTACTTTTTAATTTTAAATATATTTCCAATTACCATTTGCATTTAAATGCCGGACTCAACGTATTGCTCCTTGTACGTATGCACATATAATTGGAATACAACTAATTTGATTACTTTTACAATGTACTTAATGCACACGTGTCTCATTCCATTACCGTGTCCATATAAAATTGTAAAATACAACTGTGCCCTTCTTACCGCGTTGCCAGTAATTTTCGATTTTAGTATCGATATTCTAAACATAATTTTAATGTAATTATTGTAAATAAAATTAAATTTATAAATAATTATATAGTTATTCAATTGTTATGGTGATATTTTCGATGTTTCGGTAAAAACCACCAAAAAATTACCATCCACATACGAGTATATACATAGTACATATACATACTCATCGTTTACGCATAAATTTATGATTTTCCCAAATCCCAGCGGATCGATTATCTTATTACAATGAAACGAGTTTGAAATTATTGATAAAAATGCGTTTATTCGTTACATTGTTTGTTTGGCTTGTTTGGTTTAATATTTGTTATTGTTATGTACGATTTGTACACTAAAAGTTGGTTTTTGGGGGAATAAGTATTTTTGAAGGGCGCTTCATAACATTATTTATAGATGGGTTGGGTATAGGGTAGGACACACAGTGAAATAGAGGTCTATAATTAATTTATGAGAAAAAGAAAGAAAATAATTTTTCAGTGTTCCGGGAGTATTATCAAAAGCGCAACAACAAAATATCTTTATGTATATGGTACTTAAACTAGGGGGAGTGAATTTACATTATGTTTTTATTAGACGATGATAAATGACTCACAAATTTATTTTTGGTTAGTGAATAGTTTGAGCCATATAACATTTTTAAAAAATTATGAGAATTATAGAATCAGGTCTATTAGAAAATACAGTCACTGTACACAAATCATTTAATGATTACCTTCGAAACAACTATATTCCATTATCCTGACATAATTTTATATTATAGACTGAGGTGCATGTGCATACACTGTAACTAATCGTGCCTTAATTTTTAAAGCACGGAATCGGTTCATTCGTCACGTCACATCTTATTGGTTCACTTTAATATTATTGTTAGCATTTGACAGAAACATTGAATGTTAAATTTTCAGCTAGATTCTGGTTTTGGATTTTCTACCTTCTGACCTATGCACCACATTAAGCAAAGCAGCTGCTGTTTCTTGGATATGCAAGTCCTAGTCTATGTGCTGGTTATCGTAAATATAAAATCGTATATGCATCACGGACATAGGAAAGCACCAAAACTCTCTTTTCAAAATTGTTTTTGGTAAAACAGCATAAATCATCGCTCAAAATTGTGAAAAGTCAAGTCTATCTCAAAATTTCATTTTTTTAAAAATATTTTAGAGCTAATTGAGCAAAATAAACATTAGGAACAAATGCTGCTTTATCTACCATATATAAATTATAAGAAATTGGTCAGAGTACAACACCTTGGGAAACGCTCGCCTCAGTTTGATATATTTTTGATCTTTCATTAGATATATAGACTGCCAAGCGGCCAAGCTAAGACTTCAAATTAATGAAGCGGTCATCAGTATAGAAAAACAGTGAAAACAAGTCGAAGAAGCCTATAACAAAAGAGCTACTAACACACTCGGGATCCTAAAATACAGAGAAAATGAAGGAATGAACATGTTCAAATCTTATAAAGAGATGAAGCATTATTTAAGAGATGAAAGGAATATTTCGGAGAGAACACCACCAACAATACACAAAATTTTCGAATTAACAACTGGCACAATTCAGGAAACTAGCAACATCCATCCATCAACAGGGTGAAACAGATGAAGACATCAATAAACGGATCAAGAAAGCCTGAACAACGTACAACACGATACATATGGCTGTAAAACCTGGAAGCATACGAAAAAGATCAATAACAAGCTACAATTGTTTGTAAACAAATACCTTAATAAAATACTGAGGTGTTTCTGACGCAACAAAATTACAAATGTTGAGATCCTAAGGCAAACAAATCAAACAGTCATTGGGACCGAAAATAAGTCACTGAATGATGTCAGAAGAAGAGCTCTGGAGTGGAATCCGCAAAGTAAGAGGAAAATTGGACGAAAACCCGTAACATTGAAAGAAACGACGTTAACAGAAGTGAAACAACACGGGAAATTAAATGACTAGCACCCAACAGGGTGGTCCAGTCTAGTAGACGCCTAAAGCTCGTAAATTGGAGATAAAGGAAAACAAAATCAAAAATTTATAGTCATTCGAATTTTAAATTTTTTGTTAGACCTAGAACTTTCGATTACTCATCTGGCCCATGCAGTCGGGAAATTTTCAACCAATCCCTTGTTAAGGACTTTTAAACGAGCATGATATTTTTAAAATTCCACCACAGTATCCTTGGTTTGTCGTACGAGGCGACTAATTAGGTTAGATCGGTAGGTCATTGACAACCAGCATCCTTAAAAACAACAGGAAAATTAATAAAAATGGTTGATACTAAAATTAAACTGAACCTTCCGGTCATTTTAATGGATACTCGGTTTAGAATTGGCACATGGAATGTGTAGTCGCTAAGAAAATATGGCGCGTTTTATGGCACTATAGCAGCCATCAAAGAGCATCTTTTGGAACTCGTTGCTCTCTAAGAAAATCTATCGCCAAAAAGTGTGAATCAGGTGCGCTAAGGTTATATACATTAGTGGAGTTGATCTCGGCAATCTTGGTGTTGGTTTTCTCCGTGGGCCCCAGGTGAAGCAGTTGATAGTTGTATGTGTAAGTTACGTTTACCCATGCGACTAGCCAACCAGTCAATCATTTGTGCTCATGCGGCCACTAATCTAAACCAAGTAAAAGATAAAAGTTAATTTCGCAAAAATTTTGATGTTATGATTGAAACCATACTGGAGCACAATATTGAAATAGTAATTGATGATCAAATGTTGAGGCTGGCAATAATCAGTCTAACTTATGTAAACATAATATTGTGACTTGGAAATTCTTTTCTTGCGCGTCTTGAAACTGGGAACCATGCTTTGTTCATGAAGTAAAAGGAAAGTGAGTACGCTGGCTTTACCACGTTCTGCAAGCCGAACCTAAACGGATATTGCATCGATCTTTATGAGAAGAGCCGAGATATAACAGACACAGAGGTCACGTCTGCTGATGACTCTTTGGGGTAAAAAATGAATTTACTTTTTCTGATTGTCTTCTGTTTGAATAGTATACCAAGTATATGGCTGAAAGTTTAAATGGAACTAGGAAATAGTTAGATATATTTCGGCTTTACTGAACCGATAGTAGATAACATTTGGTCACATTAAGACAAAATTTAATTTTTTTTATAACAATTCAATAAGTCAGTTATCCAATCAAATATAAAAAAAATAGAGAACAACTGTCGAAATCTTTTAGAGCACAAACTAAAGAGATACTCGAATATGGTCAAATTAGATCGATTTATATCTTCTTAAAAACACCTTTCGCATCAAAAGCAATCATATTTTGACAGTTGCATTCAACCGTAATAACAATTTTTTTAAGTATGAATTAACGTAACTATACTGAACTTGTAACAGTTTACAAATAAAATTAATAGGAAATATAAATTAAGTTGTACCACCAAATTGAAAGGAACAAGACGGCAAAAATAACGAATACACCGAAAATATAATTAGAGTCCGGATGAATGGTTTGGTAAGATGAATTCATAATTATGGATAAATGGATTTATGATGGATAAATTACGGGTTTGGATTTCCTCAATTTTATATACCATACATATTATGTATATACTCGATTAAGTTATATCCGAAATTCGAATGTTATCTAGGTAATAAAGGTTATGACATATAATTCGGTTAATTTGATCAAATAGATCTAACAAAAAACAAATCAATTAATTAGTAATCATCAGCATTATGAATTTACGGATATAGGTATGTAGGTACATTATAATAAATAAATTTATAATCTGTCATCCAATTTATGAATTTATATTAATTTACTAAAAAAAAATCTGACCAAATCTCGTTCAAGTTTTTTTTTTTTTGTTTAGATAAAATAATTTCAACTCGACATAATTTTTTATCAACAAACAAATGAAATTAATGAGCTTTTTAACGTGAAAGCGAAACAGAATAATGAACATTTTCATTTTCCAATTTCAACGTATTTACGAGGTTTCTATATTTAACTGATCAAAATATTAAAATTTTTTGTAATATATTCATAAATTTTTATTATATATAAAATGTTGTGTCACAATATAACAATAACCGTATAGTAATGTTGATGACATGTTTTATGAGTTAACTCGTTCGTTAGAGATAAAATATAAGGTGCTTGTTATATTTCATTCATATCGTCGTCTTACAATATACGAGAATAAGTGTATGTCTTGAGATGTTAATTTAACCAAAATAGAGGTGTTGTTACTTTTGAATATATTATGAGATCAAATCACTTTTTGGGTTGGCTAATTTGAATTTTAAATATGAATCAACCCGGATTCTAATGATATTCAATCTGCCACAACCGTATCTATATGAGTTTAAATGTCTTCCTTTTAAAGTTAGCTTAAATCGTCAATATTAGGATACTGTGTTATTTATTTATTTATATACAATAAATTTCGATTTACAATTATTCTATATTTTAATAATTTATAGTTTTGTAACTTTATACTCTTACAGCCACTAACTTATCGTGCACCGAGTTATCTCGTTGCTGTCGCAATAAAAATCAATCTTTTTATTTTTATTATACTACAACGCCATCTGTCTGGTATTTATATTTTTTTTTAACTTAAGTACGTAACGAACATAAGCTGACTACGTTACATCACTTCTCTTTTAGTGATGGAATGTAATGTTGTACTGGTTTGCTTATACGTCCATATCTGGTCATTTGGTTGGGTATTATGCATACGAGTTGGTTTACACTGTTTATTATAACCTTAGCTTGGCCATTGTTTGTAGAATGTGGGACAAGGATATTGTCTTTTGAGGTACTATTCGGCACGGGAGACAAATCAATAAATTCTGTGAAACACCGATTAATTTAAATGTTAGCACCCTTGCCCTTAATCGTAACTGTAAAATATTTTTCAATACAATTTACTATGGGGAACGGTCCTTCACATGGAGGTTGAAAAGGCGCACGATATGCGTCAGTGCGTACAAAACATGTAAACATTCCTTAAGCTGTTTGAATATGAATATATTTTCTTTTTTACGTCGTGCTGGGAAAGTTGGTGAAATTGCCTTAAATTCACCAGGTAATCGCAATTTTTTTCCGTATACTAAAAATGCCAAAGTAATTCCAAAATCCTTGCGAAACGCTGTACGTACGCCCAGCAAAACCGATGGGAGAGATTCCACTGAAGATTTTCCGTGCTCATGAATGCGGTATTAAGACTACGATGCCATCTTTCGATTAATCCGTTGTTAACTGGGTTATATGCGTTTGTTCTTTTCCGCTTATTCATTGAATATGTGAGTTTAAAATGGCGAACCACGATCTGTAACTATAAATGTAGGTACACCATAACAACAGATACAATATCTAAAAAATACTTCAGCAACAGTATCAGCTCTAATATCCGGCACGGGTATAGCTTCAGGCCATCTTGTGTAGCGATCAATGAGTGTCACGCAGTACCGGTTTCCCTCTGATAGCGATAGTGGTCCTATGACGTCTAAATATACTTCATCGAAACGGTTGCTGCTCATTGGAAAAGATCCGATTGAACTCTTTACGTGTCTAGTAATTTTTGCCTTTTGATACTTCGGACAACACTGTGACCATTTTCGAAAATCTGATTTAATTCCAGACCAAAAATATTTTGTTACTGTAGCTTTAATACCTGTGTGTGAAAGGTTGTGTATTCGGTGTCTAAAATTACCGGACATCTTCCTTCGAAATATATGGTCTTGTTGGAATATATGGTCAGAAGATATATGTTTGTTTGTACCAAATACTGGGCATTTTTCCGTTTTAACTGAATTCTCGGTTTCGATGAGAATTTGTAATTCATCATCGAAGAGTAATCGAAGAGTTAGCGATCATACGTGTTGTATCGCTTTTGAGTTTCAAGTTCACCGTTTTTGAAGCGTCAACATTTACTGCCAGTTTAGCCAGTTTAATGGTTTGCTATAACCCAAACATAGATTTACTCGCGTTTATTACAAGTCCGGCGTCTTTGAAAGATTTTCTCGAGGTGTTGTAAGTGGTCCTCTTCCGACTTTGATGCAACCAGCATGTCATCGATGCACACAAAACAGAAATTCAATCCTCTAAAAACAGAATCCATTAACCTTTGGAACGACTGTGCAAAATTTCGGAGCCCAAAAGTCATCCTTGCGAATTCGAATAAACCGAATGGTGTTTAAATCTCCGTTTTCGGAGTATCATGCTCATCGATGGATACTTGGAAATAGGTACGAACTAAATCAATCGCAGAAAAAAGTTTGCATTTTTTTAGTTGGTGGATGGAGTCGGTTAAATATGGGATGCTGTTTCATATCTGGTTTCGTTTGAGCGTTAAGAGCTCTGTAGACAATACATAACCTACAGTCAAAACTTTTTACCCACCAATTTCAACGGGCTAGACCAATTGCTATGATACTCAACAGATACCTACAGTTTTATCATTTCATCAAATTCCTTTTTTGCGATTATGTATTTTGCTGAGTCTAGTCGACGTGCTCGCGCAAAACATGGAGGACCCAATGACTATTCGATAGAGCTAGAGCTTGTGCTGGTACGTAAGCTGTTATTAAGCACTACATCCCTTGAAGTATGCCGCATAGTTCCCGGTGTAGTTGACACATTTCGCAGTTTTCTCGGTCGTTGTCCTTTTGCTTGTCTAAATTCCATGTGATACATTATGTGGTACGATTGCAGTTTATTGTTACACGTCTATATTGATGGCACAGTTGAAGCACTGTGTGTACTCCTTTACTGCCAACAAAGACAAGATGATGTAAACAATTCGTAACTTTTTGGGTTAATTTTTTTTTAAATTACCACGGTTCATTAGAAAATTGTTTTTATATTGTTGAAACTTTTACTTGTGAGTGCAATATTGAAACTCCTCAATACTTATACATTAACACATCGGAGTCAGAAAGCTTAAATTTAGCAATATGGCAGCTTCTTTGGTTGTTTATTTTCTACTGAACACATTTAATGTTTAACTAAGATCCAGCACATCCTCAAATGGTTCAAATTGTACGATTCGGAGAAAAAATTACGGAGAACACTACTATCGAAGCTGTTAAGACACGTTTAGATACTTCTAGAATCTCGATAAGAAACTTTCCCGATTTGAAACATTAATTATGAATCCTACTTATGAGTTGATTACTGCAGAGGTGGATAGAATTTATTACAAGGCGTGAGAACTGTTGACTCAACCATGTGGTCATTTTTGGTAAAGGTAATCCGAACGCGAGGCAAGATTAGAATACTACTCTAGAGTAACAAAAAACTTTTTTCTGAAGGGGTTTCATTATAAAAGCCAATACGTCGACCAAAAATCAACGTAAATTTTCAAGCGATTATAACAGTTGGAGATTTTTCCAAGATCTCGAAACTACCGTGCACAACAACCGTAAGATTAGTGACATGTATAAACTACAATTGCTTTAGAGTGTTCTCAAAGGCGAAGCTTTCTTGATATGGCATATTACTATCACTGAAGCAAAATATAAGGAAGCATGAGAAAAACCGATATAACAGGAAGCAATCCATAACTATAACACTAGTGCGCGAATGTTTAAAGTACAGAAATCGTGTACTCGCAACAAGGAAAAAAGGTTCGTCACATTAGTAAAACTTCTGATGAAGTAATTCGTGGATTAAGAGTATTAGAACAATACGCTGAAACTTTAATGAATGGTCCTTGCGATGATAAAACGATACTTGATTCAGACAATCCTCAATCAATTATGAAATAAAATCGCCAGTCAAAACTTCAGTCATATAGAGCTCTGACCGATTCGATACCAAAAACTTCATTCATAACCGAACCACATATTCAACGCATAGGCTTAAAACGAAGTCAATCTTCCAAATCAGTTTAAGGGCCAGCATTTACATTGACAGGTTAAATAAAGAGAAACATAAATATATGAGCATTTATTCTCGTATAGACAACCACTACTGGCTGATCCGGAGTTTTACAAAAAAGAGTTAATTTTTTTTTTGGTTATGTTAAACCTAGAGAAACGAAAGTTTATATTCATCCAAATTTGGCTGGTTAAAAGCTGGAACATGCACTATAGAGACAGCAACATAAACCAATACATGTAAAGTTTAAGCCAGTCGTCCAAATGTTAAAAGAAGATTTTTGTCAACTGTTGAACAAATTCTGGAAGACCAAGGATATTCGATACGAGGCAGAAGCAACCGTCAACATATGGAACGAATATTATAGCCAAACAAAAACAAGAGATTCTAATGGCAGATTTATTGTGAGATTGCTATTTAAGAAGCCAATACAGGCAGTATCAGTACTACAAACCTGGAAATGGATTTGTCAACAATCGTTTTAAAGTTTCTAAAAATATGTAAAATATGTATATGGTGGCGGACATTGAAAGTATGTATTGCCCAATTCTGGTGAACCCTAATGATGCAAATTATCAGCTCATTTTGTGGCGTAGTAGCCTAAGTTTCAATTCTCCGGAAAATTCAGAAATCAAATATTGGATAGTAAAGGACCGCGGTATATGATTAAAAATTGTATAAGATCCCGACCCAAAACTGCGCATAAATAGCTGAATTACCAACAGAAAAGTATCGCAAAGTCGTCCATTCTCAAATATCGGATAAGATTACACTGGACACTTTTATATTAAAGGCTTATACTAACTGTAAAAGCGGTATATTTCAAAGTGGTAAGCAGTTTACAAACTTAATCGTTCCTGTCCACTCTTAAAAAATTCGTTGCTTGACGAGGTGCGGTAGAATAAACGAAGCAATTTGTCGGTTGAGAACTATGCTATTAAGAACATTTTATGACTGACAAACTTTTCTATTTTCTTCCTTAAAACAAAATTTAGACACCAGCAGTTATGGTTTGTAAAAAAATGTATCGGAAAAGCCTTATAAAACCGTCAATGAGTACCAATATGGTCTCAGAATCCATCGGATATCACAAAAATCGTTAATATAGGAAAAATGGACTTGTTGAAATTTGAACTAGTCAGTAAAAGAATGGCCAAGAACTTTAAAATTGTATGATCTATGGCATTTCTGATAGATAAGTAGTACGTTGAACCGAATGCCTTTAAGTTTTTAACTTTGAAATCGATCACCAAAGAAAAAAGACAAATTGCCGATTCTTTATCGCGAAAGCCACATTTAGTCAAATTTAAACATTGTGAACGTTTGGTGTTACCTGATTAATAGTTGCCTGAGGAAACAATAAAAGAGGTGCAATAGTTACGAACTAGTTTAGTGATTGATCAGAAGTGTATACCATACGAAATCAAAAGACAACAACGATAGCTGATGTCAGTCACATTTTTGCATCTAGATTCAGATGGTATGATATACAAAGTTTCATCAAAACTTTAGAAACATATATGGCAAAGTTTCGATATATACCGGACACTATATGAGCATTAACAAAGGAAAATAGAGTTTAGGTAAAGAGAGTAAAGAATAAAGAGTAAAATAAACCTAAAAGAGTAGTTCAGATCAGTCTCGGTTGGAAGATGGTTTAGCCATGGGTTTTGCATCCTAACAAGAGGTTATATAGTTTTATTTATCGCCACCTTCGATTATTTTCAAGTGATGGAAATATTTTAAAAAACTTTCCTATTGGGACCCAATGTTTAATATTCCGCCAATTGGTCAGTTGTATACCATCTGCATATATAAATTTTAAAACACGTTGCTCCCCTAATAATATGCCAACTTTAATGTTGTATAGAGTGTTAAAGTTAAATATGTATACACATAAATTACGAAAGACACGATATCAAAATTGTCCCTCTATATACCCATAATTTTTTATGTTTCAAACTTCTAAAACTAATTATAACTATTTCGTTTGACCAATCAAAATAATTCCTATAATATAATGACACTAATAATACTGATATTACATTTCTTTTATACGAATTGACTTTTTAATAAGTTATATTAAAACAAAATAAACAAAACAAAAAATTTTAAGAAATCGACCAAAAATTAGGCATTTCCGGTTTTTATTTTGTGTTGTGGGTGACCGACCAATCTTATATACGTATACAACATAATTTTATAACGTAAAACATGGTGTAATTTTAGTGGAAAAAAAATATGCGACGAGGATGGGATTCGAACCCACGCGTGCAGAGCACATTGGATTAGCAGTCCAACGCCTTAACCACTCGGCCACCTCGTCATTGTGTTTTGCGAGGTACACTACCATATCGAGTATGAAAAAAGTTTTTATCGCGCACTTTCAAAAATTATTACATCAAACCAGAAATAAATCTTATATTTAATTCTATACTATGCTAATTTACCAAACAGTTTTGCTATCGTATCGAACCAAACCAAAAAGCACCATAAATCTTTGGAATTTCCCATTAAAATGATAGCACACAATGTGACACCATTAGTTGTGTTGTCTTCTAACGTGATAATAAAATTTCCATTTATATGTCTTCATTACATAATTTTTAACTATAATGTAAATTTAATTGTTTAAAACTATAATTTTACTACTTTTTTCAAAGTAAGTATATGTAAGTGTGTTTGTTAGGTTTAAGTACTACTATATACAGACCTTTAGCGATAATTCATTTCCTTTTTGTTAGCTATATCGCTTAAATTATATTGTAAAACATTTTTGATTTTATTATTAATCTTTATTAGCTTTTTAGTTAATGTTTATGGCTGTAAAGTAAATTGAAAAGTAAATAGAGTTGTAAAGATGTTGAATTGTTGATATCGTGATAACTTAGCGTTATGCTATAAATCTATTGTTTCGTGGGCGAAGCCTAATTTCTTCTTGACAGATTATTGAACTCGACAACTTTTATTATATGTGTACAGTAAAAACCGGGGTTGATTCTCTAACCTTGCACGTTACATGACAACCGTTATTGAGGCCACGCCAGTTGAAGACATGGAAACTCATGTTTCACATGCAATGTCTTTCTACAGCAAATTTGATGTAATTTGAGGAAATGTAGGATGGAGCTATCATCTTACCATATTTAGCCGAGTAAAAACTACCTTGAACTTACATTCTAGCATTCGACGGCAATATTATCAAGATTCGCAGTCTTTTAATTTCAATTGTTAAAATCATGTGATCATAAATCATGTGATTTTTGGCTTTTTCTATAAATGTTGCTAAGTTGAATGATGAGAGCACATGATTAGATTCCGTTAATGATGAACATCCTAAAATTGGCGACTGGTTGATCGATTGATTGATTTATGTACGATCCAGCATTAAGCAGGTTCTCTCGGATATTTGGCCAGGCCCACCGTACACACGTTTTTACATAAAATTGGAAGGATAAGACAGGATATTAGTTAAATTATTAAGATCCATTCGGTTACAGATACCATGGCGGCCAATAGTTAGTAAATTTTTGTTGGGGTATGGAAAGGAAAGGCATGACAGTAATGACAGGATTGGTCCATTTTGGGGGTCTAAAAAATCTTAATCTAGATCCTGAGTCTCACGTAAAAGCACTCAGGTTATATTGGAATCTTCCAAACAATTTATTTTTCTTTAAGGTTTCACTTGAAAAAACACCGTGTACACGAAGGATCTTTTCAGAAGCTTCGGAACTTTGATCCGCTTGGCTGGCTACTTGGCATAATAGTTTGAATAAAATTATTTTTCCAAGGATTGTGGTTACTAGAGCGCAGCTGGGATGATCAGCTACCACAAAAAAAAATATTAAAGTGGATCAGGTTAAAGAAAAATTTACCCTTCGTAAAAGATATTTACATTCCACGATGGCTGATGTCAGATATGGAACAAAGGAAATTGAACTCCATTGATTTGCATACGCTTCGAAACTACCTTAATTATAGCAGTTATATATATGACAGAACAAACAATGAATCCGGCATTTCAGACAACACCATAGCAGCAAAATCAAAAGTGGTATCAAGTAGGTGAGTGTACCACGCCGTTTTATGTATGGTGCGCAACTTTTAATTAAATTATTCAACTTCGTCAAGGAGTCGCTTACCTAAATCGGATGTAGAATTCAATTCACGGCATGGTGCGACTTAACCAATGCTAACGTGGCTGGGGCGCTTATGTTGAAAAAAGCGTAGCAGAAATTTTAAATGTTACCTTTCGAAGTCAATGATCTCATATTTGTTCGTAAGACAATCCGGTTGATCAAGCATCGCAAGGTGTATTGTCAGCTGATCTAATACTTATTTGTTATGGTGGCTGGACCATATTGGCTTAACAAATCTTATTTGATTGTTGGCCAGTGCAGAAAACGCCAATGAATGAATCAGATTTACAAGAAAAAAATGTGCCTAAACCTTGCATTTGTTTCACTAGTACAGTCATCAGTATTATATCTACATTAGCCGCAAGAATATCTAGCTATGCAAAGATATTACGATTGATGTTTCCCAAAATCCAAATCAAGCTGAATTTTTATTACTAAACTGGACACAAGAATGTGCCTTTTCATTTGAACTTCAAATTATCAAACACGGAAGTATAATCACTGAGAAAAAAAATCCCAATAAGCAGATGGTACTGGAGGACTATTGTGAGTAAGCGGTCGGTTGGAGAATTCAATTCTCAATCATACCACAAAACATCCGATAATGTTAAGCAGCAAATGTTTGATAACGAAGAGACTAATCGAAGATGCCACCTAAAATTATTACACGCTGGGCCAATATTAGTTCGAGAGCACAATAGAATATGTTATCGCTCGGCAAAGATTTTTTGATGCTGAAACTTTAAAGTATCTCGGAAAATATGCACTTTACGAAAAAACGTACCAGATTAAAATTTAATCATTCTGAGGAGGGCAAATATTAGTGCCAATATTAGTACCATAGGTAAAGAGGTAACTTTGAAATTAAAAAATAGGAATCCCTATTTTATATTGCAGATTCGGATTCGACTGCTGAAAGTGCGTAGGATTTCTTTAAAACGTTGTTTTCAATTCATGATATAGATGGCGCTGTAATAGACGATATTACATTTTTTTGATATAAATAATCGAAATTAGTCTTAAACAACTTGTATTTCTTAAATTTTTAATTACTGAAAAATGATTTATCAAGAAACTACTATTATAGGAATAACTAAGGAACATGCAACTAAATATGCTTTCAAATAAATGATTTTTTTGTATTTTATTTAAAAA
Organism: Tipula confusa; assembly: GCA_963556175.1. Classification (NCBI taxonomy): domain Eukaryota; kingdom Metazoa; phylum Arthropoda; class Insecta; order Diptera; family Tipulidae; genus Tipula; species Tipula confusa. The sequence continues at coordinate 214,953,634 of OY744475.1, read as the reverse complement.
TATTTGAATAACTGGGAAATTGTTACCTGTAGAAATTTAATTTGCTGGTGAATAAACTACTTTTAGCGTATTCCAGAAACAACGAAGTGGATTAAATAAAATTCTACCTTAAATAAATCGCGTTGAACACAAATTTGTCAGATTTTCCGCAAGATAAATATTTTCATTTATTTTGCAATCAGTTGGGGTTTAAAATATTGGAGGTAATGAACCAATTACGGAGACGTTTTTGGCTCTGAATCCAGAATATTTCCGATTCTTCTAGTAATTTTTTTGATTCTGGGTTTTGATCTAGAATCGGATAAGTTTTAACAAATTTAGAAAGAATTGAAATCTAGCTCCGGAAACAAATCTGAGGGCGTATCTGAATCCTTAAACAAAACTGATATTTAATCCTGATACGTTCCGAAGGAAGATCCGGATCGTAACTGAATACTCTTTGGTTGAAACGCTTCAAGTTAATATTGCTTGTATCAAATTATTTGGGTGATTTTTACAAGGCCAGACAGCATCTTTATCGCTGTCAGCCAATTTACGCTAATTTAGCAACATTGACTTAAATACCAAAGAACAAACCAATGTTTTTCTTGGCCCAAAAACTGTATAGAGTTATACGCCTATATAAGAACGAAAAGTATCATACGACTATATTTAAAGGGAATGTTTTCGTAAACGAAAAAAATCCGAGCAAAAGCCTTTAAGTTCGAAAGCCATGATGGATATGATTGAACGCATAAAGGGTAAGCAAAATGTGATTCTATAAAAAGATTCTATAATAGGAATAACATAAAGCTTGTATAATTTATGAACTTCTATAAAAGTAAAATAAAAGTTACAGCGTCTAATGAAATCAAAATACTGACTTCCTTTTTTTAATTTGAATTTTATATGATCTTTCCAAGATAGATCACTCAGAATTTCTAAACTCAACCATCTGAGAGAGGAGGACTTATAGATTTGCCCTATTCAATAACCTTCTCAATGCCGGTCAGAAGTGAGTTATTAACAATTAGACGAGAACAGGTTAAATTATGGAAATTTTAGACCTTTTCGCTATTAAACTAAATAGAAGCAGACACTATCAGCAAAAGAGTGAATATCATATGATGCCAATGAAAAAATGTCATTGGTTTAATCAAAACTAAAGTAGGCGACAAAGAAAAACTTTGCGGTACACCAGCATTGATTTCATTGCGAGTTGGATGGAATGCCGTCTAATACTTTCTTGATCGATCTCCCATTAAATAACTCTCTGTCCATTGATTAAGAGTATTATTAAGATTCAGTGACCAAATCTTAAAGTTCAAGCATTAATACCATAATTTAACAAATGCTTTTTAAATATCTAGAGAAGCGATACTTCACTCACTATATTTTTCTATACTTTTCTTATAGGCAATAATATCACCTAAAGGGCGATTTTTACGACACTCATATTAAAAATCTGATAAAAGTGCATGCTTTTTGAGACAGTTTATAAGGTGAAAATTCACTATTTTGTTTTGTCACCTTTATTAGATACTAGTTGAATATTGGCTGTTTTCTAAATAGAGGAAAAAAAGCCAGATTTCATTGACATTAAAAAATTAGCTAAACGGATTTAGCTAGACATAAATGACAATTTATTAGGATGATTGATGGTAACCCATCAAGCCCAGTTGCTTTATTTGGGCCATATTTGCTTTATATGCTCTAAAAAGCCGACGTAAAAGCAAACTGAGTAGCTAATAAATTTACCCTTTGATTGGTGGTTTTATAATAGTTATTATTATAAAATAATAAAAGAATAGATGACGTCTTACTGCTAAAATTCCTTTTTACCAAACTAGCAAACGACCAAAAATTTGGCTGTTTGATTTAGTTGTTTGGATTAACCATTGTGTTTTGTGTAGCCTATTCCTTTTATAAGGGCTAGAAATATCTCCATTCCCTTTAAAATAAACGAAGTTATATGTTTGGATGATATATCAGCATTTTTACTAATAAAACACGCTGCCCAATCAAAAGAAGAATCAAATAAATTGAGACTTATATTCAAAGTCTGAATCAGTTTCATTTTTAGTTCCAGTTTAGTGTCATCTAATTTAATGTGTGAATCAATAACCAGCAAAACTGGTTGGTGGAATAAATTAGTTTTGCATCCTGCAAATACTCGAGGTTTAATTCTTTTGAATATTAACGCGGATATAGTAATCGAACCACTGTGTTTAGGGACCATATGTTGCTGCTTTTCTTAGTTAATGAATTTGTTAATAATGGATTAAGGGAACATTTTAGGGGCTAAATTGTATCTTAGGTTTGTCTTTTTTTGTCTGTAGCTTCGAACAGTTATGGCAAAGTATCTAGACTTTTATGAATTTCATCTGATTTTGAAAGGCTGTAACATCGTTAATAATGAGATTATGGTGGAGTTTCTGATTATTTATTATTTTATTATTTTTTGGAAAACTCAGGAATTTTGCGACAACATAATCTTGTATAATTATGGTTTTGTTATGTAATTTTAAATGGATGTAACTCCCATAAAGTAGAGACAAAATATTGCTACATTTCTATAATTTTAAATCGATCATAATAAGTAGAATATAGTAGAATATAGCGTCTCTTGGATGCCTTTTTAGATCAAAGAGCAAGAACATGTTTAATCTGCCAGAATAAAAGCCATGTCGCTTAGTTCCGGTTTAAGTATTATTTTTCTCAAAAATTGTTTGTCCTTATTGGTATTGTCTGTTTGCACAACAATACAGGGGCTTGAACTCGATCGCCTTCCTTCGTTGGACGCCTAAGAAAAATTGTCGCAAGATGATAGTTAACAATTAACAATCAGAAAATACTGGTTTCTAGTGTATCGATGTTAGTTGTTCAGTAACGATCACCTTCGAAACCAATAGTACGAATTTGACAAAATGGTTCTGATTGTCTCCAGTTCTAAGGAAAAGTTAAGTATAGTAAAAAATTTACAAAATTAAACCTTTAAAACATTTTAATTTTTAAGTTATATTAAGCAGTAGTTCGGTCAATACGTATTAGAATATAAAGGGTGGCCCATTCAACGTTTGCAATTTAATTTGGCTTTAATTCAAAGACGAATGAATATTTTTCAAAGCGGTTTGTTTTATTATAAATAATATATATTGTCATTAGGTATGAAATGGCTCCCATCCCATTAATGGTAACTTTGAAGTAATCTTTCAAGTCCCTGGATGGTAGTGTAACACTTATCTTTAACGGCTCCCCATAGAAAAAGACCAACAGAGTCAAATCGCAGCTGCGTGGTGGCCTGGAATTGCGAATCTAAATATATTGCCTTAGAAAGAATAATACAATACGATAAGTTTTAAGATCAGCTTTAATTTAATTAAACTTAATATCAAGCATAATACATATCAAATCAAGTTTATTTTGTAGTGTAAAGTTATAGCCGAAAAACTCCACCGACAACTTTATGCTTTGCTCTTACAGAAATACTATTAAATAAAATAATGAACGTCTTACTGGATATACGAGTATCTAAAACGGATGAACTATCATCGTTCCATCAGCGTTTTTATGAGTACTTCTAAATATTTAGAAAAAAAATTATAAGACTTCCAACACTCAACTATACGAAAATCGCTTAACTTAAACCCGAAAACCCTTACTAAAATACACAAACCATTGGCAGATCGATAAATCATTTGCAAATCGATTAATAACCTGTCGACAAAAACGTTAAGATAACACCCAACAAAAGGTAAAGAAATGAGTTATCAATCTATATAACATCTTCAAACCACCCTCAAGTTTTTTTTCTCCTTTACTAATTGAGTATTTTAATCTTTATGAGTCATCTCGAAACATCCTGTTTAATTTTTTTTTTCATCGTTTCTTCGATCTGTATATATATATATATATATATATATATATATATATATATATATATATATATATATATATATATATATATATATATATTTATTTTGCGTTATTCTTAATTGCATACTTGAGTTGAGACCACACTTGATATTGATGCGGTCCCAAATTCTATATAAAAAAACTAATAATTTATTGCTCGCGCGGTCAATTCTATAAAGTTATAAACAAACATAATATTATAATAATAATAAACATAATTATCTTTCGATACGAAAATTATTATTTTTTTTGTCATTTGGATACAAAATCAGGAAGATTAGGAAGCAAATTTTTCGATATATTTGCGCCAAGGTTCGTTTACCATTTCGAAATACGAACCACTTGTTCTGGTCTCAACTTTTTTATTTTATTAAAGGGATAAATTTCTCTCACACTTTCTCCCTCAGCTCTGTTTCCAACAAAATTTGATCAATCAAACAATTAATGTGCCATGTGATTCGTATTATATTCTCGTATGATTGTCATCAAAGATGTATCAATTTTCATATAGACACAATAACACTAACACCAAAAACAAAATTTTCCATCACTTAAATAATTATATATTTTCTCTTTTATGTCGCTGTTTGTGCACTATGGTATACAGGTCTTATCGTTCATTTCCCATCATCACCAACTCAAAACAATGAAAAGGATATTAAATTTACAAACAATTTTGACAAATTAAATACAAATAAAATGTGATGTTCATTTAATCTGTATCCTTTTTTTGTTGTTATATTTTTTTTTTGTAAAAAGGATATAAAAGATAACGCAATGATATTCGTACAGTTTTTGTGATACACAAAGTAGGATATATCTATATGTATAGATATAAATCAACCAAATTTTAGTTTATCCTGGAAAATAGTTGAAAATGAAAATATATTTGTGCTATCCTTTTTATTCGATTGTAACAAGTGTATTGTGTTGTAACAGGATACTCGTGTGGACAAAAATTTATTGTCCCTTCAATATAATTGAGAAATATGTAGTTATGTAGTAAGTTGATTTCTGTTAAATTAAGAGGGTAAGGACAATTATAAGTCCTTTTTATATTGTCAGAGGGTGTTATATGTAAAATATAAATGTAATGGGCTTGATAAAATTATTTATCGGTTTCTGTAATTTTTTTCATTGTTGTACCATGATTGCATATCGTTCATTTACAGTAGTATTATCTACGTTAAACTATTAACTTAATTTAAACTATTTCACCAATAGTGAAACAAAACCTGGAAGTTATTGATGGGTGTTGGGAGAAACGCTTAGAGAAAAAGGTTTCAGCAACGTTTTATTTTCAGACAAAAAATTATTTCATTGAATGTTGACCAAGAGCTCCATTTATAATTATCTAAAAACTAAAGATGTTGAAAAACACGTTGGAATCAGTTGGGAGTCGGGTAGAGGATTAGTGAAGGTATATTGGCAAATTATGTCAAATATCCTTAAGTCAAATATAAAAGTACTTCAGTGCTTAAATAGTAAGAGTTGGGAAACTACTAGCTTTTCGAAATATAAATAATTTGTTGCGATCAATTTTTGAGAAGAGGGAGGCAAAGTGCGGAGATATCAGAAAAAATTCTTAGGCAACCTATAGAGCAAGTCAGCCTGAAATAAAACATAAAAATTGGGAAAGATTTATTTAGATAGGTGATAAAGTGATAATAATCGTACAAAATCAGATTTTATTGGAGAAGACATGACTGAAGTACCTCAACAATTTTTATGCAATTTCTCACTAATAAATGGAATATTTACCGAAATTTTTACTGCTTCTGTAATTAAGACCTTAAATTGACAAAAAAGTTTAAATTGCCTAGAAGGAGAAGAAATTTTTTACTGCTGTATTAATTGTATTGTTGTTTTATTTCTATTCCATGCAAGCTGTTCTGGGCCCGAAGCTCTCCCAACTCTTTCGCGGTTAATTTAATGTCCTACTTTACGCCATTACTCCAAATCGAGGACGCACGAATACAGGTTCGCTTTATATATCCACCTGCACATTTCATTGCTCCAGGCAGCCTGTACTGGCATGGATGATGGCTTGGCCCATGGATTTTGCACTCCAACATGGGGTCATAGTTGTATTCATCGTTATCACCGATCGTAATCAAGTGATGAAAAATCTCTTTTGCAACCTTCTCCAATTGGGGTTCGAACCCGGTACCTCCCGTCCCAAACACCGCAGCTTTAACCATTTAGTAATTTTAGTAATGGCGTAACGCAGGACGTTAAAAATTAACTTCTAAAGAGTTTGGCGAGCTTCGGCCCCATAACAGATGGCATGAAATGATATGTTAAAATTGAAAGATCCGTCATTATCATTAAACGCGCTAAAACATTGATAACTGATTCCATTCTTGTAAAATTGGTAGAAGTAAACGGAATACGTAATACCTCCGAACACGGTCTAAGTATACGTTGAGGAGCAGAATCGCAAAACTTCTCTAGCAGCTTAGGACAATTTATATTCGAACATGAAATATCACGCGCTAATATTGGGCATGCGATTTCACACAACATGAAAACATATAGTACACCGAACAAGACAAACGCTTTCTGCAAAAAGTCATAACCTTATACAATTATTCGTGTTAATCGGAAATTCATTTCAAACATACATCAAGTACGATGTTGATACAATCAGTACGTATTAGTTTGTGCATAAATCTTAAGGTCATCTGCATACAAAAAACAGTGACAGAACTTAAAACATTGGACGACATCATTAATAAAAATGTTAAAAAGTAATAGATCATGTGACTGCCTTGTGGAACCCCAGAAGGTAAGAGAAATCCGAACGAAGTAATATTCACACATTAACAACGTGCTGATAGATATGACGCAATAACTTTTGATGACGAATTTTGTCATTCAATTTATAAAGCGACCTTGAAAAACCCATGAATATAACATCTACTTAACCGCGGTTTCTAATTATACTAAATACATCGCTCAAAAAGACCAACAAGTTACTAACTAAAGACCTACCCTGAATAAAACCGTGTTGACGAGAACTAACCTTTTTTCATTTGAAACTTTATTCTAGACTTGATTATAGAGATTCAAAAAGTTTAGGTATCACCGAGAGAATCGAAATTGCTTCTTCTACCCGATTTAAATATAGTATAAGTATATGACCTTTTCTAAAAGGTCATATACTTATCCTAGAAAGGATTTCCGAGGCATTGAGTTGGATTATAATATTAGAATTGGTACTATAATCCACATTATTCGAGTATAATGAGTCGGAGTTATAAAATGATGTTTGAGAAAAATAAGAAAACGCGTTGCAAATTTCTAGTGAGCTCAAAAAGGAAGCACTATTGTATGTCATAGTTCTTGGAAAGCCCTGAGATTTTTTTTTTTTTAGTAATAACATGGGTAACAGAAATGTTAATTTTAATCTGTAAGATATTTATAAAGGAATTTCTACATAACGCAGCGTATTTATCCTTGTCATAACTATCCCGTGAGCGCTTAAATTTCTTGAAAGCTTGGCATATTCTTTAAGCGACGATTGAACCATGGTTTAGCATAATTAATTTCTAAAATTTTTTTCGGAACAAATAATTCAAAACTACTTCGAACAGTTTTATAAAACTCCATGACCGCTAACGAAACTCTCAGACCTTGTAATAAAATTGTTCCATCATCATTTTCAAGATAGTTGTTTAATGCGAGATCATCGGCTTGGCCAAAGTCATATTTAAAATCGTTCTTACCAAAAATAACAAAATTACAATCTGCAAAATAAAATTTAATTAAAAGTAGCATCAAGTAAATACTTGTAAGTCCTGCTAAATCCAAGCAAGACTCTACGTCGATAATCTCCAGAGAAGAAAAACATAAGTCCAAAATACGGCCAAAATCAATGAAAACTGCATTGAATTGACATGTCCCAAAATTCTCGAAGCTATCCAATACATAGTTAGATAGTTCATCCTCAGTAGTTCCCAAAAACTCATCATCCATCGAAGGCCAAACAATTTTAGGAAGGTTAAAATCTCCCGCAAACTACAGCTGATCATTTTTTTCGTATGTCTGGTTGAATAAAATTTAGATCAACACCGATTTCCAATGATAGTAGTTCAGTACGGCTGACTACTTTTCCGCTAATTTACTGCATAGAAATTTTGATAGACAAAGTAAACCAATAATACTTTACCTGCGACAGGTAAAGTATTATTGGGAAATTTAGATGCGTAAATATATTTCTTATCCGGGCTTTGATTGTATCATCAACATCATTGCAAGAACCAACAATGCAATCAGTCTGCGGTTTTTTCATATGTTGGAACACCTGAGGTAAAAAGTTAGTTCCATGATCATGATGAACCTCATATTTTCCAGAGTGCCCCTGTACTACGGCGTCAGTAGCAATTTGTAGTGATTGACGGAATTGTTCTTAAATTTGAGTGAACATGCGACGTGGGATATTCACAATCCTTCTGGCAGTCCAAACAAACAAATTTGGTATACAAACAATCATTAAACATTTTAACATTTTGGGATGAAAACTGACTTAAAATTAAATTACATTTTTTTTTCTATATTTGATGGAACCAGTATCCAGCTATATAATTAACCTCATTTGTTTGTAGGATTGTCTTTCCACAATGCACCAGATTGCTACATCAAAATTATTTTTTTCAAACTAAACAAAAATTTGTGACGAAGTAATTGAATTTTTGTTTTTCACAAAATGTTTTTGTTGTTCACAAAATAGTATCCGTTCTAAAACGGGTCGTATTGGACATATAACGGTTAATCCAATTGATTTGTAATGTGTTTAAATGGTTTTGTAATGTGTTGTAATGTTGTTTTTTTTAAATCTAATTTGTATTAATTTTAAAGTTTTGTGCCAAATAAAATGTAACTAAATTAGATTTTCGACGATTACATGATGTATTGGTCATGAAACTGTTAATTCAATTGTTCTGTAATGTTTTTTTCACAACATGATTTTTTTTCCATTAATATTCGGTCTGGCTTTTGATGTTGATGCAAGGCCAGGTGGTTTCCATTGTTTCTTTTTCTTTTTATTACCAGTGCAGAATGAAGCTTACTCGGTTGAAAATTCGACATTTTCGCAAAAAAATAATTATAATGCTGCTACAAAATTGCTAAAATTTTATTGTTTTGTTGTTGACAGATGTTCAAAATTATTATATGACGTTTTACATCGGGTAATTTTAACAATACCTCACTGGTGGCACCATCTTTAGTCAAATGACGAAAACTTACTTGTATAAAATAATTTCGCATGATGTTAGTCAAAAATTGATTTTATCTAAAATATTGGTTTTGTTTTACTGAACCTAAAAGTATATTACGCCACTGAATATCTAATAATAATTTTAAAATTTTATTTCATGCAACATTCAAGTAGAGTTTTAAACCTGTTCAGTTCTATGTTAACCACCGAAAAAGAAGTAGTGGTAATTTTTATGAGTTAAAGAAGTAATAACGATCAGATTTATAAAAACAGTAATTATTTAAGTCCAATTGCTCTAGTATCAAAGAGAAATGGTTCTCACCGGTTATGTGGACTAACATCAATTAAATAAAAATACACGCAAAGACCTATTTTCTATTCCAGTATTGGACGACATTTTCATAAATAATAGGCTATCTGTGCTTCTTTTCAATGTACATTAGAAATTAGAAAATAATCAAATTCATCAAATAATTAATGAACTAAATGAGGAGGAAAGAGAATAAGAAGAAAATCGTCTAGTGAAATGAAAGGTGAAGTTGGAATCAGACAAAAGCTTCTTACGGTTCACCGTAACTGTTACTACAATTATTCCATATAATTTTTGTGGAACGTGGCTTGTCGCTGCATTATCGATGCATGTGGTGTGAATCTTTGATGATTGAAGGGTGGTCGATGAATCATAACTGGTTAGCGATGAATCATATAGGTAGATGAAATGCTAATTATTTATCTTATGATTGTTTATGTGTGCAATACTTGTTATTGGTTTTAACAGGGAGATGCAACTTGCGTGTTGCGGAAATAGCATATAGATACATGTACTGAATTTATGGGTGGGTCAACTCTGTTGGTTTGGACGTAAGTATTTTTTTTTTGCTGGCAGTGAGAATCATATATTTTTGTTTTTTTCTATTGTATGGATTTATAAATGTGTGGCAGATGATTTTTTTTCTCCGTGGGGAGAAAGATTTTTCTTGTTTGGTGGGGATTACAAATTAAAGATTGGATGGAGTAACTTGTGTTTTGATGGTGCTGTCGAGATTGAATTTTTTTTATGAGATTGATATTATCCCGTATTGATAATATCTTACCAAGTTTGAGTTTTTTTTTAAAATACTTGTGAATCATGATATGTTATGTGAAGACAACTACTTTGTGTGGACTTGATAATTGACTTTTTGAAATATTATTTTGGGAGAAAATAATATGGACAGATTTGACGGTGATATTGGAAACAAGTTAATAAATGTGGGATTATTATTTTGTATGTTGTATGCTTTTTTATCAAGCTACGGATGTCTGAATTATATACAGAAATCAGTATTAGTCTCAAGTGCATATTGTTATCTGCAATTATTACGGTTAAAGGAAACGGATGTAGATTGCTAAAATTTTATTTATTTATTGATACTTATCGTGATCAAATTAAAGAATTACGTATCGAAGGTCGAAGTAACAGCATTCGATATAAATCATCGGTTGTTTAACCAATTCTATTATTTTGGTTAATAGTAGCAGTTTTTCGAGGAATTGTGTTCATGTGATACAACGGTGGAATAGATTTATGTAAAATTTAAGGATTTTGAATATGGCCTGTTTGTATTTATAATTTTCTTTATAATTAATCATTTTTTTTGTTTGTTTGAATTAATTAAATACATTTTCACGGTAATTTAATTGTTCTCGAAATCCAATTTAGGATCTCGCTCGATTCACATGGTGATCGAAACGAGATCATATTTCGGTTTGTTTTTTTTTTGTTTCCGTTACAGATTACCGGCGGTCACGGAGGATTGTATAACTGGATTTTTGATAGTTCTTTATTGATACATACGCGTCATTACTTCACTATCCGCATGGCGGATAGACTTTGGAATCTCACTATTTGTTGTCCAGAATAATTACAAGTGCCGTTAATTTTTTTTAAATATAATTATTTTGTATACCGTTTTTTTTGTCAGTTATTAGAAAGATTATACAAATTCTGTTTTGTATTATATAAAGTAAATTTCTTAACATTTTGGTTTTGATTAATTTTGGAATTGGATTGACTTCATAAAATTTGATTGCTATTAGTTAAATTTATTTTGAAAATTATATTTTGTTTTAAAATCAATGATTAATTATAAATAATGAGTTTGGGATAAAGTTCATTTTTTTTAAGGGCAAAATCACGGATCAAGTGTGGTGAAATCTGGAATTGATTTTCCGTTGATACTTTATTAATTTGTTTTTTTTTACCATTGAGGGTTGATCGAAGAAAAAGGAAACTGAATCCATTTTTATTTTGTAAATTATAAATATTATATGCAACACTCTTTAATGGTATTCAGACTCACACCAAATATACCACGCCATCAAGGACTAAGCAGGTGCCGGCAAAACTGTAGTGTGGGAAGATATCATAGATTTATTTTCTGTTAACGGCAGCCAGCTAAAAGAATCGTCTTCGTGGTGGTCTGAGGTTGACTGACCGTTACAAGCTTTTAAGGTAGGAAAAAACCATAAAGGTTTATAGATCCATATATTGTAACAAAAATCCTGCAAAATGAACGGTATCAAAGTGGAAATCCAGGTTAACATTTATCAAACAAACCATGCGAAAAGAATTGAAATCGGTCAGTTGCTATGATAATTTTTGACAATTACCAAAACGTTGTATAATAAATCCAAAGCACACTCGGATGTTTATATAAAATATACTACTTGGTTTCGTCATAGTACCAATCATAAACCATATAAGAAAAATTTGAACTTTTTCGTTGCTATGACAATTTCAATAAACAATGCAATGGTTTGAACTATTCACTTCAGTTAAAAAATTGAGCTACTAAATGATCTGAATTAGTATTTTGGTAAACCATGTGGGAGTGTTGTATAAGTTTAACAGAACCATGAATTTTGATAAAAACGAAAAATAGAAACACCGACGTTAATTTTTTCTCTACATATCACTGCATAGCTAAAGCCAACAATGCATGCCTTCTTTACATCATTATTACATGTTTTTTTGTATACAATTTTAACAATATATTAGTTGCGGAATTAAACTATTTTTTACAGCTTGTGATTTTTACTCGAATTAATATTTTACTATTTAATTTATATTTTATTATGCATTCCTCCATATTATGTATAATAATAATTATATTCATATAATTACATTTAATTAGTTTAAGCATAATTTTTTTATTTTTTTTGTAAGTTGTTAAATTTTTATTACTTTGTTCCCGCACAAAATGGCATGGATCATGAATTAAATGTCACACAATGTATAATTATTTTGTATTTATAAAACTTTTGTTATTTAATTAGTTTAGTTTTAAATATAGTTGAGCCATATGCCATATTATAGTAATATTAATTTTCTTCAATTTGGTCCCAATGCGGATTTTTTTTTATTCCACATATGCTATTGCGTTTCTAGTGAGACTTCTGTAAAAAGAGAGTAAAATATTAAATTTGCAATATTATTTGGCTCGCATCTAAATAAATGATAGTATAAAAATAGGGATGATAGGGATGATAAAAAATTGGAACCAGTTTCAAATAAAAAGTAAAATTCCGTTCTAATCAAATATAAATTAGTTTTCATCATTAAACAATTAAATATTAACAATTTGTGATTTTAATTGAATTTTCATGTTTGTTTGTCAACTATATAGAAGGTATAATATGTATATAATTTTAATTTGAATGAAACTTTAAATGTTCAAATAGAAAACCTAATCGATTTTCATTTTTAGACAACTACAAAACAAAATATCATTCTATTATTATAAATAAATAATTTGTGAACCGGATATATATATATATATATATATATATATATATATATATATATATATATATATATATATAAATGTTCTCTGGTTTATCTGTCCGAATTTATATTTTATTTCAAATGCACCCCTAATGTTAAAAATCATCAGTATTTTAAGTTTCCACGTACAAAACACATACTATTAAAAACAACTGAAAATATTTTATTATTTTTCAATTGGAAAATTTATTTTTATTTTCATTACTATATATAGGTACATATATATTATTATTGTTATTATTTATAATACGATTATTATTTTCCCAAAAATATTTACTGTGTATACGAGAACATTTTCACACTCAGTTTTGAACTCAATTAAATTTTCATAAATAAAATCGAAATAAAAAGAAAAATTTTCGGGATGTTAAAAAATTGATTGAATCCAATTGCAGTCGTTCGTTTAAATGATTTTTACTAATAACATTAAATTCGTTATCTAATGGTTGAAGAGCTCTTGGTAAGTGTAGCCATCATCTCATTTGGGCTATATGCCATGCTCCTGACTGTTCTTTCGAGTGGCATCATCATCTCTTCCATCAGGGTTCAACTAACAACGTCAGTGATAACATACATGTCATACATGACAATGTCTCTTATGTGAATTTTTGAGCTACAGATTTTGACGTTGATGTGAAGATTGTATTTAGCAGCTAATGAGGATAATATGGCACCATTTGACTGTTGAACATCATTGTGCTGCATACATTAGAGATTATCCGTTTCCATATCGTCGATATTATGGGCGGATACTCACATTGAGAGTCTTTGTCGTACGAAACTACTTTTAAAATGCCTTCTTACATTATGCATCATCCATGAATGGTGAGTGGTGATTTGACATTCCACATGGTACTTGCATCATTCATCTTATGATGACTTCCTGCAATCGAGTATTCCGATTAGCACCGGAAATCTCTGCTGACATAATTTGATCGATGCGTTATGTTCTTGTGAATTTATCATCTGCCCGGGATACGCAATGAATTAAGCATAAATAATAAAGATCAGGAACGAATCATGTTTAAAATAAGCATATATCAAGAAGCTTTGAAGCAGCTCGAGTAGAATGAACGAAGTTTGAGTCTTTGTTCCAATTGAACGAAAACGACGCGAAGACGATAACTTTCAATTATTCCGGCATACATATTTGCCATGGACAAATCATTGGCTTATTTATTTCAAAATCCGTTCAAAACCGGCATAGCATTGCCGCAAACATTGTATTGCTTGAGTTTCTACTTTACGAAGTATGCAGTAAGTAGTGGCCTATTTTGGCCACTTTTATAGCCTATTTTGGTTTCTGAAATAGTGATTCGTGAAGAACAATGCTTGTAAAAGGATGTTTCATTAAAATTTCCGTAGCCTTTGTGCTCTTTCTTAAAAGATGTGGTGCTTCTCCAAGAGAGCCAGCCATTGTTGCTTCAATCTATGCAAAGGATAAATCGCAGATGTGTTAGTGAATATTTTCACAAAATTGTTTTTAGTCGTGATGCTTGGGGTTTGATTAAAGTTCTCTGAGGAATGGAGGATACTTGATTACATTTTCGCTCGAACCAACTGGTTTTTCTAATTTTATTTTGCCTGTTCAGTAGCAACTGGTAAACTTTTCATACGAAAGACACTCGGCAGCAAAAGAACTGATTGCATTTACCCTTATGTTTAGATGCCAGGTATGATTTTATTTTTTAATGGCAAAAATTTTATGGTAAAAATGATAAAAATTGTCGAATCGACTTGAACAGTTTAGAAGCTTAACAAATATATCTTTTGAATAGAATTTCAAGAATTTTTATTGCAAAAGTCGATAATAAATAGCTTTTAGAATAGTTTTGTTCATAAAACCCCCCCAAATTTAGAACCACATTACTCGGGTATGTAACCTAACACAATGAAAATTGAAAAGTAATTAAAATATGATCATATGATTTAGTTCATTATTAATTTATAAAACATTACATGTAATAAAAAATTAAATTAAAATTAATTAGCTGTTGTTGTTGTGGTCGCACATCGTAAGCAAGTTGCTACAGTCAATGTATGCGCGCACACGGGTTTTTTGCAGTTTGCACAATTTTTTCGGGTCGATCTTCTCTTTTATGATGACGGATGTGCTTGGTATATTTATGGTTTTAATGCCCATAGTATGGCCCAACATACATTCGATACCATTTTTGGTAGTAAAACGTCACGTTATTTGCGAATTCTGGGAACGCTTACAAATGTCATGCATAACCAACTGCTCGCCTTTCTGTTGTAGAAATTTACGCCGGCCACTGGAGTTAATTTTCAGGAACAGATTATTCTAAATATATATTAAATGTACTGCTAAAGCGGCAACATCCAAAATGTTATGAAAAAATGCCAGTGGCCAGGAATTCCGCTTTTACGTATTGCCGTCTTTTGTTTATGGTTCCTAAAATTGACAAATTGTGGTTGCGCATCAAACTATAGAAGCTAAATGGTTGCTGGTGAAAAAATTTCTTTCAATGGATACACGGAGAAGCGGAGTGACAAATCCATCATACTTTAATTCCATATCTGGCAGGTTTTGATAAAATGTACTGCATGAAACGTGTACCCGCGTGGCTATCTTTCATCTGCGTGAAAGATAGCCACGCGGGTGCCACTACACGTTTTTTTTTGTTTTTAAGTGAAGCGATAGGAAAAAATTACGTTAATTTTGTGCTGCCTTATTTATCTTTTACAAGCAATCTAGGTAGAAAAATATAATGCACTTGGAGGCGTACAAGAATTTTATTAGCGTAAAACATGTAAAAGTGACGACATCTGTAAATTGACCATCTACAAAAAGTGACCGATTCCAATATGGCCCGATCGAAATTGAGTATTTATGTATTTTTAATATAGCGACCACCTGCGCGTATATTGTGATGATTGAACATAGTTTTCATTATTTTTTAGCCGTTTTCACGCTCAGTTCTGTACATGGTAGTTTGACACTTTAAATACTAATAAAAAGCTATAAAGTATAAAAACCAACAATAAAAACACCGTACTGGTTTCGAATAAAAATAGAGGCGGGATGCTAAAGGGTTTTTCCATCATCCAAATACGATCGCTGATTTGAATGATCATAAATACGACCATCTGTTAATTCATAACTTTTTTTATTTATAATACTTATTAACAAAGAGGATGATATTCTCTATGATATTAACGTAACATTAAAATTTAAAACAAAATTTTATTCAAAATGTATAGAAATCTTACATACACACCAGGGTATGTTAGTTGTAAAGATGAAGAAAAAAATTCGGTTGTAAACACAAGGGTAAAACTGGCAAACGATATTCAACGCACCGCAACTTATGCTCATTAATTTGAATTTCGTCAAATTGGAATGTATCCTCGTTCTGACGAAATACTTGGTTTAAAGATTCTGGATTTGCTTAACGTCTGTAGTTGTCCACAAGTTGAGTCCTAGCTTGTTCATCTTCCTTTTGTTATCGACGACTGGCTTGATAAGGAAGATTTTCAGAGCATCGAGCTTACAATTGATCCAGCGTTGGGATCAAATTACCTCCGACTAGGATGCCATTCAGCATCACTTTTCTTATCACCTCCGACTAGCATTTTTAATGAAGATGAGTCCGAATTTGTATTGTGCCCTAAGGGTTGAAGAGTTTTGACTCCAAAAGGAGCAACCAATATTTACGAAACTGACAAAGGTCGTGACAAAGGGAGTGTGACAATTATGTTTACATTTTTGGCTAATACTATTATTATACCCGCTATGATCGTTTTCCACTATAAACGAATATAAACAAAAGACGTTTTGGACTCAATACCGGAAGGAATTAAGTACACTAAAACTGATTCGGAATGGATGACGTCTGAAGCTTTTTTGTATTACATAAAGAAAATATTTTATCCTGTGCTGAAAGATAACTTCATAAAATTTCCTGTTGTGCTATATGTCGATAGTCATAAGACTCACTTGACATATGCTCTTTCGAAGTTATGTGAGGAACTTAAGATAATTCTCATTTGCTTATACCCAAATTCTTCGAGAATTTTACAGCCAGCGGATGTTGTCTTCTTTAGACCACCAAAATTGGGTTGGGTAAAAGAAGTCCAGTTATAGAGAATGGCGAATTTGGATGAGCAGTTCACAAAAAAATATTTTGCTCCATTATTAAAACTAGTGTTAAATAAATATACGAAACGTGAGACAATAGTAAATGGGTTTCGTACATGTGGCCTGTATCCATTCAATCCAAATGCTATTGACTTCTCTAAAAGCCTTGAAAAGTCGAGTGCTTTAAATTAAACTGACAATGTAAATACCATAGCCATCCAGGAAGAAAAGTTAAACACAATAAATTTTTCAAAATTTAGTGTAATTGTTGGTGCTTTCAAAATAAAACAGTTTGAGACCTTCGAGCAGAGCAGCTTATATTAAAGAGAGATTCAGTTCTAACAGTGGTAAGTCAAATCTATGCATAATCACATTCGGCACACATTTAAAATATTACCTCTTGAGTATTAAATTGTTTAGGATGGCAGTTCAAGTAGCAAGAATACTCACATTCTAGAGAAACAGAGAAACACAATTATGATGGTCAATTTGCTAATAACCCGAATAGCGTAATATCGAATCTTGAAATTGGTCACGAAATTAAGATTTTTAACACGGAAATAGATTCAACGGAGGAAGTAGATCAATTTACTTTTGAAGTAAGTAGCAGAGTGGGCGTCTTAACATAGATATTTACTTATTCTGTTTTTTACTCTAGGTGAATACAACAGCTGATGTTCACGTCATTGCGTATCTGATATTCCAAAAGTTTACGTTCAAAATGATTCAAATCAAAGCAATATTGAAAATTTCTTAAAAAATATAAAAACGCCTGCTAGAAAAGGAATTCGGAATGTTGAAAAGCAATCGTATATTGTATCGTCTACTCCATTTCAAAAGCCATGGAACTTAAAATTGATGGAAAAGCTACTTTAGAACAACGTAAGATAGACCAAAAAAAAAGAAAATTTAGAAAAATCTATTTTAAAACAAATAGATGCTAATAGTAAATGTAAGACTGAAAATATGACAAAAGTACAAAAGAAAAGAAAGATTAATCCTAATCCGAAAATTTCTCGTAATAAAAAAACTAATAAGAAGACTAGAGAGATAACTCCCACGGTTCATGAAGGTAAGTAGGTATTTACCTAAATATTTTTATATTTCAAACAAAACAAAGACGTTATATATCTTAGATGTTACGACGGAGAGGGATCATTTGGATATTCACATGCCCCTGATGAGTCAAACAGAAAGAGACCATGGATTTTCAACCGATCGAAAATAGCGCAATTTTTATAGAAATAAGCATTTGGTAAACAAATGCCGAAAAGAAACAGCGACCAAACGAAAATTTTTTCAGTTGCCTAACGAGAGTTTGGAAATGTATAGTGCAGTTAAAGGATGAGGCAGTCTTACAATATTGTATCGACGGAATCGATGATTTCGGCCCGAACAAAATTATTTTCTACAAAGCAAAAAAAAATTGAAATGCTACGAGGTAGCCTTCAGAGTTTCCTTAGAACGAGAATTAATCCGCAAAATTGGTTTAAACTGAAACAATAAAAAAATGTGGAACGCTTCACGATTTTGCGTGTCATCCTTGCGCAGGGGCCATGCTAATCTTCTCTGTATCGTTCCAATTTTAGTATATGTTCTGCCGAAGCAAGAACGAAGTTTAACTATGACTGGTTTGTATATATACTTAACCACTGTGTAAAGGTAGTTGTAGCGAAGTTTATAAAATATCATAACTGCAATTATGATATTGAAAAGTAAAAAAAAAATAAAAATAAAAAGGGGACGCACTTTAAGTTTACAATTAGGAGGATAGTAAAGTTTTTTAAACCTGTCGTTGTCAAAATGAGTAGTAGATTTATATAGTAGGTCATAAAATGTTACTGGCCTCTTTATTTTGTCTTACGAATTTGTCATTTTCAATGTATTATATTTACATTACTTTCATTTTTATTTTTAAATATTTTATAGTTCGATAGAGTTGCATAAAGTCCGTTTATGCACAAACATTTTATCGTTTATCTTTGATCTTAGGCTCAAGAAAATTTCTAACTCTCATTATAAATCACAAGTTTAAAAAGTCGATTACTTGGGAATGATGCTTGTAGTTGATTCAAAATATAAAATTTACCAATTTTAAAATTCTAATACCAAATATATATATATATATATATATATATATATATATATATATATATATATATATATATATATAATTAAAAAAATTCAATAAATTATGTGTATATACGTGGACAGTGTAAAGTAGACCGTTAAAATTAAACCGCGAAATAGTCGGTATTAAACGTGGCCCACCTGACGTGATTCAGCTTACAGATTGCAGTCTCGAAATTAATACTCGCTGTTGACTTCAAAATAAAGCAAAAACAAAAAATAAATTATAATTTCAAAAGGTTTCGTTAGAGACACAATTACTAGCATTCTCATTTAGCATTAAAAATAATTTTAAGGGTCAATGCAACTACATTATATAGAATTGTCAAAAACTTGAATATTGTACCCTAACCAAAACTCTAATCAATAACCCAAAAATAAATCATTTCTACTAATAAAATCACTGTGCACAAATCTGAGATAGATAAAAATTCGATACACCAACGAAATTCACAGGTAAACTAATGACCACAACTCTTATTCGCTCACCTCCATCATAAATCTAAAACCAATTTGTTATGTTCCAGGTTTTGTGAATATAGGGTAGTTTTATGGGTTTTATGTATTTTGCTATAACATAAAAATAAAAACCATTGAAAATGAATTTAATTCGGTCCGAGATAATACGATTTGGCTGTCCGCATCTTTTTCAAATAATCAATCAATTTACAAAAAATAAAAAAAAATAATAAAAAAAATAAACGAGGGGTTCGTTCGATTTTATAAGATTCCAATAATTTAAAAAGAAATTAAATTGCTTCAATAATAGAATAGAAAATGTTGAGATGCTTGATCCTGTATAAAACTGAAGCTTCATAAAAAATATTAATCACGCACGATACATCATTAATTATCCAATTAGCCAATCATTTCAATAAAACAATCAGGAAATAATATAAATTAATGAATATTAATGGAACAATCTGCAACATACTCGTGTATCCTCAAATTATTTACTATATACAAGGGATACATATCTCCTTTTTTTTTTTGATATTCACATGACGCATACCACAAGGGAAAATTATCCGATTTTCATGCAAACACGTTTTGTGTTGTAGTTTGTAATGTGCAGAAAACAAAACAAACATATCAGCCGTATATCCTTTGGTGTATGAGTGTGTGTTTACAATCATAACAAGAGGGGTTTGATCCTTTATATATTGTCTTACAACTGTATAAAGAGGATTAAATTGTCAAGAGAGTGATAAGTTAAATATATAGCAAACCCTTAAATAACACAATATGAAAATAGGAAAATTATTAAGTGAATGAATGAAAATTGTTTTATTATTTCATATATGGTGAGAGGGGTTGATAATTTTTGGTCTCTTGACAAATAAATAAAATATGTTATCGATTTGGGAAACAGTTTAATTGAATTATGCGTGTATAACAGTTATTTGATGTTTTTCGATATGTATATGATATTAAGAAAATTTTCGGTTTTCTTATAAATAAAGTGATGATTCTTCATAAAAGTGATTAAAAAATATACTTCACGTAAAAGGTTATATCAACCTGTTATCATCAACCGACATGAGAGATTATTTTTTTTTAATCGATTAAAATGTGCATCGGGTGGATAATATATAAACCAGCCCTCCTCATAAAAATATGTATCATGTGAATTGTTAAATTGATATCACAAACTCATTATATTCCTCGGGGACTATATCAAACACAAACAACTATAAAATTTTAAAATGCAAAAGTCATTTAAAATATGTATAGTATATAGGGGACACTTCCATCAAAATTTAGTTTTTATTGAGTAACATCATCAAATTGAATATATTACTTAAGAGTTTAGCTTGATGCAAAGCACTGTAAAGTGTTTTTTTTTTACTTTGGTATAAAACGACATAAAATTATATTCGTATATTGATTCCCATAAAATTGCTCACTCTTTTTAATCCCCTCTTCAATAATAAATGTAATCCAGTACTGGAAAAAGTCAGGTCATCCTAATAAGTCTAGAGTACTTGAGTTTATTTATAAACGATATATAATTTTCTAAAAGCTGTGATTTTTACATGGTATGGATTAACCCTTTGTATTACTATTTTTAATATTTAACTTCTGACTTTTTCAATGGAGGGTGATATTTTAAATTGCTCAATAGTGCTGTGACAATCAAACTTGGTAAATATTAGATTTGCGTTTAAATATTTAATTGAAATTTATGCAATATGTGTGTAAAGTGATAATTGATTTAAGGCATATATATGTACCACTTTTAAATTTATGAAAGCATGATATTCTGAAAATTCCAGTGCAATATTATGGCTTATGACGTTCCAGAATACCTAGAAAACATATGTAAAATAGTCGTATTGCAATCACGCGGCTGTGTCAAATTTGAGGAAAGCTATCAAAAATGTTTCCAATTAAAACTGGTGTTTGGCAATGGTATGCGCTATCTCATGTTGCAATACACGGTATTAGCACATGCAAATGATTCTCTTTGTCGTCATCCTTTTTTTTAAATCACGCATAATGTGCCAACTTAATAAAAGTTTGCAGGTAGACCATATTAATGGTTCCTATAATATAAACTTACACTTAAAAAAGTGGCTGTAATTGGTTGTTCTATCAGACGTTGTTGAATTCTACAATATCAATTTAAGTAATGAACCGTAAGAAATAACAAATTGATATGCTTTTGTTTTTCTAAAATATTCGAATTCTTTTGCTATAGGCAGCAGTTCACAAATCACTAATCCAGATAATATTTTAATATTTTAACCCTTATACGACCCTCAAAAATTTTTACTTTGTGGTCCTTGGATGAAATTTTACGCACATGTTTATAATATAACAAAAATAATTATTTATTTCGCAGTATCAGGTTATCACTTTATTTATTTGTTAAATTACAATTTATGACAGTTTGGTTAGCAGTAAATAGTAGTCTTGTTTTTGCCACACACATATTTTTGGCAGAAATGGCGAATGGAATAAGCTTTTCTGTCGATTTTGGAACAAAATTTACAAGAACTCGTGATTTTCCTTTTCTTAACCACAGCTCCTCCTGTATCATTAGATCCGTTAGCATCTTTGTTCTAATTGTATTAGATATCTCTTGTTTATTAGATGAGGATGTGGAAGTCTTCTTTTTACTTCCTTGGCAGGCAAGGTTAGCTTCAAGTTGTTCCAAAAAGAAACGTCGTAACTAACCCGTCGGGTCAACTTCTAACCACAAAACGTATGGACATGAACACTTGATACAGCTAAAATTTTACAAATTAAAGCAAAAAGCAACGATTTGTTTTTAGTTTTGTTATGTAGGAACCATTTGATCTCAGGTATCGACACCCAACTTGGTTTTATTTAAATCGGTTATCATTTCAGGCAATTTATTGCGTCAAGTTAAGCGTTGTAAAAAAGTTACCGCATATAATATTGCAACCTTTCAAGTTATATTCCAAGCATATTCCAAGCAAATTTTGAAGTACTATTACATAAAGCTCATGTTTTTATGCCATTTTTAGCTGGTTTAGATGATGTTTATACTGCTTGAAAATACAACGCCAATGAAAAGCCACAAACTGCTCTTTAATAGTCACGTTTTCATAAGGAACACAAAATAGTAGCATATTGGTGACCCGCTTTTCCCATAGGTTAAGAATAGGCGCTAAGTTATTGCGAGCTCCGCGTTCCTGCTGATCGCTACTTTTATCAATACAAATTATGCGAGAAATCAATTTGTAAGTTTTCCTCGACATGACAATTGGAAAAATTGATTTTCTCATTTTATTATCTTACAAATTATCAATAGATTCCCCATTAGACTTATAAACGTTTGCCAAAATTAAAATTCTCATATATGCCTGAACCAGTTTGAACAGAACTTCACACGTATTATAAGTTATAATAAGTAAATTAATGGTTCATTCAAACATGCAACTGCATCTTGAACGAGCTAAATATTCGCTCGATCTCAAAAGGATATAGATGAGTGAAATTTTACCTGAAAACCGAAGTTATTTGGCATCGAAATGCCGGATTTAAGTAATAAATTACCAAGCTAGCTGCGTTTTAATTTATCTAGTATAACTACTCACAACTATAATATTTATTTCTATTTTAAATAATTAATAATAAATAATTAATTTAAATAAATTAAAAACATCGTGCAATAATTTTTAATCCTTCGTTAACAAAATGTCAAACTATCATTAAAATTCCATATCAAACATTTTATTTACCTCATCTATTACATTATTTTATATTCACCTCGTTCGTATATAAAATAAAATAAAAAATACTCGAATCGCACTACATACAAATATTTTGAAGTGTCAAATATGTTCTGAAATGAATGTTCGTTTGTTTTGTTTTTTTTTTTGTGTTTAATAATTTTAATTTTAATATAATAAATTTATTATTCGGTGGTTTAAATATTTGTTTTTGAAATATTAAAAAAAAAATTTAAATGTGATATAATTATTTGAGTGGGTTACAATATAAAAATATTTCTTTCTAAAGTTCAACAATTGAGGATAAAAATGTCAAAGATGAGAAGTGAGTAATTATTAAAATTTGAATTGTTAAAAATCTGGTCTGTTTAAAGCTATGGAAATGGAGTTAAGCCAGTTTTGGTGGTGGGTTATTAGTGGAAGGTTTCCTGCTTGAAGCTTGATACTGTATTTTTATCAGCCAATCAAAAGTGGGTTTTTATCAAGATATGTGAATGTTTTTAACGATATTCGTATACGAGCTTGGATGTTTTAAATTGAAATGACCGCCACCATAATTGGACCACTATTCAAATTATTAAGGCTGAGTAATGGTTCGTTTCAAAATGCTATTCCTTTGTAAAGGAAATACTTGTTGTAGCGTATGTGGGGTGTCGCGCTTGTGGTACTCAATCGTGTTTACACAAACCGGATCCGCCGTAAATGTTATGATTACAACTTGTAGTCCATGTTTGATATGACATCGCATTATTTAAGCTACATTAAATATTTATATACATTTTGTCATTAATCCACACCTTTCTGAGCTTTTAACGAATGACCTTCATAAGTTTTTTTACAGTTTCTTCTTTTTATTTTTCTAGCTGCTCTTCTCCATGTGCAGGTAGATTTGTTGCTATTTTCAGTGGGTTGTTCGGTCGACCAAAGTTTATTTTTGACTATCTTTCGATTCATGTTTTTGGGTACATAACTGACACCACTTAGTTCCAGCAAGTTTCAAGTGATGTTTGCATAATGTGCCTGACTTTTTCATACCAATTAAAGTTTCCGAAACAGCAGGAAGCTCTCCTTCGAATTACGTTATTTGAAATTGGTAGTCTGGGAGTGTAGAGAAAACAGACTTCAAGTTTGTTTCATCGTCCAAAACCAAACACGAATTTTTCTTGTCAATTGCGTTATATAAATTTCGCGCTCTGAGTGTCGATTTAAGTCGCAAAATGAGGAATGAGGCATGTTTATTTAAGTGACGTACTAGATGTGAAAGTTTTATTTTGCCTGGCATATAGTGGCATGAAGTGTTCTATTTTCTGTGACTAATTTAATTTTACATCTAGTAAGTAAGTAAAATTTGCCTCATTGCCTCATGCATCATTTCTCAGTTCGACACTCTGGTTTTCTAACTTTGCGTTGCTCTTCTGTTACGTTATTTATTTTCTATTTCTTACGCGTTTAGCTCTCTAGTCATTGCGGCTGGGCATGCTGCGGTTTCCGACAGTGGTGCTTGGTATTTTCTGCAATTGAGTTTCTGTAACAGCTCCTTGTTTTTCTGCAGATTCTGATTTTCGGGAAGTGGTTAAAGTTTCAGAGAGTCGATGTAATATCTAATTTACAACCTTTTTAGGTTTTTCAGCTTCTTTACGATGTACTGAAGAGATCGTTGTGAGTTTTTAAATTTAAAACAGTTTATTTAAAAAACTTATATTAGGATTGATTATTACAGGTTTCAGCTGTCAAATATGATAAACAAACGCAAATCATAGATAGTAATAAACAAGCTACTGGGAATTCGCGTGTTTACATAAGGCATTTTGTTCCGGATCTTCATCAACAAATTCCCTCATAGCTTAGACGAGTCAACAAAATACCAGATTTTTTATATATATATATATATATATATATATATATATATATATATATATATATATATATATATATATATATATATATATATATATATATACGTATTTGAGCTCCGCAATGATTTTTCGCATCCTTTTGTCTTAAAGTGCATTTCATCCCTACTTTTAGTTGGATTTTGTCGTCCCAGATTCGTTTTTTGTTCGAATTGCTTCATATTAACTGGTAGAAAAACATATTCTAAGTTTTTTTGACGTTTTGGAATTTCTTTCATTCCTATAAGATATGTACACTTAATAGTTTGTTTACAAACTTTTTATATTTGTATTATACAAATTTTTTAGCTAGTCGCCGAAATGGTCCTAAAAAAGGCTGTGCTATAAAAGCTATAGCTTCTTTGATAGATAATTTTAATACTTTAGATATGTAGTCCAGCATGCCGTTGTCTTACCACAATTTTAACACTGTCTAGGCTCTACTTAAGAATTTTTCTAAACTTTTAATGAGCATCTTCAATCGCCCAAAACTATCTTCTACATTTCGGTTTACATTTATTAAAAGTATGCCACAAGTTTTCTGATTAGTGAAATGAAAGCCATGATTTTAAGCACACAATGGCTTTTTCAAATTATGTGACCATCCTTTGTTTTAAAGTTAATAAAAATGTTTTTGGAATTTCATATAGACGACTTAAAGGCTAACATGTTTTGCGAACATATAATTAGCTAAATAACATTGTACTGCCGTTTTTTTCGAAATATTAAAAAAATGGTTCGTGCGGACCACTTACCTCGAAAAAATCATTCAAAACTTACCTTTAGACTTTTAATTTTTTTTTGGAGTTTTGTCCCAAAATATTAACAATGATTACGTCACGAAGGTCAACAAAACGCATATGCTAAAAATGTTCACCTATAAAAACATAATAATTGCAACTAAAACCCATAAAATTTATATGTCTTAAAATGTTCATTTTTTAAATTTATTTACATATTCATCAATATTTTCTATATTTTAATTTATGTAATTATTTTTAATTTATTTATAATTTAATTTTACAATAATTTGCAATTTTTCAAAAATATTTACAATTTTTTTTTATTAAAAATTAAAATTAATTAATTATTTATTATAATAGGTAATATGATTAGGATTATTAAACAATTTTGTTTTTAAAATATTTCCTTTTTTTTTAAATTTTATAATTATATTTAATATAAACTAAAAATTAATTTATTATTATGCCTTTAAAATTATATAATAATATGATTATTATTTCTTAAATAATTATTTATCGTTATATATATATATATATAAATATATATATATATATATATATATATATATATTATGATTTACTTGGTATTATTATTGCTAATGTTATTATTAATCTTTTTTTTTTTTTTTTTTAAATTTGTTGTAGTCTTAAAAAATGGTACGCTCGTAAGTAATCGTGGAACATAAATAAGTGAATGTACTTAAACCGTGTCTTTAAAAATTAGATAATTTCTTAGAAATCGTTAGATTGGTAAAATAAGTACATGTAACGTTTATTGTGAAGATATGTAATTATATGATTGGTTTAATGATATATGCATATCGGAGTTTGAAGGATTTTTATTGGTCATGCATGCCTTACAACATATCACAATTGTTTGCTGGCAATATTTGCTCTAACTGAGCACGTATAAAGGTATTGTTTCTGTATGATCTGGTTTTTGCAAATTAGAAAGCACGACCTTGTGTGCATAAATGATTTATATATATATATATATATATATATATATATATATATATATATATATATATATAAATATGTATATATAATATGAAACTTGTAATTATGTAGTTATGAACAAGTTAAACATAAAGAATGCTAGTTACTTACTTTTTTAGGTAAGAAGGAGAAGGCTCAGGAAGGAGTTCCATTCAGCTGTTGATCCATTAAAAAATGAAAAAATTTTTGGGAGTTATGGATATGCATCACTATTATCATTGAGAAAATGTATCATCTCTCTCTGAAATACTGTTTTTCGTGTGCATAAATTCTTCCAATATCTTTTCAAATGAAATGTGTTTTATCTCATCACTCTCTTTATATAGGTTAACATCAAAAATTTTGCTACTTGATGGATATTTTCCACAAAAATCCTAAATTTGGTTAATTTTTTGAAAATATTTAGACAGTCAACTATATAACTATTTAACTCTGCAGGTTTAGTTTAAGCTTTGTAAGGATCTATCTACTTTGTTCCTTACACTTTTCGTTAATTATTTCGACTGGATACTTCGACTGTACTATGAAGTTCAGAAGTATGAAGTCGGAACCAGTTAACCTGAAATTACTGGTAAATTCCGTTATTGAAAATTTATTATCTAGCTTTAGTTGTTCAGTTAAATAAATCGTACTCGTTTCTAATTGTTTTTTTCATTCGTCTGGAGTATTAAAAAGTGAAAGACATCCGAATAGTTACAGCGCTCCTATTTTAACGGTAGAATAGTTTGGATTATATATTACTTCGAAGTTGTATATTTTAATTTTAAATAATTCATCCAACATAAATTTAATAGAGGAGTTGGCTTTTATACAAGTTCAATTATTACAACTTCCACATCCAACTTTATGGGTGATAGTGATGATATTATATTTCCAATTAATTAAATATCCTTTTCTAAAAACCTTATGTCCGCACCCAAATCTATTCTGGATACAGGGTATTCATATGATGTAACTTGGTATTTTTTGCTATATGTTTGAGTAAAAATTGTACATTTTTTTAGATAATTACCTGTAATTTTGAAATGAAAATTGGCAGGGATTAGATTCCCTAATCCTCTCTTTTTTACTCAGTTACTCTTACTAAAAACCGAACTACTATGATTACTGAAAGGTTGGCTTCAGTAACAAGTGCAGTAACAAATGCTTCTTCTAGTCCCCAATTTATATTTTCCAAGTTCAACATGTAGTTTCTTATAAATTATTTAAGAGTAGCTTCAAATTTTTTAAAAAAGTGTTTTTTTTTTATATAGGTGTATACCTGTTAATTATAACAGGTATAATTTTTTAATTATAGAATGTGTAGATCACAATCTAATCATTCTATAAATTAATTATTATTTACTTGCACTAGGAGTTTGATTATGGATTTCCTTAGGATTTTTTTCCTTGCTGGTTTTTTCTGTTTTTAGGCACAAAATTACTTGATTTTTTTTGTAACTTAACAAAAAAGTATACAAATTTAAATAAGTAATTCAAATTTTAAAATATCGAAAATTTTTTTAAATCGCCGTCCAATTTTAATGTCAAATCAAATATAAAAACTGCAATAAATAGGACAAATATTGCTACGAAAGGTAGACTAGACAAATATTTCAAAAAAATCGTAATTGCCGTAAAAAATCCTATCCTATTCATAAGAAAAAACAAAATCGACTTAGTCGATTTTGTTTTTTCTTATGAATAGGATAGGTGGCCAAAAATTCTCCGTAAATAGTAAAATGTTAAAAGGGTGCAGGCACCTTTCAAATGAACAGTTTTAGACGTTATATTTCTCTTCTTCAATGATACCTGTGATAGAAAACCTATTAGATATGGAATTGGTTAATCCAAATTTGCTTTGTATAATCGATTGCGCATTCACTGCAAGATCATAGCCAGTATTCTTTGTCTGAGTTATAGGTGTAGAACAAAGTTAATTTAAAAATAACGTTAAATTAATAAATCAATGTTAAAAAAAATCGGGCTCAACCGGGATTTGAACCCGGGACCTCTCGCACCCAAAGCGAGAATCATACCCCTAGACCATTGAGCCGCTATATACTGCAAGTAAAAGCATTTTTAAACTTTTACAATATCTTAACAAACGTACAACAATTTCCAACGATTACCGAAGAACAAACATATTTTCAACATTTATGCTGAAACAAATAAATTTATTCTGTTAAAAAAACAATACTGAACTCAAAGTAAAGTGTCTTAAAATTATAAATCTACATACAAAAAAATATGCTCGTTTTGCACTTATATAATGCAATTATATCTTTTTTGTTGTTGTATCACAATAAATTATATTAAAATTAAATTAAAATTAAATTTCATGTTCGTAATCATAATTTGGAATATATGTATGTATATGTATATATATATATATTATAAAAGTATAGTTTTATATCACAAAGACAATATTTCAGCATCCGGTTGTATGCTGTTCGGCCCACGGTTGTAGACCATGTAGTGCTGCTAATGGTTGTCCACCCGGCGTCTGTTGATTACTCGACATACCGGATGGTGGTGGTCCAGTTGAAAAACCTTTGCTTAACGCTTCCGCTTGTAACGATAACATTAAACGATTGGCTGCTTGTCGCTCCGCTTCACGTTCTTCAGCTGTTTGTCTTCTGGAACGAAAGGACCGAACGAAAAACAAACGAAAAAAATAAATATATGAAATTACAAAAACGAATTGAAATATTTAAATTTTTTTTAATTAAAAACGAATATAGTTATGTATATATGAACTATAATATAGTTTATACAAAAACTTTAATTCATTTATTATTTATAGTGTTATCATCTCATTGTTATCACTATAATATATTATGTATATAGTCTGTTTTATCATAAATATTTTTTGTGAAATGTTGATACATTTGAGGATGGGTATCATCATAGAATATATGTATTATGTTTTAATCATTTGGGGTTAATAAATTTATGGAATTATGAGAAAAGAAATTTATAATTTATATAAATTTGTGTGATAATTAAATTTTGTATGTGAAAAAAAACTGGGCTCAACCGGGATTTGAACCCGGGACCTCTCGCACCCAAAGCGAGAATCATACCCCTAGACCATTGAGCCGCTTACTTAATGTTAAAAAATCAAAATCAAAAATTTCAAATAAAAGTAAACCGTCTCTAATTTTGTAATAAAGTAATAAATTACTTATCAATTAAAATTCCTACAGTCGAAAGTAAAAATGTTTATCTGTTTGCCATAAATTAATAAAATTACAATAAATATGTAGCCGCCGCAGCAAACAATTTGTAATTTGAATGTGTTAACAAAGTTTTTGTTGTAAGAAAATAGATTTTAAAATGATAAAACGAACTGTGATAACACGGCGGATAACAAAATATACCGCTGTTAAATGTATACATTAAACATTTTATTGAATAATTTTGTAATAAATTATTAATTTAAATTTAGTTTGCAATTTACTTATTTATTAATGGCATAATTGAAATTGACCGATAAAGTAAACTTAATCGGTTAGACAACTTTTTAATATTGAAAAAAAATGTCAGATTTTTTTTTTTAAATAAACTTAACATTTTGCACTATTTGACGCTGAAATAGATAAATTTAACTAGATTTTTAAAAGGATCCATGTACTGCAGTCTTAAACCGTTAAAATTCAATTAATGTAGTAGGTAGCTTTTATGTTTATTTTTCCAATTTTCTATGATTTTAAAGAGCTTAAATTTAAGTATGGTAAATTAAATTAAATTTAAGTATTGAGTAAATTTAATTTAAGTATCGGCTACTTTTGTAACAAAGAAAGTAGTAATAGACGTATTTTGACAGTTTGACGGTTATTTCATTTAATTTTGGTGTTAAATAATTTTTTTTAATCTGTGGGTTATAAACATTTTATAATTTTGGGTGTATTGGGACTATTATTTTTCATGTTTATTTTTTTTTATATCTTTATTTCATAATTTACGTTGTAAGCCATTGAGAGAGAGTCAAAATGTAAGAAAAATTTAGGTTTTAATCAGAGGCGGATTTATAATGGTTGAGATCCTGCGAGCAGTATCAAAAAGGGACCCTTTTTAAATATAAAATTATTTAATGGTGATAAATTGTCCAAATAAAAAAGTAAACACAAATAAATATATAGTGGACCTACACTGCGGAATAAGTTCATCATATTTGCTATGCAATTATTTAAAACCTACTGTAATAAAAACCGAATTCATCCAATACGGCTGTACAAATTCAAGACTTGTTAAAACATTAGTCAGAATGAAAACAATGAAGAAAAATTAGATTTATATTAGTGTTATTTATGGAAATTGTCATAGTGACGAAAAAATTAAAATTTTTGTTATATGGTTTTGAATGTTACTAACGCACCAGATCGAGAATTTTGTTTAATTTTATTATATATCTGCGTGTGCTACGCGATGAGTTTGGCTTTTATTATAGAAAGTTTTGTATAAATGTAACCACGAACTCAAATACTAATTAGATGTGCTTCTTTCTGCACTTGTTTTTCAAGAAATTATCAATGATTTCGTTATAATCCAGGCCCTATAGTGATAAGTAACAAAATTGCTAAGCTACATAAAATGTTCTTGTGTCATTAATGATCCTTAGTGATTTTTTACTGATGGTTGTTTTAAAAGTTCTGAACGATTGGACTCCACAAGCATTAGAGATGGGCAATGTCAGAAGTATTATTGATATAGTTTCAACATTATTTTGGAAAAGTTTAGATTAACAAATCAATTTATGAACACATATTTTGGCAAAGTGTGCAGTGGCAAAGTAATCAAAATGTTTTAATTCTTCCTCAAAACGGCTGCATCGATGTCTACTGAGTACATGTCACTAAGGTTTTGATGCTTTCAATTTTTCTAGACTTGTCTAAAGCGTTATGAAACATAACCTCGAAAATTTTTAATATGGAATTTATGGACTGATATAACATTTACAAAATCAGTAATAAATTTCGGTTTCGAGTAATGTAAAAGAATTTGAAAGATATCTTGGTGTATGCTCAGTGTATTTTTTGGTATTTTAAAAAAGTTGTGTAAGACTTTTGTCTAATTGTGGTACCGTTGGATGATTTAGAACCGTTCGATCAAGATTAGGGTAGCAGGGTTAAAATCATTCACGAATCTGAAATTACAAATAGTTAAACGTTAAGATCCTAGAATTTTCTCACCGCAAGATAAGACGAGTTTTATTGTAATGCTTGCTGTAGAGTTTGGCGCAATACTTCTGTACAAAAGAGAAAGGATCGCAAATTTTTCCTGAATACGTAAATTTTATCCATATGAATTAAGTACGCGTAAATAAATAAAATCTTCCTCTAAAACTTAAATCAAAATTACACCAAGCCTAACTCGTAAAATAGACACCCCTGACAAAACAATAAATAAGCAACCGCAGTCAATTTATGCTTAAGGATCTATGTTTGATATCAAGAACTGTGCATTAAGATCGATGGATCTCCGACAAATGGCCAGTTTTTTACATCATTGTTCAATTTATGACATA
The DNA here is from genome assembly GCA_963556175.1 of Tipula confusa. Taxonomy (NCBI): domain Eukaryota; kingdom Metazoa; phylum Arthropoda; class Insecta; order Diptera; family Tipulidae; genus Tipula; species Tipula confusa. The sequence goes on along the minus strand of OY744475.1, from coordinate 214,921,116 downwards.
CTTTAAACCAACGAAAATATCAAGAGAATATTCACTTAAAACAATATCTTTTAAAGGGTTGTAATGGTTTCTCATGTTTAAATAATATTTCTAATGTATCAATAATCATCTATCTTAACGAGCCAAAACTATAATTTCTGTGTTTTATATGTCTGAGTCCCCAGACTCTGATCTACATCTTGCCAAAATCTTTTTGTCAGCATTTATTTACATTTTTTACTGCTGGCATAATTTCAACATTTTCGAATGATATTATTACCATTTGCTCCTACTAACTGTTGTCCATTAGCTCGATTAAATTTTTAAACGTTCAACATAAGTAATAACCTCTTAAATGCTAAAATAGCTCGTTAATCCATAGGTTAATGGACGACAGTAGTATTCGGCGGTAAAAATTAAACTTTAATTTAATAGTTTTTGTCTTCTTGGGTACATTTTTCATCGCTCTAGGTGTTGCTCCCAAGAAGGATTATGGTACATTATTTTCTGATTTATTGATCTAGACTTGGATGTCGTGGCAGAACTAGCACACATTGTTTCTGAGCTTAATATTTAAATTATCCGTATTGTTGTAGTTGGTAGTTCCATTGACTAGCAATATTAAATATTTTTGCTTCTTTATTGCTTTGATTTTTTTATTTTTAAATTGCTTTTTTATACGCAAATAGGTATACGATTTTCTAACTTCGCCCAGGTCGATAATAGCGAGACGATTTGATTTAGACATGATAGGATAAAAATAAAAGGAATGGAGAAATGTTTTTTATTGAGTAAACTCCAATAATTCCAGCAATAATGTTATATGTATTACTAGTGCTTTGGTGAAATATCCATGAGAAATTAGGTTTTTCTGTTTTAGTTTACTTTCAAAAGTAGGGCGCAATCCTTTTCCCTCTGAATTCCATTTCTCTCAGAAAGGTAGCTTTAGAGAAGTGGAATACTTTTATTGAAATGACATCGACAATGACAGTACTTAATAATTCTATATTTGTAAGTGGTTAGGCACGGACATATAAGTTTTCAAAAATGCACAAACAAATTAGTTATAGCGATTTAAGTCTAGAGAATTCGGTGACCATTACATAACGTTGATATAATCTGGTGGATTTCCGAAAATTGATGATGTTCATCTTTACTTAGTGATTGAGGATTATTAGCTGTGCGAATACGACTCTTAATCCTCGGCCGTATATATATATATATATATATATATATATATATATATATATATATATATATATATTCCAGTATAGTTTTATCACATTCAAGACTGTTTGAAGTGGAAGACGAAGACTACATAAATTATGATTTTTGCGAATTTCCAACATTGTAAATTTTAATTATAGCAAGACGAACTTTTTAGGCAAACAAAATAAAATGACATTTTTTTTATGCAAGAGACTTTATTTTCAAGAAAATTAAAAAAGCTGTCTGAGTTTTTTAATGCTACATAATGTTAATGATAAATCTGCGGCTCACCAAACTGAGGCTCAAAGTAACATAATTTTCAACCAGACTTCATCACATACAGTATTCTGTTAACAAATAAAACTTTTTTTTTTATTTAGTAAAATAAAACTTACATTTCCGATTTTTTACACATTTTCTAAAAAAGAGCCTGTAAGGCTTATTGGCAGTATATTATAAATGAAATAAAACCGTGTGTGGGGAGCTTACAGTGGATTTTGAGGATGTAATAAGCGCCTCTGATACATTTAATCCGAAGTTATAGTTCAATATAATATAAGGTGGAGCAATAGACAAAGTAGTACTTCCATCTAAATATGACATATATGAACAACTTCAGTTATGGTGAAAAATAAAATAACACAAATTGCAGAAGCTTCTGCGAATTGTTGTATAGATCGCCAATTTTTAGAGTTACCATGGGTCTTGCTGGGTGTTCAGTCTTGGGTGCTGGTTTCTTTATTAGGAGAGCTCACAGCTTAGAAGGGAGGGTTCTCAGTCCACTAAAAACTAGAACTCTTTCGTTCGTTTTTTATATGTGCTTTATTCAATTTTAATTGGCTTTTATTTATGTCGAATGTTCACTTGCACGGTTTGTACACAACTAACTAACTTAAGTATATTTTTTACAATACAAGCATAAAGTACTAGATTCATTAACTAGTGACATCTAACTAACAGGGTTAAAAGTAAGTTACGTTCTATATTTTTAGTACATAATTACGGTGGATAATGCATTTGAAAGGGTGATCTAATGTGTTATAAGGTAACTTGACTTGTCTGGTATGGATAGTGAAAGCTTTGTCTCATTCGTGATGTATGCTATTCAGAGAAATATCGTTGACATTAACGATTTTTTTGAACAAAGAAATGTCATTGTCAATGTACGCATTAATATATGTAGCACTAAATCTTCAGCATGTCTGCTTTTACCATACGGACTATTAAACTAAAGTTTTGCTTTCATCTATGTCAGTTTATAACCAAGGAAGAGGTGGCAGAGTCCTTCAGTTTTGTCAATGCTAAAGTCTAGAAATTTCAAGGGCAATCGCTACTAAGCTAATCTCTAAGGGATGGTTTTAAATGGTGAATTATAACTTATTTGCTTTTATGTAGAGGTAGTTGACAAACTACAAGGAAAAGTTTTTATACAGGGTCTTGGCCCACCGATGTTTTCATTCGTCTATTATATAATCAAAATTTATGATAACGGAGAATACTTCATGTTCCTGCACCGCGTAAGGTGAACCAATCGCTTCAGTATCAAATTTAGCGTTCAAACAATCCTGTTCGCCCGTACTAAATCAAAACAACTAAATTGCAATAATATGAAATTCATCCTAATATTGTACCATAATGCTGCTGGAGCTTGATATAAAGCTAAAACATTTTGCCTTGAGATCAGGGACAACAGTTCCGCCATCATAATTATTGGGGATTCATAATCTAACTTATTAAGCACTTGGAGCCTAACAGTGCCATTAACAATAATTTTTATTGATAGCTTTGGGGTTCGAGTTTAGCCAGATCAATGGAAAATTTCCTAAATTCCCATGGAGAAATGAGTCTATACTAATTATCGTTGTGTTATCATTCTTTCCACTATTTCAAAAATATTTGGGTCTACTTTCCGAAAATCTTTATTTTTACATCTTAAAAATTATATCTCTCCTGGATTTTTTACATGGCAGGAAGATTACATATCTAGTATCTTTTTGCAAGCTCTAACATACTATTGAAAATGTAGCTCAAACCGGGCGTAATGATATTGCCATTTTAGACGTTCACAATTTGTTAAAATTTGAATTTCCTGTGATTCACGCGATGTAAGTGGAAATAAGATAGTCAGCTAAGACACAGGGAGTCACATAAGACCATTACAATTTTTAATATTTGATAATGAAGTGATTGAGTGCTTTGATTTTGCCATTAATTAAAAGTAAATGCAAGTCTAATTAATTCTTTCGAATCTGCTCTCCAATCTTTCATCAACACTGTTTATATAGCACTCATATTGACTGGATGAACTTTATAAGTGATTTGGGAGTGATTTTCACTTTTAACCTTCTTAAATTTAGGGCTCATTTAGGGCTCATTTAGATTTCAGTATTGCAAAGGCGAACACAATGCTTGGGTTTGTTAAATGCAATTGAAGCCAGTGACTCTTAAATAAGTTTATGTTGCATATATTCGTTTGATCTTGGCACATTCCTCTCAGTTTCGGCCTCCATTCTATCAGTACTATTTTGACCGAATCGAAAACGTTCAAAAGCAATTTGCTTTGTTTGCACTGTATCAACTAGATCAACAGTTGAATATTCAGGTAATAACTAAATTTAATACTTTACAGCTTACGGTTTGGTGAAATTATAGACCTAAAATTTTAATATGTTTGATTTTTAGGAAATTTTTGATATCAACTTACATTGAACTAATTATTATTAACCCCACTTAACAAAAGTTATAGGTTTTAAATACCGACTCAAATTTCATAGGTAATGTAATTTTCTTCATACATATAATAAGATTTTTATATACACCCGAAATAAATTTACTATAAATACATCAATGTATATAAATTTAAAATTAATTAAATAAAAACAAATTAAAAATCTGATAATTTGATAACAAAGCAAATAGTTGAAAATTTCTATTTTATCGGAAAACGTATGAAAAACTCATACTATATAATACCTTTATATAAATATCGTTCAGATAACAAAACTTTTTTGCAAATAAAACTTTTATTTCATTTTTAATTAAATTAAATTCGACAAAACAAACATTGAAAAGTGTAGTTATACGTTTAAAAAAAATTATTATCAATTCAACTATTTATATGTATATATGCTGGAACAGAGCACGAGATAAAATTTTTAAATTCAATTGAACTACAACACAATATGAATAAAATATTGAGATGGTAAAATAAAATCGCGAATATATTTAAAAATAACAGACATCCACTGTATATACGACTGCATATATACGGCTATACTACTTGTCATTCCATATAGGTAAAACGCGAAAAGACAACAACCACAGAAAAAAAAAATTTATAAATTTGCATGCCTCCCCGAAACGAAATGTTATATTTAAAATCTAAAAAAAAAAAAAACAAATATCTCAAAACATGGATTTACACTATCGCCGGTTGATTAAATATTCAAAATGCAATTTTGTTGAACATGGTCCCCATTGGTGGTATCTATCGCGGCGTTATACATACATATAACAATGTTTGATTATTTATTAAATATCCAATTCAATTTGTAGTTTTACTACACATATGAACGATCATATATATGAATATTCGAAAGTTGTGCGCTTGCAGAAACAACAATAAACTAAATAAGTTCAACGTTTGGTAAAAAAAAAAAACGAAATTTGATAAAATGTAAATCAATTTGTTTTCTGTGACAGGTTGTATTACAAGAATTATATACATATATATATATTCGTATTAGCCATCTTTAAACAAAATCACACGATTTATTACATATAATTACCGTCGGATGAACATTAGCAGATGAATCATCATATATTATATACTTTGTGTGTGTACGCGATATAATTTAACAAAAGTGTTAAAATTATCACACCTACCTACAAAAAAACTAAAAAATAAAAAATCAAACCATCTAATATATAATTCCAGAACTGATTAAATATTAATAAATTTATTGCCAGTTTTACAACAAACATACACACACACCCAGAAAGTTAATCCATCGCACTATGTTAAATAGCAATAAATCAAAAGCTTTTTACAAACATATTACGAAAGTCCTGAACCATGAGAATTTTTTTTTATTTAAAATAAACGTATATCTGATTAAAATTTAAATCAACAACAACAACAACATAAACCATTTTCAATGTGATTAATATTTTTCCAACATAAAATTAAAATTAATCCCATAAATCAAAATGTTGAAAAAAATACAAACACTCAAACCTAAATTAAGAACAACAAACCCCTAATTCTATCTGTATCGTATATATATTTATAAGACGTCGAATATACATCAAGAGAGAGAGAGAGAGAGGGAGAAAAAATACAACAAAAAAAAACACTTGCTTTTCATCTTAATTAAATTAATTGTAAGCAATTATAATAATCGTTTTAGACAACAACCATACAATCCATTTTATTCTGGTTGCTTTTATCTTCCTCCGCGTTATCTTATGTATGTATAGTATAAAAGCTTTTTCTTAATATACAATAACACAAAAAAAGTTTTTTATTTATAGCAAAGAAAATTATCAACAACCTTCATTAAGGGAGCATATTCCCCATATACAAACCAAAATAAACTCCTTAAGGTAAAATCCGGATAATATCATTTAGCATAAATTTTCTTAAATTTTTATGTTGTCTTGTTAATTTTTATAGAATGGGTGGGGGAAATTTTTTATTTTAAATAATGATTTTTACCTTTTGTTGGGCTTATTAATTTTATTGCTGTATTTTAGGAGGAGCAAGGATTATTTTAATGTTTTATTATTAATAATAAAACAAAATTTTTTACAAAACAATTAACGTTTAAATCTATTTTGGAATGTCCCGGGCCAATGCATTGGAAAGTGCTTCCAGTTTTAGTCAATATTATTTAGAGCTTTAAACCATAATTGAGTTTCTGATCGTTAAATTACCGAAGTCATCATACATATTGATGTTTTGGATATACCAGAGATCATATGTGATACATAAATTGTTTATTTGGTGCACTGATGAATTTCCATAATTGAGTACCATTTGTCCATATGACCGTAAGTATCGCTTTGTGTTGTAGAGGCGCGTAGGACTCGACCAAACTGGAGCACCATAGATTAGAATAGATGTAACCACATTTTTCACATACAGTTTCTCACATACAGTGTCTAAATGGCATTAAATAGTAGTCTACCATCAGTTTAAAAATGACATCATACAAGGTGTTGCACAACGTAGGAGCTTGCACAGATCGACCCTTGTGGTATACTTCTCCGGTTTTGTGATAGTTTTGTGTGTCTCCATTGCTTTTATACTTTAACTTTATTACTAAAGTAATTAGCCTTTTTAAATACTTCAAATATGCACTCCCTCCTAGCAAAATGCTTTAAGGCATTTTTAACATCCAATGTGTCTACCGTACAATATTTTACGGTATTTTCCTTCCATCTCACATATACAATCGTCTTCCTGGCCCCTTTGTTTTTAATGGCATCCTGCAAACTTCCTCATATGATCCTCTCTAATATTTTACAAGCAAGCGCAGATTGGGCGGTAGGATCGTTGATTTTCTAATGTCTTCGTTCCTTCCAGATGAAGTATTTTTATCAGGATCAGAAGCCTTGTTGTTTCCCACATGCTCTTAGAACCTCCTCCATTGACACTGGTGGGATTAATTCTTCCTCGTTCCTTGATTCAACGATTCTCACATAACTAGGCTGTTGTGGAATTTCTGCTATGGTAATAAAATCTGTCATTTGAGTTACCTGATTTTCTGCAGTTCCTGACAAAAGTTTCTTCCATAGTTTCGTAAAACAATTCAAGTTTCCAGCTATTAAATTGCCTATTCCAGCTATTAAATTGAATTGCTTTCTATCATCCAACCGCTTGGAGATCGCTGCGTGTGTGTATATATATAAAACTTACTTCCCAATTTAATAGAGATCAATAATCGAGCTAGTACTACTCCTACGAAATGTGGAAATAACGATAATGCTACCAGTAGAGGTTTACCTCTACTATTAGTAACTCGGCTTTCTCATTGAACGGTTCAAGCAATAACATCACCCGAAATTAACAAAGGGCTATGATGCGTGCTTCACTAATCAAATGATCCAGAAAGACTTTGAACTGTTCAATATGGTTGCACTAGGATGATCATTTAAGTATGATCACAATAAAGCGTGCTTTTCGGATCATTGCTGCATCCGTTTGTAGTATGACCTTCTTCTCCACGCTTCATTCACAATTCTGACTAATCCTTCAAACTCCTACACTGTTGAGCTTGGTGACCATATTTGTAATAGTTAAAACATTTTAAAGGCTTGACTATTTCTCGAATTCTGCAAATCATCCAACGAATCCTTATTTTCCAACTACTTCAATGTCCCTTATTTCTACATGTGCTAACTTTGTGCTAATTTGTGCCTAACTTTAACATCAACTTCCTAACCGATAGGAAAATGTATCGTATGCTGAACTGCTTTCCTTAGCAGTTCAGCATACGATACATTTTCTTTTTTTAATCAAAAATGCATCCGGTCGAGGTGGTCGTTTTTTATTTCTTTTCCGCCTTTTGAGGTCATTTTTTGAGCGGTAGACCCGCTTCATTCTGTAGCTCTCTTTAATTCTGAGGCCGCTCTAAATTTGTCAGAGTACGCGCATTTGTCAACTGTAGTGGTGAATATGTATTCCTTTTAGCAGTGTCTGCACTAACAAGGAGCTTCGAACCGCTAGAGCGTACAGTCTGCTATTTCATGTAGATCCTTCTCAATTTATCTGCTCTCATCTTTAAGATCCTCCTTCAGAGCCACCTTCGATTGTCTCACTGAGTTCTTTAAACCTCATTATAGGGAAGTTTGACCAATCGAACCATCCTCTTTGTTTCGCCATGCAAATTGTGAACAGGTTGTTCCTAATTTTAAAGTAATATAATTGCGAAGCACTCAATTCTTTTGCCTTCTTTACCCTGGTCTTCATTAATAACAGGAAGAGAGCCTCTTACTTTTCTTGAATGAATCCACCCAATCAGCTGAATTAAACGATTCTGTAAAATTTTTGTTCGGCTACCAAGTTTCGCAATGATGTAATTGTACATTTTGATAGTTGGATTTTGACGAATGGGGCCTGCTCGTTCATCCAGAAAAGCCGCCGGTACTTGGGTTCCAAATTTATTCACCGTAATTTTATCGTTGCTCTTCTTCATTTTTGGTCTTTTATTGGGATGCGTAGTATTTTATATCTACTATACCATGCTTTTGTTTCAGCCGCCTTTAATAGACTCAAACAGACGCTGTTTGATGCCGCATCGCCAGCAATCCATCGCATGCCATTCTTTTAGTACTGGTTTCAATTTTCCCTTTAATTTTGGAGGAAGTTTTTGTCTATTATTTTCCAGGCTTTTATAAAATGGTAAATTAACTGAATGCATTTGTCTGGTAATGGTTTAACCTGTATACCGTAAATTTGATCATGTGCTGGTGCTTACTTTGAACTTATGCATTTTTTTGTGATTTTAGCTCTTCTTTACTTAAGCTTTATAGGCTTTAAATTTGAGTTGCTAAACTTATTCATGTACTGGGATAGCATCCTTAAGACAGTCTAATGGAAGAACTCGAGTTTATCGGCCTTTTCAATTATAAATGCAACCAGACAATGGCTGTTTTACACAAAATATATTTGGTTCTATCTGTTGCTGAGAGTTTGTATTAATAATTTTGAATACTTAAATTTTTTCGTCTACCTTAATTTCCGTTTTAATACCGGCAAGCTTTGCTGTGGTGGCGATTGTAGTCGTAGCTGTAACTTTTTTTGAACTAAATTTTATTTTTTAAAAATACTGATGTTACAAAATGCATAATATCTTCAGTAATATGTAAGTTTATTTGATGTGGGTCCTTTCTTTTTATCTGCAGTCTTGCAATTAGGATGTCTTGCTTGTAGATAATCCAAACAATATCCCTTCATAGCTTCCTCAAGTAATATTTTAGGGAGTAATTTTTTTGACTGGGCTGCGTTATTTGTACTATTTTAGCGTTTTTTGGAATGTTTGGACCATTTTAGATTTTAATTTGTTTGCCTGAGCTGAAGCTCCTTTTTTTTAAGGCTACCTCTCTGAGGAATCAATCGGTCTTTCTCACACTATTTAGTTACTAATATTCAAGAAAAACCTAAATTCCGTCTCGTAATTGCAAGCAGCCCGAGATGATTAAAAACTTTTGTTTTATTTACTTGAAATATTTTCCCGGTCAGAGTTTTATTTTGTAAAAAAAATCAGTTTTCTTATTTCTAATCGAAAACTAATCTAATTGCAATTCCATTATATTAAAAGGTTCCACAAATTTGTCATAATTTGGTTAAAGTTGAATCACTTTTAAAATATTAACAATAATGACTCAATAAAATTTATTATACAAGTTATGTCCCACAAAATGTTTCTTGTCGTATTCAAAATTAAAATGTTTTCCAAGATGTTTCTAAAATTTTTGAAAACAAATCTTATTGGTAATATCAAAATACATTGAATTTTAAGTTTGCTGTATAAATACGTTCCATATTAAAGAACTATGAAATAATGAAGTTTTATTTCACTTGTTAGTTTGTTACATTGAATATATCAAAAGCTGTTTTTATCAGGCTTGTTTATGAACGAAATGAAAAAAATTATGGGTTCCACAATCGTTTTTCTAAACTTACTCGAATCTCAAAAAGAATTTGATTCAAAAATAATTTACCGATTTACAGAACCCGATTAAATTATTTGTTATGGTTTTTAAAATAAACGAAATAGGTTCCACACAAAAAGTCAGTTGTCTAAGATTTTTGTTCAATTTCTGATAACAAATCATATTAAAAACATCAAAAATCATTGTATTATAAGCTGTGTGTACATATGTTCCACATTTCATTTATGGTTTTTGGCACATTTAATTTATGTCCCACAAAGTATTGAAAATATTAATTGTAAAAGTTAAAATAGAATAAATAAAAGGTTAATTGCAGTCATATTATAATTTTCGATAGCAAAACTTATTGTGACTGTCAAAAACCATTGTGTTTTAAGCTTTCTGTACATATGTCCCACTTTAAAAAATAAACTGCTTACTTATTTTTCAACAATTTATTTGATACATTTTATTGAATCAGTTGCTCAATTGTTTGTATGCTTCTATACTTGTTCTTGCAATTCAACTTTTCTGTACTGGTAATTTATATTTACAACATTAAAAAATGTAACTGACTACATATTAACGACAAGCAGTTGTAACTAAATCAAATAGTTCCAAAGTACTTTCAATCATGTGTTATAAAATATTTCTAGCCTCTCAAATATATTTGTAAGTATTTTCTCTTCTACCCAACTTCTAACAACATAACATAATCAATCATATCAATTTTGTTATATAGTAGCAGCAATAATCATTACTCAAAAGAAAATGTTGCACTGAATCTATTACCCAAATTTGACTACACGTCATAACTAATTTTCCAATATGAATGTTAAACGTCTGCTGAAGAAAATAAAAAATCGAAATCAGACTATATGTAATCTTGAATAAAAATCGATCCACGAGCCAAACATTTTCTAATGTCAAAATGCAAAAATGTTTTGTGTCTCCAAAAATTGAGTTCAATAAATTTTATTCAAAATGAAAAATTTTTCATTTCTACAAAATTTTCCGCATTTCTCTTTCACATTTTTATACACTCGTATTATGTTTATATAAAAATGTTGGTTCTGGTTGGTTGATAAAATATTTATATTTTATTTTTTATAATGGGGGCCTTTTAAAATGTCAAACTTTTATATTTTATACATTTACCAACCACTGCTTTCATTCTTCCTTATGACTTTAAAAATAAAATAAAAATAAAAAATGGAAAATCGCTTTTGGTTCCTTCGAAAAAATTTTCTTTTAAATAAAATACTTGCTTTAAATATTTAATAGCGTTTTTTTAAAACTGAAGTTAAAGTCGCGCGACATTATCCATTTTTCTTATAATGTCGACATTTTGTTTCTCGTTAGTAGTAATATTGATTTGTTTAACGATTAAAGAGGGTTGATAGGGACTATATATTATTAAAAAAAGGGGAAATCAACCATTACAATTTTTTCCATTTAAAAAATAAAATAAAACAAAAATTGGTGTGTGGGTGGATTGAGGGTGAAAAAATACATGTAAATGGTAATTGAAAATTTTCCCATTTTTCTTTTAAAATTTTTTACTATAAAAGTGGGTATATACAGTATATATATACACCGTTAAATTATATATAAGTAAAACGAACCATTATATATTGTTGTTGGTGTACAGCTATATACTTTTAAATTAAAAAGAATAAGATTGAGTGTTTTGTTATAATTTTGATGAGCTTTTTGTTGCCTGCCAGCCATATTCTATTTAATCAACATACAAAAACCAACAACAACAAAATATAAATTACCTTTGTTGCTTGTGTTAAATAAGAATTGGGTGGAAAATGGAAATAGCATTTTCATTAGGTTTCTTTTTTTTTGTAACGAATGAGATTTTTTTATACCTTTTTTAAAATTTGATTTAACAAACAAAATGAATTTAGGATTTTCACTCGGCATTACACTGAGATTAATCATTCGTAGGTTTCTAAGAAAATGCAAATTTATGGTTATTCATGTAATTTTATGAGCTGACCTAATTTTTTAAAATAAGATGCAGGAATATAATTATTTTTTATAAATCTGTCTTTTTTAAATTCGGTATTTAAAATTAAATCTTAAGTTAATTTGTATTAATTTTTACTTTAGCAGTGGACGTGAGGGATACAGAGCGCATGCCTTTGGAAAGGCTTTTATATACTTTTACATAATTATCATAAAGTGGTATGGGATCTGAGGTATCGAAGGCCCGCAACTCCTTTAAATGTGTTACCACTACTAACACCAATTGCGTTCTTTCCAGACAATTCCCAGACATCACCCATCAGACCACAAGCTAACACAATGGATTGAGTCATATTGCTGGTAATCCAAGAATACTTGATGGACGTTACGAAATGTTTCAAAATATATTACTAATGGCCATATTAGTTCGGTAATACTTAGTTGTCAATAAGAGGTACATATTTTTGGCTAGCGTTGCTTATTATAGCGTTATCATTTTAAACTGGGTAACACATATCATTTCACTAATTTTTACCTAAAAAACGTAATGGGCCCAAACAAAATATAAAATTTTGCCTTAAATTGAAATTTTTCAAAATCCTAAAAATAGCATTAATAGTTAGCCCATAAATCATAATGTAAACTCATAAAGTTTTCATAAAATTTTGAATATCGAGGACACACGTTATATTATACATATTTTGCTAAATGTGCTCTAAAAGATCTGCTCTAAAAATAATTTACTAGGGTCTTCCTAGTAAAAAAGCAAAGGTCAGAAATCAATTAATGTAAAAAGAGCACCATGGTCAATCTACTTGCAGTTGCGTCTATGAACTATCATAATCATGTCTTAAAATCTGAATAATATTATTTAAAGGAAAGTTATACCTGATTAATAGAAAGTGGCAGCGTTATGCCCTATCCTTAAATAAGCAGATCGCGTAAAACACAAAAACTATCGCAGCCTAGCTCCCCTTTGCGCAGCATATAAATTACTATCTTACAAATATTGGAGAGAATCACCGCACTGGCCGAGAAAGTTGTAGGTAATTGTAGAGAAAAAATGACAGTGTGTCAAAGTTGAGAACGAGTTATCAGGAATTTATGCAATTTAGCTCTGATGTACGGCAAGGAGATGTTCTGTCATGCTCATGTATGAGTATGACTCAAACGCAGCGATAACGACACTTACCGAGTTTTATTCAGCTACGAGATTAGGAATGAGAGAAGAAAAGGACATGGATGGCGAGTTACCCAAAGCCAAGATATATGAACACAAATCGAAAAGGGATCCGGAATGACATGCCAGTCGAGGACAACTTAAAACCATGAATCAAATGCTTGTTCGGCGTGCCCTCATAACGGACCAACGAGAAAGAGATGAAAAAACCAGAGCTCCATTTGAGGATAATTCTAAAGATGTTAGGCAGACCTATAGAATCTCCAAGTGAAATGATCAATCAGGTCCCATTCTATTTGAACGAAACACAACTGAATGAACATATTCGCTGTGCGTTCAAACGAAACATTCAGCGTTTGATAATTCTGTGCATCAAAATTTTCTGTACCGAAAAGGCAAAGTAAAATTAGAAAATCCATTTGATTCTATATAGAGAAAATGTCTTCGAGTATGTGCTTTTGTCCTACTTTTATTAAACCTCGAGCATAACGACTATAGACTTGATCAATGTGATCAAAAATGGTTGAGTTTCGTGGAAGAGGATCATGTTCAAGATTCATGGTCTAGTTTATCATAAAACAAACAATCTCCAACCGGTAAACGATTAGTCTCGATTCTCGATGGTATACATATGATGCTCAGGAAATTGATTTTCGATGAAAATCACGTTTCAGGTAATACTATGCTGTTTTCGAGTCTCACGTTTCGCCGAGATCTTCATTTTGATCAGCAACTGGGGAATGCATCGGACTACGATAACTACAGCGTTATTCAAACATAATAAAAACCAAAAGACGATTTTTACTTGCATTCAACGATTTTATGTCCTAAGCCCTGTAATATCACTTTTTGAGTTGGGATTTATTTATAGTGTTTCCCCCTGAATAATAAAATAAAGTCATAAAGCAATTCATGTAGCAAACATAATCTATTTTTGGCCATAACTGTACCTAGTATCACAATTTTTGTTTTTTTTTTCAACCGAGTTAAACGTGTCTGTGTATCTGTGCATAAATTAAATGTGAATTTGCGTGTAAAGTGCGGAAAAAAATAATTCGCAGTGAATTAAATATTTTGAATGTCTCAATACGGAGATTTGTGTAATATTTTTTAATGAATCGGGTGACGGATCCTAATATTCAATGCAAATTACAATTTGTCTGCCGCATATTCATTATTAAAGCCAAGTTGACGTTTATTCAATCGAATTTTTTTTGTTAACCCATATAGACATCGATGGTATAAATTAGTGTGCGAAATGATGTGTGCGTTAATATTTGTAGTGATAGTGTTTTGTATAGGGTTGGCGCTTTACGATGATAAAAACGTTTAAGGTAAACATAAATTTGTATGTGCATATAACTTTTTTGCTGACGTATTTTTCACCGTCTTTTTTTTTAGATGAAATTATTTAAGCCGAATTGAATGAAATTCCAACAAAGGTAAGTTAAAATTCATTATATTATTTACAAGATTTACATTAAATTTAATTTGAATTGGGCATCTATTTCAATGAGCTCATTTATTCGTACTCTTGTTCAGTTTGACGATGTTTTGACTTCGTCTGAAATTTAATGATCACCACCATATCAAGTTTAAATTTATGTGTAGTCATTTAAAATACTTGTATATAATTTTAAAAATTTAACTTTGTACTAACGGTATCAGCAATGTATTGGACAATTTTTGCTAGAGATTAGGTTTTATACGAAAAATAATTTAGTAAAATTTTTTAGGGCCATATTTCTGCAAAAAGATACTATTGTACAATTTTAATAGCAAAAATTTTCGGATAGGCAAGAATTTTAACAGCTGCGATGATTTCTATGGAAAATTTTTATCTTCTGTTCAGGCGTATAGCATAAGCCATGTTATGTGCCGAAAGATAATGGAACAAAATCTGTAGTTGTTCGTCTTCTATTGGGTTGGTGACACATTTGATTTTGATAACAAAATTTTGGTGTAGGTTTTCTTATTTTCGTTTATCATATACCTTTACATATACAGGAGTCCGTTAATTTTTTGTCGGGGCCCAAGTTTTGCACTGTTGATACTTTTACACGGGTTTATTTACTTCCAAATGTTGTTTGTTTAAATGTGTGGGTGAAAGCTAAGAATTTAACTTTCACCCATTTACTGAAATATTGATTTAAAAGTGATTGTACTTTAGGATCGTGGGGCTGCTATATAAATGTATTAAAAATTTTATTTTGTAGCTTAATTTGTTATATATATAGAGGTCAAACCAAAAATATAAAGTTAAATTCCTTGTACTGGCCAAATGGCTAGTTAAGAATTATAAGTGCGAGTGCCAGGAAATTTTGTAAATTTTTGTAAATTTATAATTAATTTATAATATTTTTAATAAAAGTTAAGCCCATATTCACCTATAAAATAAGATGGTTAGAGGAGGCAAAAGTGAAATATAAACAGAACTAGCTAACGAAGAAGATAAAACTAACAGCGTTTTTTTGGACAGCGATGTGAACAATAGCAATCAGAAATATTAGAACAAAGTGGGACTCAATTATAGAGGCGTCAGTATTATGGCATAATTAAAGAATGAAAAGACATCAGATCATTGTGCCTCTCGATTGGAATAAAAACCTTAATATATCTAGGGTGCAGTAATTGCCGATGAGAGCTCATCTCATTTCGATATTGATGGACCCAGTGGGGTCTTCTGCTGTGTTAGTAAATGGTCACGAGTCTTTTAGTAAATCTGCCATTATTTGTGGTTTTGTTGATAATATAAATACACATAGTACTACCATGGTATGTCCCATTGGCGTACTAGATGTCACTACTGGTATCGTTTTAAAATAATCAAAATATTTTTATATGTATAATCGCCTAAATGTCATATATTTATTTTAAATGTTGAAGTAATTCTAGCAACCCGACATCTGGAACATCAATGGGTTATGTTTTGTTGAAGCATTGCATCAATGACACGTGGTACATTTTGCTAACTCTGAAAGAATTGTACTCTTGCCGTTCCTGATTCATTATTTGTTTCTCAGATGTGACAGAGTTAATTAAATTCTCCCATCCAAAGTTTATTCTTCCTCTCACTATCAGCATTTAATGTTCATCAATTAATGGATTAAGCGAGAAGAGGGTGTTTTTGGTTGATCTATGTGATTTCAATCTAAAACCTCTCATGTTAAATGGTTATATTCAGCTCGTTGCTTTGTTCATTTAGTTCTTGAGCAGATTTTAAAATTGGAGTTTTTTAAACATTTAGTTAAAAGCCGTTGTCAGAAGCCAACAATGAGAATTATGTCATTCACGTTTAAAAGTGTTTCTATTATCTGCACAAACAGATAAGACAGTTGCAGATCATCTGGACCTGTCCATTACAAACTTTTGTTCTATATTTTCATTGCAAAGGTATACATTTTAATATGCAATCTCCTTGATGATATCGGTTGATATCATGGGATGTCACTGTGCTGGACTTGAATTATATATCTTAATTTCGAATATTCGATTGGTCACGAATGTTTCATATTTTTGGGGACCCAAATCGAAAAGTGATTGTCGTAAAAAGATAGTGAAAAGAAATATTTCTTCAAGAAAAACAAAGAGTTTTCAATTTTCTGTTTTATTTTGTTGATATGTGTGAAAAAAGTTCTTCCTACAAAAACTAGGCTTGCTACCTACAGTTCTTCATACGCTTGGCTACAATTGCTAAAGGTGCCAGTGATCCAAATTGATCAAAGTTTTGCGTTATATAAATTAGCCTCTGGTTAGTAGATTTGCCGATTTTCTGGATGAATATCCCTTATTGGATTCCAGTGTAGTCCAAGAATTTAAATGGTAAGTCAATGGTTTGCTTAAATTTTTTTGTCTGAATATTTTTTAAATTTTAGCTGGATGGATGGTTGTATTTATATTTTTGCCACATTAACCGTAAATATATATATATATATATATATATATATATATATATATATATATATATATATATATATAAAAGATCCTGTTGACGAGCGTAATCAGTTGCCGTTTTTGCAGACCCATCGAAAACTACCCTCTTTTGTAGTTATGCTTGATTCCTTTATAACTGCATGTCGGTTTTCTCCATGTAGCGAATGTGCCATTGCAATCTTTTCTATTCTAATGGTTTGACAGAATCCAATTTGATTCTAAAATGAATTTTGATTAAGTAACGGCCATTTTCGAGACGCTTTTTATGACTGCGGTTATGAAATTTTTTTTTTTCACGTTGGTTTTTATTTTATGTGAATGATCGTTTAAGAGGAACTTATTTTATTTTCTAGAAGCTTTTCAACTTATTATTATTAGATTTTTTTTGTTTTTATCTTTGACATCTGTTTTGGGAAGCTCTCCTAACTCTTTCGTGGTTAACTTAACGTTCTACTTAACGCCGTTGCCAGCTAAATTGATGACGCATATAATAGTCCGCACCTAATAGTACGTCGATTAAGCATGAATATAAAATAATTACTTTATATAGCAGATATTTGGCATGATTCGACTTCCATGGGTCTAAAGTTATATTCGAAGAAAAATGTTGCCTTCATAGTTGATTATCAACAGTTGTGTTTTCGACTTCAGCTTTCGTTTTTCCCACGTAACTTTGGCATACACTGTTTTGTTAGTTGTAGTCTCTTAAAGGCTTCTTTTGCAATAAAGGTGGCTTGAGAACCAGGATCTATTAGCATACAAATAAATTCATTGCGTTTATATCAGACGATGCTTTCTAAAAAGCGGTTTCCTAGTAAGATAAACTTGCGATTTCATGTGAGCGCTGTGCGTACGCTGTTGGAGAAGAATGTAAACGGTGTTTTGCATCACTTGATATCGATCCGATGATGACAATGGACATCATATTTCAAATTTAGTAAGAAATCATCCTTTTCTTAGCTTCAATGTCACCATACAATATAGTTACCATATGCAGTGAAAATTATTCACCCGAGTATTATACTTACAAAATTTAGTTAATCGAACTGAACAATGTCACGTAAATTAAAAAAACAACACGTAAACAACAACCTTCTCACGAATTTACCACCCCATTCCCTATATAGATACAACTATACAAGCTTTCTTTTAGCAAAATGAAAATTCAATTAATAAAAAAAAAAAGAAAAAACAGAAACATAAAAACCACTTAAATTCAATATTGCTTGAAATTGAGTGCAATCGACTAATTAACCATCACAAACCATATTTAGCTTTTATTTTTGACATAATTAAATATTAAAATAAATTTTCTTGAAGATTGGTAACCAAACTAAAATGTGCTTATGTATATATAGATGTGAAAATTCAATTAACTTAAACAACAAATTGACAACAACAACTATGTACGTATATCGACTGAAACCAACCACAAAATCTAATCAAATTACTAGAATTTTTTCGTTTTTTCTTTTTTTTTATATTCATTTTCATCTCACGAAAATAAAGTGACACACGAAAAGTAACAAAATCATTTTCATTCAAAAAAAAAAAAAATTTTTTTACCTTTCCTAATGGTAAAAATCTCTTATGTAAACGGAGATGGAATTTTCGTTTTGTTATGTATATGAAAACAAAAACCAGTAGTCTAATGTTGATGATGTTAAATCACACGAATACAAAACGTAAAAACGATATCATATATAAGATATTTTGTACCTCCTATCATGTACATAAAGATGGTAGATATACGAATATATATACATAAGTGTTTTGAATGAAGATGAATGATAAAATAAAGCTAAGCAAACAGATAAAAAAAGAGACTTGTGTATAGCAAACAACAACCATAATGAAATAGCTTCGAGTTGTAGCACATCCTTTTTTTGTCGTCGTCTTGTATATATGTATATACACGGCACGATATACTTAAACATAAGATGAGTTCGTTTTATGATAAACACAAAAAAAAAAAAAAAAAATCTCCATGAATAATATATCAAGCAGTATAGCACATAAAATGAACGAGATCATTTTCGTCTAATATTGGTAAAACATTTTCGTGTGGATATATGATACATTTTTATCACAAAATAACCCCAAATGTTTCTTATCAATTTATAATAAAGGCTTGGAACATAAGTAACGGCGCGGATAAAGAAAATCAATTGGTGACAATTTTCTTTTTATATTTAAGTTTATTTATCATCAAATATTGATGTTTTATGCTTTGATTGGATATTTGATTTGTTGCAGGAATTAAGGGTGGCAATAAAGGCTTAAGTATTACCTACTTACTTGTATGAATTCTAGGTGTTTATATACAATTTTAACATACTGAAATCGTTTAGGAGCATTGGCATGACTTGATCCTTAAGATATAACCTAACAAATACTAAAGTTGGTACTGGTTTACGTTCATTAATCATTTAGATTTTACTTAACTCTAATATAATAATTTGGCATTTAAAATATAAACTATATTGTTTAACATCTTTTCTGGTTGCATAACCGTTATAAGAAATTTAGTTTGGTGCAAGGTATATTAAGATGTTATTTGTTTGCGAAATATGACCCAGCTCTATTATACATAGAATACTAGCTAAAGTACCCGGCTTCGCTCAGAATAAAACTAAATGGATGTACTTTAACAGCGCAGATATTGGGAACTGCTGAATGGTAGGTCAACACTGAGTCATGTTTATTGTGATAGAAGTACGTATGATTGCAAGGCCAGGTGTTTGCTTCAGTATCTGTTCATTAAATAGATTCAGTCTCACATTTTTGAGTGGCAGGATGGCTCTTTTGCATAGCCCTTCATGATTTCTGAAGTGTTTGTTAATGTATGGGTATATATTTTTTGCATCAGCTGCTCAATTTATTTATGTATAGACATTGAATGTAAAAAAATCATTTTAAAAGTTTTCTTAAAACGGTTCTTGGATACGGGGAAACGAAATGCGGCTCTTTGAGGTTGATCGATTTGGCCAACCTGTTTCTTGGGTTATTATCACAGTCATTGGATTGATGTGTTACTTCCAAATCTGATTAATGGTGTAATTTTCTATACGGAACATGGATTGAAATATTACATCGGCCATGATGGAGTCAATATGGCCAAATAGAGCGTTTATAAGTAAAAAGTAAAGGAAAATGATAGCCATACCTCCAAATGGTTTTCTATTTTCTTTAACTGAAACGAGAAGGTATTTTTTCTGTACGCTTTTAATTTTTTTGACGTGGACTGAATAGTATGGACTCCAGAAAGTTGACGCGTACTCCACCTAGGATCTATTATACGCAAAATAAAGCGTAAAATAGTTTGATGAATTAGTTTGAGAAAATCAAACATGGAGTAAGCTGTGGCAATAATGTGGTATATTACCGTTACGGTTACGTTACGTATATCACTGTTACCGTTGATTAAAGTATTTATTTTCCTAATAATAGCATTATCTTGCATTTTTTGATATTTAGCTGCAAATAATTTTTGGTCACACACACATTTTTAATAACCTCTGTGATGCGTCCAATGAAGACAAGAAATATCCAAGGTCCAATGATTGATTCCTGAAGAACTCTAGAAGTAACTTTTAACGATTTTAATCGCTTTTCTTTTATATGAATTCTTTTCCTTTGTAAATGTGAATTCGCATTTTTGTTGACAGTTGAAGTTTCTGTCCTTTATTCCAGAAAGCTGCAGATTTGAGGCAGGCGTTAGGCACACCAAAATCTTAACGGTGTTGACCGAATAATTATGGGAAGCGTTAGTCCAAAATAACTATCCCAAAACACTAGTATTGGTCCTATCCGACCATTAATTCAATTTAATGTATTTTAATGTACGTTTAAGGTTTTCTTTCAATTTTTTGTTCCATCGGTCCATTTGATGAGTTTTTATAATTTTAAAGCTGGAACCAACATTATTTTGCCCAGAATTTTCTGATGTTGTTTTCATCTTCTGCAGCAATATTGCGAGGTAGCTTCAAAATGAATGGGCAGTTCTTTCCTTATCCATATTATCAGAAACGTTTTGCCTCTGCTTTTAGGTGCATTTAAGAAAACTATGCCGTCGCTCGATGTTCTTAGTTTCCATATTATGATATTGCAGTACGGTTTTTTGATCGTCCTCTATGTTAAAGTGAGTTATCATTTTGCACAAAGTTCACCATCTCTTTGACTTTGTAATTATGCTCTCTCATGACTTTGCTGTCAGGAACATCGGATAACCCACTCTTTGAACTTATGAAGCAGAGTCTTGCCAGCCATTGCTACTCACTTATCTTCTAACATAAATAAAGCTTTATTAAATACTTTTAGTGAACATTTCATGGTCGGGCCAGCGTATTTCCTATGGGTATCGAAACATTTTTTTATCGCTCATGCCCTACTTATATTTATCCACATAGATTATACAAATTCTGAACGTGAATTTGTCGCCAAATTTGCCATCAATTTTTAAAATACCAGGAAAGATATTGATCTCCGAACAACATTCTAAGTAAATAACGGTCGCTATCTTTAGGATGGACGACTAATAATCAGACAGTAATTTGGATGACCCGAGACCTTAACTTAGAAAATAAAATATGGTCAATTTTACTTTGGTATACGTCTTACGAGGTTATGATCACAAGGTAGACCATTCGTTCCTCACGATTGGTCGCTAGATCATGTCAGGAGAACGGACCTATATTTCCAAATAAGTCAGTCTGACTTTTACCAGATCTATAGCGTTTAAGTCACAAAGATCATCCAAATTGACTCTTTATATTTAAGTTGGTTAATGTCAGTGGGCGCTAGAATTCAAGTGATTGACAAGTTAGTCGCATGTGTAAACGTAGCTTACACCTACGATTATTAACTGCTTTGAAATCCAAAATGGCCTTTTTACCGGGAGCCAATAAGAAATTCAACACCAAGATGGCCGGGGTTATCTCTCCAATAAAGCAACGTGTAGCCTAGGAACACAATCATGGTCTCCACATTTTAGACCATCGGCATTTTTGGGGTGCAATGAATTCCAAGCGATATTTTTCATGGCTGATATAGTGCCATAAACCAATCTAGTTTTCTTAGTGACGTAGCACTTTCCACGTGCTAATCCTTAATCGAGTGTCCATTAACGAGAAAGGCGGTCATTTTAAATTGTGGTGATATCCATTTGTGGATCTAAGGTTTCATTTGCTAAACCTTTTAAAATTTTAGTTTTTTATATTGTGATGATGGTAATATCATTATAATTTACAAAAACGTCCTTGTTCACGGATGAATTAACTTAATAATTAAAAGTAAAATAACAAGCGTATTTAAATATGTGATTAAAAGTGTAATCAATCTCTCATAAATATCATTTTGCAAAGAACATTAAAAATTTATTTACTATATATATAGTAATTATTTTGGCCATGAACTTTAATAGTTATAAAATGCTCCATTATATCTAAAACGCATCACATATTTCATTACAGTGAAAACGGTTCAGATAAAATTATAAACGAAATTACTAACATAAAAATAAAAACGTTTATACCATTTTAATTAGCATATCTTATGATAATACTTCCTCTTCGCCTCTCCCACCCCGAGTCGCAAAAAATATATACCCAACGAACTCATATAATTAAATTTGAAAGCCATTAGATATAAACGCAAAATTTAATAATCTACAACTTTTATTTCAATTTAATGTGTTCTGGTTTATATATAAAATATAAACGTTAGCGATGGATGGCACACCATAACAACTCAAAATATTTAACAAACCATAACGAAATAATTAAAATCTAATTATTGTACATGTATATATATATTTTATGCGATCTATGTAATATTTATATAATTTTTGCATGACATAAACCATACATACACATAGATTATATTTAGATTATTATTAATGTGTTATAATTTAATTAAATGTAATTAATACGAGTATATATTTCTTGATGAACATTGTTCGGAGTAAATCATGTAAATCGGTAATTTTTTTTTCTACATAAACATAATTATTACATTACACCCTATATCTATAAACGAATCGAAATATGAGTGGGGAATAAAATGTATCATAATTTTTTTCTAAATATTAAATAATAAAAATTTAAACATATTTTATAATGTTGAATTCAGGGAGGGTGAAAAATAAAGTTTAATTACATAAATAAAAAAAAATAAAAAACGCTAGAAATTGAACATACAAATATGTACTCCTCCCACTAACCGTTAAAAATAAAAGACAATAAAAAAACGAATAATTTCCAAATACTAATATTCGTTTGTTTGTAATAAACGCTAAGCAAGCAAACGAATAAAACAAATAAATTGAATAATGTCAAATAAAACGAACAAACAATTTTTAAATTTCCATTTTATTACCGAAACGACATTTAGACAAATAAATACAAATAATAAACGAATAGCAACCAATAAAATGAATATAATAGTTTTCAATATTTGAATTTTAACAAAGCAAACTATTATGATAACTGCTTCCAATATTAAGTTAGAATTTTAAAATATGAAAGTATTTTTATTTTATAAATTCAACAAATATTTGCCAACAAATTTTAAGAGTGGAACTTGTTCGAGTAAGTATATGTGCATTATGCATATACAGATTGTACTTTTATAATTTTCTAATTTTATTGCAGATTTTACTTTTTTTTGCCTGATTTGACATTTTCCAATTTTAACTTATGAGAGCCTTTAATATATATTCTTGTTTCTGATCTAACACACATTCTTAAGCCTTCAGCTCATGCTTTGATATCATACTTTCTAGACTTGATCAGAAGACCTTTCGTAAGGTTTTATGAAAAGTTTTAAGCTTGCTATCATAACTGACCAGTGTTTCCATTGGTCTTACCATTGGTTAATTGGCTGGGATAATATTATTTTCTGTCTTCTCTTCAATTTGAGTTTTTATATTAAGAATGAGAACACAGAATAATTTTAACAGTTTTTGAGCAGATTAGTGTCAGCATTGATCGAGGATTTATTTTCCTTCATGTTCATCGACTAACGCTTTTGATAGAGTAGAACATGCTTCACTCTTAAAGAAGTTGTATTACTGGCTTTATTTACCTGGCAATTTGGTTTAAAGCTCACAACTTACTTCTGACTGATAAAACTAAAACAATTTTTGGGCAAGTGTGTTGATTGACGCAAATCTAAATTATAGAAGTCCCATATTGAAAGTTTGAAATCCAATATATTATTGGCATTCAAGAATCTTTTACACTTTTTCAGGTAAGTTTATTTTTGTCTGGTAAGTTCTACTCTTTTTTAAGGGCTTACATGTTCAAATGGATCTTGAAACTTCTTCCGAACTTCTTGCTTGTTCGACAAAAACATATATTTAGGTTAATCACTTATCAAATCATGCTATCTCCTTTTTGGCTTATCTATCAAAAACTGGCCATTTTGCCACTTTAACACATGTTTGTATTCGAGGTTTAAATTAATATTTTTACCAACTACCCCGATTTAAAACTTCGATTAAACTCACAATTCAGAAAATACCTTCCAAACTTATATCTATAGAGTTTTTGTAAACATTTATTCGATGTGTTCTCACCTATCATGTTAACAAATTACCGGTTGGAATAAAAAAATCTGGCAGCTTCTCTGCTTTTTCCAAAGTCCTTATATAATGAGTGTGAATAACTAAGAACGTATAGCTTCTATTTTTACGGTCTATCGCAGTACCACATGACACTTGTCTTGCTGTTTCACAAGTGAGGGTGTTGGTTTACCTTTTCAATGCCAGTGTTTCTAGCCTATTACATCGCTGAATCTGCGCTTAGGAAAAGATGCTTCCCACAACCGCACTATCCGGTTTTAGTTGGAGGACCCTACCTCACATAGCAAGTCCATCTGCTCTGCATTTATCCTTCACGTCCAAGTGACAAGTGAATCAGATAATTTAGATTATGTAATGCTCATTTATCTCGTTAAGAGATGATCAGCCACCAATGCCACTTTTGACCAAAAAATTGCTCCCTATGACCTGATTGCCGTTTGACTGCCCATACATATATTACAATATCATTTAAAGATATATCACACTATACCTCAACTAAGTCAGGAATTCCTTAACCAATATAACTTCAGCTTGGCACATGCTGCAGTAATCACCTATTCTCTCAAGACCCAGAAAGGAATAAAATTTGAACACCCTTTCGAAACTTTAAACTGGTAAATTATAATCGAAGTTAGACTCTTCCTTTTTTAGTAAACTGATTCTAATCGAGTGAGTTGCATGAACACAACAGTGAGTCGGATGGCTGAATTTTCTACCGAAAATATTGACCAGAAAAAAAATTCTAAAATTCGCTTTAGTGTTGTTCTCAGCGCTCGCTTATGTGCATACAAGCCATTTTTTGCACCTTTTCATCCTATTTTTGTAAGTTACCTTGCCCTGTTTTTGTCTCTATGGTGTGTATTAGTTCTAATTTGAGACCTCATCTATATTACCAATGGTGTTCCTGCATGAGTACATCGCTATAATAGGGCATATAAAGGGCCTGCATATAATCTATCGAATTATATATTATATATATATATATATATATATATATATATATATATATATATATATATATATATATATATATGTATATATATATATATATATATATATATATATATATATATATATATATATATATATATATATAATTCTATCGAATTATATATATCTATAGTTGTTTCTTTGAAAGCGTTGCTGACTTGTAAACGCACAGTGTGGTTGCGTAAATGAATAGGACTGGGCGTTTAACGAAATCTTTGATAGGAGAAAATCATTAAATCTAGCATACATTTTAATGCCTCGCACAACCTGCCAAACGGCGTATTTATAAATACCGAGTGTGTAATCTTGCGTGATGTATATATTCATAGGATCGAGATGATACCGACAAAGTTTTGGAAATAAGATGAAGATGATCATCTTATTACATAACCATTCTATGTAAAAATCACGAGTTTAACTAGATTTAAGAACATTAAAGATATTCTAGTCGCGTCGCGGGTGATTTAATTACGATGAGTAGGGTACTGACTCCCGAACTAAATAGACATACGAAAAATTAAAGAAACCTTTAAGAATCGTCTCCGGTCTTATACCGATTGTTAAGATACTTGCTTACCACACCGCGGTTCCGAATTCATTTTTTGCCACTGACCAAAAAGTATATAAAAATAAATTGAATACATTCATCTTTTACCGGTGACTAAATTGTGTGAAAACAAAAGATCGTTGGGAACATTTGCCAATTCATAACAATTAGCTCAAAAGTAATTTGATTGCTTAAAATTCTATATTTTGTTGGATCTTAGGAGGATTATAGGTTGATAATATAAGAACACTAAACGTTTACAGTTTCCGTACATCTGTTTGCAAACATTTGAGTTATTAGAACCTGAAATAAAACTTTTAGAATGATTTTAGAAAATTGATGAAATCCAGGTTGCTTCGAGTCGTGAGATAGCTTAACAACTTTCTGAAACAACTATATTGCGCCCACCAGACGATCATTAAATGAGCGATCATTGTATAGTTCGCCTTTCATTTTAAAATCATCCAAAGTCGGTTAGATATTCCTTAATAAGTATAAACTATAATAAGTATAAAACGGAAATTGACAAGATATGTGGAATATACCAACTTACGAAAAATACACCTAAAAACAATAAATTACAGCGTAGCTTATTAAATATTGATACAATAAGCCTATATTAGTACAGGAGCAAGTCCAATCGGAAAAATTTATTCTCCCGTTTTAATATCAACAATTTTAAATTTTGCTAACGAACTTGCCTAAACAATGAGGCTAATATTTTTTATTATTGTACATTACAGCTGGTATTAAGACTACGTTGTTATTGCAATTAACAGCTATAAATTAAGTGCTCCAATATTTCAAATTGAATAGGTCTATAAGTTCCTACTTTATCTAAAAAAAGATTGCTAATAGCTATGATATAGTAGAGCCAGCAAGAAAGAAACTATTATTTTTACATGGTTGGGTCTCTATGTCTTCTAACTAAACAGCAGTTGATTATAATTTTAAAAGTAAAACTAAATTATGATAAAATTTGGACTAATGCTGTGTGCCTTAATCGACTTTTCAAATTGTTCAAGCTTCCGCTATTGCCTGAAAGGTGGCAGCTGAAAAGTAAATTTTCGAGGTACATTTTTGGTGACTTTTCACAAAAAGTATAAAATAACTATAATAATTTTAAACTATAAATGAACAATAATACTCTTTGGTTTAGGTTAGTTTAATGTTGAGCGAGAAGTGACTTTTGTAGTAGTTCCATCTATCTACATAACGCATGAACTAACTCGTTATAATTTAGTTAAGTTAGTTTAGTCGAATAAAGCACACAGCCTTAATATAATATAATTATATAAAATAAAAAATATATTTATAATATAAAAAATATTATTTGTAGTATGAGACAGCATAAGTACAATTTTTAACCCCACCCTATAATATTGAAAAACATGCAAACAAAATACAGTTTCATGAATTCGTATCTAACAACTAAAAATACCGAAGTAGCCGTTCTCGAGAAACCTTAAATTTTATTTTTATTCCTTTATTTGATGCGAAATATGTCAAAACTACATTACTGAGATTATTTCCTAAAAGTCTAAGGTTCGAGAATTCGAGACTCGAGAGTATAATAACCGGAAAGTAATAGTATGGTCACTGGTAGTGAAACAACGCGCATGCGCTTCTAATTTTGTATCACGCCCACTTACGCGATGTGCTTTTTTGCGATTCATTATTTGTTGAATGCGGTAGATCGAGCGGAGCATGGACATTATTTATATTTTTTCAATTTACAAAAACTTAAAAATAAAATAAATTTTGGTAATTTTCTTAAAAAAACTCGGTTTTTTTAAATTTTTAACTACAAAATAAATTAACATACCTCCATTTTGTTCGTCGATTTTGAAACCATGTTTTCACTTGTGCATCGGTCATTTTTAAACCTCGTGCTAATGCCGCCCGTTCCGCTGACGCCAGGTACTTTTGTTTATGAAACCGTTTTTCTAGTTCGGCTACTTGTATCCGGGTAAATGATGTACGTGGTTTTTTCCGTTTTGGTGGTGTACGATTTTGATACGGATGACCAATACGGCGTGCAATTGGAAATGCGGCTGCAATGTAATAATAAGAATATGTTAAGTTTAAAGTTTTAATACATTTTTTGTGTATTCCCCAATCATATCTATTTTCGGAAAAACCCTTATCAAAAATTCAAAACTTTTTTAAAACTAAATATCAAAATCATGTATATAAATAAAAATACATTTATAACGAAAGTTTAGTCTATAAGTTCGTCGATTTTCTTGTCAAATTTTTTTCTCAAAATATAGAGATTCGACTAGCATATAATATGCTTTATTATTGTGCTTTAGCATATATTTATATACATGTACATAAACAATTTTCATTTTGATCGTTTTAAAAAACAAAAAGCTCATATCAAAAAAGTTACAACTTTCATCTCGATGGTATATTATTAAAGATGCGATACGATACATAATATAATTTATGGTATGAGCCAGCAACTTTTTTATTTTATGTTTAAACATATTATATACATATAATATGCAAAATGACAAGTCAAATTTTTAAAATGTCTATTTACAAATTTTATTTTATTTTTTTTTTAGGTTTTGTCTATTTTTGTCTTTTAAGTTAAAAATAAAATTTAAACATAAATAAATAAGCATGTAACCACAAGTAATATTATAGCTCGTAAAAATAAAAATATGCAAAAGCTTGGCTCGTAAAAAAGCAAAATAAATAAAATTGAGTGTAAAAGAATATGATGATGCATAGAATATGATTACATAGACGTACTCTGGAACTGGAATATAAGTAGTAAAATTGATAGTAATTACTATTATTATTACGTGTATTATTATTATTATTATTTTTATCTGCTGCATAATATTATTTTATTATTTCGATATAATATAAGTGGAAGTACTTTGTTGTAAATTTTTAAGTGATATGAACTTTTTAAATATTCCAGTGGTGTAGTTACCATAAATTCTTGTTTTATTGTAATGCATGCGTTTTTTTGAAGATTTTAGTGATAGAGTAGAATTTACACATAATCTAAAAATATTATCCTTTTTTAAATTAAGAAAGCATGAATTCATTACTGGTAATGATTAATAAAGGTGTCTTCATATATTAAAAAATAAAATAGTTACAATCCAAAGCCTTAAGTATATGTATTAGCAAATTATGATTAATCTGGTCAAAGGTCTTGTTGAAATTAGTGTAAACCCCCCGCATAACACTACCATTTAATAGTTACTCCCAATAAAGTCCGGGAGAAAACCATGCCGTTTGGGAGAAATTAATTACTTAGGTAAAAATATAATCACCATTTACCTAAGTCTCAAAAGTAATATTCAAAAATTGAAATGTGAATGTAAAGTATTTCATTAAGATAAAAAAAGCTGGGATCTATTATAACCAATTTTTTTTTTAATTTTCTCATTAAAGTATAAAAAATTACATCCGAAATCAAAAATTTAAAATTTCAGTCCATTATAGTTTTAAAAATCTATTTAAAGATGATCATCTTAATAATGTCATACAATGTTGTACTTATCTCATCTCTGCATAATTTTTTTATCTGTTTCTTATTCGCATTTTAATGATCCGACAACACAAAATTCTTTTGAATTTTTTTTTAAATTTAATTTTAAAGTAAACAAATAAATAAGACGAGTTTGGCGGTGCGCGCTTAAGAAACCACCGTATAACATAAATTAATTTAAAATTCCAGTAGCAAATGTATATTGTAAATTGCATTTTATAAAGTTAAAAATAAAAAATAAAAACTCAGTGGGTAAATTGCCTAAGGGCCATCGTTGAGGTCGAAAACTTGTAATTTTATTTATATTCGTTACACAATATATGTTTTAGTTAATTGATAAAAATTCACAATAAAATTGTTTGAACACACACACAATTGAGTTGTGAGAGCTTTTAATTTATCAATGTTAAATTTACTAAGCTCATTAAATTTTATTATAATTTTTATGCTCCTGTTAATATCCCCACAAAAATATACGACTATGTGTTAAACTATATATATGTTCGTAAACGAGATAAAATTTTAAAATTCCATTAAATTTAATAGACCTCCCACAACAACAACAACTCGATTTTATCAGAAATATGAAAAATGAAAACCAGAGCTTTTTCCAATACACCACCCACACCCAAAATATTATGATTATTTATTACACATTTATCGTGAACCCTTATATATTATTTTGATATAGCTTTTAATATTTGTTTGATCCCTTAGTTTTGTTCGTATAGTCTGGGGAGGAGGTAGCTTGTTATCTGTTTTATTATTAACCCCTTGCATATTTTTTTTTGGGGGGATTCATCGTAAATTTGCCAAAAAATAAAAATAATTTTATGATTATTTTTTCAGATTATGAAAATCATATTTTTGTTATGTACCATTTTGTGGTGCGTGGTCGGATTGGGCCATAAACAATAATATAAAAAAGGGTAAATTATTATTATGCGAAATGTAATCATTGATATTTGAGATGTTTGTGATAAAATGTGATAAGGGTTTATTTTTAGCGCAAAAATTATAAGGAGATGTAAATCTTAGAGCTATTTGGGTATTTGTTTTTGAGCTTAGAGCACTTTAATTTTCCTAACATAAACAAATTTTTACAACTTGAAGGTAATTGTATTAAATTTAAGTATTAAAATCTTTATCTGAATCGATGGAACTCTTTTAAAAATTCTATGGCCAAAAAGTGGAGACCATGAGTCCCAAGGCTTTACAGTGAATTTCAGTATGGCATGTTTTCTTGAGCATCTGATGAACAAGGATCTCGGCTTAATTATTATAGTGATTCAAAGGTAGTTGTTAAGGGAAGGTTATGGGTCATCCAAGATGTGAAATCATATTTAAAAAAAGTCTAGTTAACCAAGATGGTAAAACATATTATCAAAATTTGGCTATCAGTAACTTTAAGCTTTTTAGAAACGAATCCCTATGTTGATGATATGAACGCTCTATTGGATGTATTACAACTTTTAGATATCAGAGAGTTGCCTAGGCGACACAAGGCATGGAACCCTCAAATA
This sequence comes from Tipula confusa, assembly GCA_963556175.1. NCBI lineage: Eukaryota > Metazoa > Arthropoda > Insecta > Diptera > Tipulidae > Tipula > Tipula confusa. Next base: position 214,890,021 of record OY744475.1, on the reverse strand, counting down.
ATTGGTTTCATGAGGAGAGCCGTTTCGATATCAAGCAACAGTGTATCGCCTTTGCTTTTACTTAATACAAATTTTGTCCCAACTGAACATTGCACTTTACCATGAAAATTCAGCTTATTCTGTGCACATCTATAACAAAGCAAGGCCATTGCTGGCATAGCAATTATCATCTACCACAAATAATTAGAATATGATATTCAACTGAAATAATGTCATTATACGTAAGACGGATTCCAATACAGAGCATCAGCGCTATCTTTGGTGGAGATTTTTAATTTTGTTTTTGGTTTGTGTTAGTATTAATTTTTTGTTGAAAAAGGCTTAGTATCGCTTTGAGCTGTCAATGAGCAACAACATACAAAATATTTTTTTGCATCGTCTTTTCGTGCTTTAAAATTTTTTTCTCTAATTTATCGAGAAAGAAAAACATTGATCCTTCGAAATGGATCTCGTCGTAATCACGTGTCAGTGCAATAGTTATTTTTTTGAAAGCGAATAGTTTTTAATTTTAATCATCATACCAGACACAGATTTTAAAAATATACAACACCTGGGAGTGAGCCGATCATCAATTTAAGGTTAACAACCACAAATCAAAGTATTCAATTAAACATTGAGCGTCTTGATCCTTCGGTAATCGATAAGGATTCGTTAAGAATCTTAAAAGCAGAGAAACCCAAGTCGTCCACAGGTTTCCAAAACAAAATAATGTATGCATTGCCACATTTAATATGAAATACTCGTAAAAGTATTAGTGGTGTCGTTAGATGTCACGTATTGCTCGATTCGGCCTAGTTTTATAAGCTAGGCCTTAGTAGATATTTTATGGATTAGAAAACAGCGCTTACTCCAAGCGGCCAATAGGTTAAATGAAATTTAAACTCGAGTTAAGCAAAAAGTTTTCGTCAGACCCGAGTTTCGGATTATTTGATACAAGAGGAATTTAGAAATGTTCGTAAAGTTATGTGTATTTCGCAAGAAAGTGTTCGTTAAGTTCTTGGGCTCCAAACACGTAAAGCTTAAACATAATTCGCATAATCTTCATGAAATTAAATTTGGATGGATCGCAGCGGATAAAGTCTTTGTTTTCCCTCGTATTTGACGCCACTTTAGTAAAACTACCTCGGACAGTTTGTTAAATCCAATTATGAATGACAGTCCAACAATTCAAATTGATATTTTATTTTGTTCCGTTTTCGGCTTTCCTGCTTTGCAACAACTGCAGATTTATCAAAGATGCCTCGAAAAGTCAAATTAGATGAGAAAAAATCCTACCTGAAGCGTATTTTATAGTCGAACCAAACCGCTTTTCGTATTTTGATGTCTTACGGCTTCAACGCGAAGGTATGAACATCTTGAATTTAATCTTCGCAAAAGATTTTTGAAAATGATGCACTTTTATAGGAGCCAATTTTTACGGAGAGTCGGGAGACAAGTACTAAAATTGACAAGAATGACTGAAAAAATTTAATTCGGTTATAGCGACACCGATTGATCCATTGACTTAATGCAATATTTGAGGATATTAAAAATTGAATAGAGCGTGGTCAAATTCCCTCGTTTCGTCTATTCTTCAAAGTCGAGTGTAATTCAATTTCACAGATTTTTCGATGTATCAATTACTGCATACGGATATTGGGCTTACGTGAGATGTTTATCAAATCGTTAAAAAATCGTTTGTCACTTACTATGTGAAAAATCTTTTGATGTACCAATCGCTTCCTCGACTTGAATTGTATGCAAATTTTTAAAAAGCTTTTGCATCGTATCATTTCTGAGCTAGAAATAAAGTTATCTTGCGTGTTTTGCTGGACCTTTTCTCTCGGGGGATGTTACTAGAAAAAATAATTAATGATCCTGGGATTAAGGCTCAGATTCTTTGTCGGATATAAAAACAAATTTGCATGCATATCAGAAAAGTCCTGAAATTGGTGAAATATCCAAAAAATAATTCTCATTTAATTTTGATCTGTGTAAGACGCCAATTTCGACAAATTGTCCGCATTTACACATAAAGAGCTTAACCGATCGCTAAAAGGGCTCAGCCCGTTTATAGATGACTATAGATGACAAGTTGTGCTTATTGCCGGATCTCAAATTAGCAAAAAATAATTTTTTGCTTTTTGAGTACAATTCATTTAAGGAACCATCATGCTGGACCATAGGCTTCAAGCTTTGGCCAACCACAACTTTGGGTTCTAGAAGGTAGTAACGTGGCTCGTCAAATGGTTTATCACTGTATTATTGGTTTCCGTCATTGCCGCATTCACTAGCCGGCTTAGCGGGTACATCATACCAGATCTTTCGTTAATTTAGGATTGCTCAAAACAGTTGTACAAAGGCTCGCAACTTTACCGATCGAGGGTTAAGTGTATTATTTGACATTTACGGCTCTTGTTGAGTTCTCTATAGAACATACTGTAAAAAAAAGTAAATCATGTAATATAGCTTATAAATAGTTCAATTCTCCACGGTGTCATTGAAATACTCCAATAAATGCAATTATTTTACTTAACTGGTTAAAAACTGAAGGCACTCATCGGGCAATCAAACCCATAATGGCCTTTTAAAAATAAATAAATTCACGTTTTATTACCAACAGACAAATCTAACGACCATTTATTTATGTATAAATCATAATGCATTTAACTGACTTTATGTTGACCTACATCTCGCAAAATTTTATTGAGCTACTGAAAATTATATTTAATTAAGGTTTTCGTACAAATACTCGGTTGATTAGCACAAGAAGCTTTTTAAAGAAACGAATTCATTCCAACTTTTTTTTTACAATATAATTAACGAAAAATAAATTTAATTTTTAAGAAACTTAAGCAAAAAAAAATGTAATTACTGTAATCACGGTTATATTATAAAACAAGCCCTGAGGCACTATATAAATTTATATTGGTTTGGTCTTTTTTTTTTCTTTTTATATTTCTTTACCTGGAACTCCAGTATATTTATGCTATACACATATCTTACCTATATCTACAGTTTACAGTATATATATGAATTAAATACAAAATCGAAGACAATTTTCGTCGGTTTCGACTGTGTATATGTGTGATTGCGTGCTATCAAATCCTACATACAATTCCGTATAAAAATCATAAAAATAATAATTTCAGTTTTTGCGGGATCGAACCTACATTTTTATTTTTATAGAGAGATTAGAGGTCCCGACATTAAAAATTTAATGAATTTAATTCGTACGACATTATTATCTTAGGGAATGGCATTTTAAGGTCGGCTGGTGATTTTAGGATGAAAAAAAAACACTATGTGATTAGGTTTCAATTAAATAAAATTATTTGTCTAATTTGTTTATAAAATATGATGGTTAACTGACACGAAATCTGGATTAATTAATATAATTATGTACCACAAGACGGATAAAATTTTAAGCGGACTTAAAGTGACCAAGAATGTTAATATATGCGGCGATGAGCGCACGGGTAGACGATATAACCTTCTTATAAGATTTTATAAAACCGTTTCAAATTCTAATTATTTTTAATAATGTCAGCTAACTATATTATTATGGTTGTGGGTATTTTTTGTTGCTGTTATTACTTATAATAATTATTATAACTATTCTTATTATTTATATGTATAGTTTCTTTGCGTGATTCTGATTAAATTTTATAAAATAATAGTAATTTTATAGTTTTTAAATTGGTTGTTGTTATTTTTGTTTTTTTAAGTTGAAACTTATTGTTGTATTTATATATGGTGAGTAATAGATCCGAGTATATCCACCACGGTCGATAAATATATAATTGAAATTTTAAAAGTTTAAATCGTGCAGTACCTCTATAGATATTTGAGTGTTAATTTTTATTCTTGTTTGAACAAAGGTTGATATACGGGGTGTTTGTTTTTGTAACCTAAAACTTTCAAATATCTCGCAAAATATTGCCGTTCCGCGAGGAAGACTTTCGAAATCTTAAATAGAAATCCTTATTTTTTATTGACATTATTATTTGTCTAAAACATTCTATTTGAGTTAGATGGCGCTGTAATCAACGAATTTCTATTTTTTTCTAATTTTCAAATTGCGATTCCAGATTGTCACATATCAGTGTATAAAAAATTTGTGTTGATTTCTAAAACCGGCGACTTATCTCAGTCAGGGCGAACATAAATGCAACAAAACCAGTTTTTCATGTTACGTATTGTTGTTTTACTGTGGATACAAAAAAATTGTAATTCGGGATCATGGGGTCAGCTCTTTAATAAATACAACTGGGAAAGATACGAACCTGAGGAGAAAGCACAATAGAAAATTTTGAATTTAAATCCAAGTTCTTTTTTTTGTGCCATGTTCTGCACATATAGTATGAATCAGGAATTGGTCATAAAACGGTTAATTCTATTGATTTCTAATGTTTAATTAATTTTTTTAAAACCTTTAAACGGGACGATTCACATCTGCCAGAATGAAAGCGTGCGTGAATAAACGTTTGAGTCCGAGATTTACCTTGAGCAACTTTGTGCCGTAAGTATTGATCATTATGCTATTAGCAGCTGATAAAACTAAAAAAGATGTTGAAAAGCGTCGCACAGAAAAGCGTCGCACCGACGGTCTGCTCCTGTGTCTATGAGAAATGTTAAGTTGTTTTGTTTGTCATGTAAGTGAAGACGTTCACAAAACGGCAATCTTTGTTTTCACATATATCGACGAGATTTTCATCGCATCACAAAATGAGGAATGACACAAACGCCATTTGGAGTAATTTTTCCAATGACTCGAAGATTTTGGCGTCAAGATTAAGAGTTCGAAATGCATTTTTGGTTCGAGTTCACTTGATTTTCTCAGTCACACAATCACTCCTAATGGTATTCTAACAAAAGAGAGGGTTAATGCCATTACGGAACTTCCAGTCCCAAATTCAATCAAGAGAATCCAACAGTTTATCGGTAGAATATATAACTACCATCGGTTTATACCGATACTGTCGGAAATTTTGCTCCAAGAAAAAAAAATTGGAAACATAACCTTGTTACATCCGCTGAACGACGCTAAGTTCAGTATCACAACTGATGCATCAAACGCTGCTGTTGGATCAGTACTATACAATAATACAAAAACGTAAGTTGGGAACCACATGGATTCTTTTCCAAGAAACTTACGGAAACTGAACGAAAATACTCAGCATTTGACAGGGAATTACTTGCAATATATCTATCTATAAAAAACACTTTAGATATTTTGTAGAAGGTCGAGATTTAACCATCTACACCGATCACAAACCTCTGACTAGAGCACTTCAGTCTAAAACTGAACGTAATCCTAGACAAGCACGACATTTATATTACGTCAGTCAGTTTACCACGGATATCCGACATGTAAAGACAATGTAGTGGCGGATACATTATCCCGCACGATCGACAACAAAGCCGCACCAGACGACAATCTAACAAACACAATCGAAACAGTTAAAGCAAATTTCGACTATCTCACGATCACTCAGGCACAAAAAGCTGACTTAGAACTTCAGAATTTACTTTCTGGTTTCTTTTTCTCACTGGACACAATCTTGTTTATCCTGCCAAAGTTCGAAAGTTCACTTTAGGACAATTCGAAATTCCATCAGGTTGATTTGAACATATTCACCTGGACATAGTAGGACCTCTTCCACCGTAAAAAATTACATTATTTACATTATGATTCGGAGTTCCGCTTGAGATCACGACAAACCAAGGAACGCAATTCGTGTCCAAACTGTTCGTCAAATTAACGAAACTTCTTGAATCACGTCGCATACGAACAACCGCTTATCACCCGAATGGTATGGTCGAACGAATCCATCGGCAGCTTAAAGCTGTACTCTAAGTTCAAGGCAATACAATACATTGGAGCTCAGAAATACCTATTGTTCTACTTGATATTTGAGCCACGGTTAAAGAAGATCTTAATTGCTCACCAGCCGAGATGGTTTACGGTCAAACTATATCAAGCTTCACCGGGTAGCTTGAAAATCATTATTCTTTATTGAAAATCCTCTTGCCTCAATCAGCAATTGACACAATCATCGACCAACTACGCAGCACTATGCAAATTCTTGTCCCCTCTGCAACAAGACAACCTACTCATAACGATATATTTTTTCCAAAATCGCTCGAAAAATGCGACTTCGTTTTTGTAAGAGTAGACTGGATTTCAACCTCCGTACGAGGGACCATATAAAGATTACGATGACACTTTGTTATTTTGATCAAAGGAAAACAACAACCAGTGTCTATATTATAACGACGGTGGATGAGTGTGTCGTTATTTTAATTATTCAGAATTAGACGTCTGCAGTTTCGATCTGATGAGGAGACGTCATAATTTTGTTAAAAATTATTTGTTATCTCATCAGGCCATGGCGACCGAGTGCTATGTGTAATTGCTAAATACTTTACGCTCTATATTTATGTACAGTGTACATGTGGCGTTAGCGAATTATACGAATGTGAACGAAATAATTGAATAACTGTAGCAATTGTCTTTCTTACTCTAATTGAAGTGATACCGTAAGAATATGACTTGCTTATATGACGTTAAGCTTACTCTTTGTGAAAACCATTGCGATCTCGTAGATACCCAGAGTCAGTGTTTATATTTCATATATTTTTACTACAAATTGATGTAGCTAGAAAATTACTGCAAACTCTAGCCACTCATATGAATGCATGTCTTTCTGCGTTAAAGGGATTAACAAATATGCCGATAAAATGTAGAAATGTGAAACCGGGTTTCCTGCTAATGGTGAAAAATGTACAAGCATAAAAACCCCAAAGTTTCAATCTTAAATCCAAAAATGCATTTTGAAATAATTTAATATTTTTTGCATTTTAGCTCAAACATTAACATTTGTTCAGTAAGTTAGTTTCTTTAAAACTCGTAAGTTAGCATCCTCCGCAGTAACTGAGTAGTTTACTGGGTCTTTATCTCTTCCATATCTTATTATCATGGTTCTTTCACTTTTATGGATTAAGATAAGGTAATAAATGGCAACCAGTCTATGGATGTAAACATTTCCTTCCCATACATTTGTTGAACTTTCTCAATATCTTCTAGGGTAATATTTTTTTCTGGTAGTGTATATATTTCTGATCAATTTATGTTGTCTGTATTCTTCAAGCTTGCGTTCAAACATGGTAAAATAATTTTCTGTTTAAAAAATGTTCACCACAAATTAAGACACATAGAGTTGAAATATCCTCAACTCGAGGCAAAAATATGACGAGGCAATCAACTTAACAAAACAAAACTTTTTTCATAATATACAGGATATACTTCGTGGTGAAAATTTCTGAACCCGAAATTTTTATCATGCATGAACACAGCTTTAGTGTCTTTTGCCGATTTACAGTCATACTTTTTAGGTGTGCTTCAGTTGCTGGTAAGTCAAATTTAATTTTAACATGAGTTTTCTTTAATGAATCTGGTACATGGATACCTCCAGCTTTATAAAATATAATTATCCGATTATAAGCATCTCAAATGCTTTAAAAATTGTTCTTAATTAGAACTGTTTATATATATATATATATATATATATATATATATATATATATATATATATATATATATATATATATATATCAACATTTTCAGCACTACCCGACACAGTACTTCAGTACTACAGATGTGATTAACAAATTTTTTAATGTTAAAACTAAGAGATACCTTGAAGTTTATATAGACCACCGTTTAGTGGACTCAGCAAATTAAGATCTACGCGTTCTGAACCGACCGACGGTGTGTATTACACATATGTTAAAACTGAAAACCAGTAACTTCAAACGTAAATTCACTGCATTTCAAAATATTACATCATGATTTGGTATTGATTCGTATTATATTTCTAGTATATCAATTAGTTCATCATTTCATTCATCATTTGCTAAGAAACATTGACTTTGCTGTTCAAGCTGAAACGGAAAAACGTATTCTAAACTACTAAAAAACTATGGTATAGACGGCTTATATACTTGTCTAACCGTCTCTGTTCGAAACTTTTTAATTTTGCAAATCTTCTGACAGTTACTAAAAAAAGGTATTAAAAATACAAAATGGAAGTCAATCAATATTGTTTTAATCTGATTTAGCAACGGCCCTTAGTGTTAGTAGCTAACAATCTTCCAAACGAGTTTTATTGATCGTTAATAGACGATATTCTGCAATAATAAACACCGTCGGAAAACTTGGGACATAAATACTTACATTATTTAAATTGGTAATGGAGAAGTTCTAAAATTACGGAAGACTCAACGATTCAACGAAGAAAGATCTATGTTCTAATTGGACAATAATATTTTCCGCCATATTTAAACAAACCAAAAAAAAAAATTAATAAAGACTATTAGTTGAATCTTCATGTTTAATTAGATGTTCATCCAAGTGTAACAATATAATAAACTATTTTGTTGTACATGTAACTATATAGCATAAAAATCGGTTAGCAACAAATTCGATTATTAAACTAATTTTAATTTTATTTTGACTTTTTTTATTGTTAAAATTACAAATTGTAATTTACTTTTGATTATTATACAAGTAAATTGAGGATGTTGATTGAAATAAAGTATTTTTTGTTATACACATATTATCTAATGTTAAGGTATATATAATTATAATGATGGCGACTATAATTGTCATTAAATGGTTGTTTTCATAAAATAATTTGATTCTAAATATGTATTGTGTTAAGTGGAAAAATAAAACGGTGATAGAAAACTTTAAAAGTTACAGCCCAATATTTTTCCAAAACAATGCACACATATAAAGATATTTATTACATTTTTTAACTCCCATGATTTTACCACCAAATATTCGAGTGACAAAAAATGTCATGTTGGGCAAATTATTATTAATGTTTGAGGTATCAAATTATGTTAAGTAAATTTTAAATCTAACAACTTTAAATTTAAATTTTAACTTTAAATTGTAAAGTGGTTTTGTTGGAACCACTGCTTCGACGCTTCGTCGAAAATGATTTTTTGTCATAAATTGGTTGCATCAACTTAAAAATAAAAAATATATTTTAGAGAATTAACTTAAGAAACGGAACTAAGATCATCAATTTTTGCTTCGATTTCAAAAAGTTGCGGATAATTGAATATTTAATCATGATTTTATATTTTTACTTAAATTTTAAATAAAAATACACGTTTTGTTGCGCCCTTGGGACGAGTACAAGAAATGTAATTAATAAAGAGCAATAAATTAGTGACTGTAGATCTACCAGAAAATCATCCATGCTGTCAATAGATCACGTTTCACTGTCAATATTTCTTCTGTCCTAAGTGGTGTCATCTATTATTTTTTGTAAAAGCTCTATTTTTATAAACTACTCCGCTAGATGTCATTACCATATATTGAGTATGATTTTTTGCTGCTAGTTGCCATAGCATATTTATTTAAACCCATTGCTGCCAACGTCGTTTGCTGCAAAATAAGTGCCTACGAACGTAACCCAAAAAGTTTAATCAGCCCTAAGAACTAAAGATTCGAACTGCACGCCCTGCGATCAGTTCTAATTTCAAGTGGTACGCCCAAATCAAACAAAAATCGTTGCCTTTTTTCAGCTGTGTATCTTTTATGAAATAATTGGAACATTGCGTAAATCGAACTTTTATCATTAACAAAAATGAAAACCGTTACATAAAGACAAGAGTCCTATACTATATGTCAGTATTTATAGGTTAAAATTTATTATTAGGAAAGGTCACGTGTCGGTTTTGGTTATTGGTAGGGTCATGTTTTTCTCCAATATCCAATATCGGAAAATATTGAAGGAAATTTTGCCAGTATAAAGCCATTTGTGTTGTCGTTACTGAAAGATTTGGGTAACTGCGTTTTTTACAAGGCGCAGTCATTCCATTTACTGCTTTACGGTACCAATTGGTCTCTTAACATAATCGTTAACAAATTGGCACACATGATTGGTCCGATTATTGACATCAAAATAAATACATGAGGAAAATGGTGTCTGCAATATAATATATTTGTGCATCCATAAAGTAGTTAATAGCGTTTCATTTAATATAAAGTCGAGCATTCAGCTAGTATGTGTAGTATAATTATTTCAACTTAGACTCTGGACTCTTCGTGTGTCATTTAACGAAGGCCTGTTTCAAGGTATCGTAACAATATATTATGGGTTACTTCTACAATTACTCAATTAATCTACTTATCTTATTAATTGCTCAATTGTTCAAATTAGTTCACAGTATTTTGTGTACACCGATTTTATGTTCTAAAATTTTTATTAACTTTTATTTTACTAATAAAATATTGATATTTTGGTGCAACAGTATGAAACAACATAATCAGCTGCGGTTTGTTGATTTTCCATTTTTAAACCCAATTAAAATGATAAAATCAAAATGCCAACAATTTTTGAAAATATTTTCATGCGACTATAAAATCAAAGTAGTTTAGTACAATAGTGCGAAAACAATAGAAATAAATTGCGCAAAAAAATTTTAATGGCCGCCGGCCATTAATAAATATTTTATGAGCTATAACTTTTTTTTGGTCTATTCAAATACATATATAATTATGAAAATATATTAAGTGTATCGTTTTAAGTGATTGCCTATTGATATGCGCCCAATCTATGTAAAATTAATTTACATTAAAATAAAACAAAACTTCATTAAAATTAAGTATAATAAACTCATTAAATATATGTAAATAGTCATTAAAATATAAAAATGAGTTCATTGCGTGTTTCGAATGGCCACCAAATATTTTTGTGTATATAAATGAGCTACCCTAAACTAAAGTCAATCATATTTAATGCGTATATGTATATTAAAATTTGTGTAGAGGAACAACGAAAAGCTCGAGCTTTTTTGTCGTTTGTACTTAAAATTATGTTCTAAAATGATTATTTACGTAGTACTTTGTTTTCAACCAGAAATGTTAGACACCCACCTAATGATTAATTTATAGTATTCCTTTGTTTTTTTTTTGTATAATCATTAACATATCATTTGTGGGTGCATTAAAATATATCTACATCGGTATATATTAACCAATTTTCTATTTTCATGAAAATTGTTATATATTTATATGCACAAATAATAATTAGAACAGATATATTTATTGATTTTATATAATTAAATTCCAATGAAAATGTAATAAATTTATTAAGTTATTAAGTTGTGAAATTCAGGAGTTGAATATAATAAATTTTATGTATATGGAATTAAATTATTATAGTTGGTTTTAAAAGGCCATTGTTAACCCGTACCATATAAACAATTAATTGCCATGTATTTTGATTTCAACCCAGCTTTTCGACAGTTGATTGCTTCGTCTTTGTAAAATTAATATGTAGAATGTGACTAAGTCGAAATACTTTTATTCCACGAACAATATCCGGAATTGATATTTATATACCTTTTTTGGGGTATTCCTAAATATTAAAAGTAAACCATAAGATCTCTCTTTATTAATCAATTCTTATGGTGGCTTAAAATCCAATTACACCAGATGTTTTTAATGTAATCTATGATATAATAACATAACCTATTTAATCCTCCGTATGGTAAAACTACACGAATTTTGAAAACTACACGATGCCTTTGGCCTTTCAAAATTGTAAAATATTTAGGCAATTTAAATCGTTTTCAAAATTCCCAGAAACTCATGATAGTTAGCCTGTAAAATTATGAAATATTTAGGCAAATCAAAAAATTGGTAAAATTCTACCCTATCAAAATTGTTAAATATTTAGAAAAATTAAAAAGTTTTCAAAATTCTTAAATTTTGTCGCCTACCAAAATTGTATAATTTTTAGAAAAATTAAAAAATTTCTAAAATTCTTAAAAACACCCAAAAGTTGGCCTATCAACATTGTGAAATATAAGGAACATGAAAAAATATCCAAATTCTGAAAAGCACATGATAGTTTACCTATCACAATTGTAAATTTATTTAAGCAAATTAAAAAGTTCCCAAAATTCATAAAAGCGAAAATCCAAGTTTTCCAAAATTCAAAAAACGATAATTGTTGGTCTATTAAAATTGAGAAAGATATTTAGGAAAATTAAAAAGTTTCCAAAATTATCAAAACGTCATGATAACCATCATTAGTTTTTAACAGTAAAAGATTTCAGCATATTTTGTTTCCAAAATTCTCAAAAACTTATATAAGCGCCTATAAAATTATGAAAGCTTATGCAGATTAAAACGTTTCTAAAATTCTCAAAACCACATGATATTACTTATCAAAATTGTTAAATATTTAGGAATATGAAAAAGTTTTCAAATTTTGAAAAGCACATGATGTTGGCCTATCAAAATTGTGAACTATATTTAAGAAAATTCAAAAGTTCTCAAAATTCAGTAGGCAAACCAGTCAAATATGTGAAAAATTTATGAAATTTTAAATGTTTTCAAAATTATCAAAAACACAAGATTGTCATCCTATTACAATTATGTAAAATTTAGGGAAATTAAAAAGGTTCCAAAATACTCAGAAGCACGTGATAGTTATGGCCTAACAAAATTGTCAAAATTGGCAATTTAAATCGTTTCCAAAATTCCCAAAAACTCAACTCGCCTGCAAAAATATGAAATATTTAGGCAAATCAAAAACTTGGTAAAATTTTGGAAAACACACAATATAGTTACCCTATCAAAATTGTTATATATTTAGAAAAATTAAAAAGTTTTCAAAATTCTTAAATTTTGTAGCCTACCAAAATTGTGAAATTTTTAGGAAAGTTAAAACGTTTCTAAAATTCTTAAAAACGATAGTTGGCCGATCAACATTGTGAAATATAAGGAATATGAAAAAAATATCCATATTCTGAAAAGCACATGATAGTTAACCTATCAATATTGTAAATCTATTTAAGAAAATTAACAGTAAAAGATTTCATCATATTTTGTTTCCAAAATTCCCAAAAACTTATGTATGTGCGTACCTACAAAATTAAAAAAGTTTATGTAGATTAAAACGTTTGTAAAATTCTCAAAAACATATGATATTACCTTTCAAAATTGTCAAATATTTAGGAACAAATTTTGAAAAGCACATCTTGTTGGCCTATCAAAATTGTGAACTATTTGTAAGAAAATTAAAAAGTTCTCAAAATTCATAAAAGCACAAGTAAGCAAACCAGACAAATTTGTGAAACATTTAGGAAATTTAAAATGTTTTCAAAATTCTCATAAATGCAATATTGTCGGCCTATTAAAATCGTGAAAAATGTAAGAAAATTAAAAAGTTTCCAAAATACTCAGAAGCACATGATAGTTATGGCCTATCAATATTATGAAATATTTAGAAAAGTTAAAAGTTTCCAAAATTTTCAGAAGCACTGCTAGTTGGCCTATCAAAATTAGTAAATGTTTAGGAGAATTAAAAATAATTTTACATTGAATTGACGCAAAGAAAATATAAATGCTTCTTCTAATTGACTGGGAACTGCGTAAATTATGATCTATATAAAAACGCTAACAAATTTGGGGGGTTTTGTTTTTAAAGTAAACACAAATTTGTTTAACTTAAATTTAACCAAAAAATGTTTGTTTTACATTAAAAATGTTTACCCCTAATTTTACCAAAATAATGGAAAAAGTAGTCCCTTTGGTCTTTTGTAAATCATCGTCCAAAAAACATTTACAAAATATCACGTATTTGGGCTGCTTGAATAACAGTTACCTAACAACTGAGGGCAGCAAAGTATGAAAGTATAGCAAAGAACATCTCTGCGGTCATCAAATGGGATGAATTACGAAACTATAGCACAATACCCATCCATCTACAAAACAGGAAGTTAAAATTAAGACATCTTTAAGCTAAAAAACAATAGAGCTTCTAGAACAAACAACAAAAGCAATGATCTTCGTCTGCAAGTGCACTAACACAGCTAATACAAGCAGTATAGAGTTCTGACAGAATGTCATTAAAATGAAAATAAGTCAGAAATATATCACCCATTCCAGACCGGTATTGAAAAATGTGGTGTGGTCTTTTCTTTTAATTGATTTCGTTCGCAAAAAAAAAAAATTGTCCATCCTAACCGTCGTTTTACGTTAATTATTTCTCGAAATATTAAAGTAAAGGAGTAAAGGAACCAACAATATTCTTAACAAATTGGTGTAAACGATTTAAAGTTATATGAAAAGTCTCTATCTTATATTCACAAGAACATTAAATAAAATCCAAAAACCCATTTTTTCGGAATCTGGATAATGTACCTAATTTAATTATGTCACGTCGCAGGTCTTTGTTTTGACGATGCCACCCATAACGGATACATTTTTTTCGGATATCATCAATAAGTTATAATACAGAGTGGCTGATAATTGATTATGTTTTTTTACGTCTTTATATATTTTGCCAAAAGAAACATGAAATTGTACTTTGCGCACGATCATCTTTGATATTTATCTGGATTTATCTTAAAATTCGATTTAGAAGAAAAACTGATGGTGGTATATATTTTTTTTTATCTTCACAACCAAATTATATATCCACATAAATTCATTCATCTTACATTATTAATTCGTTCGGTTTTGTTCGATCTTAATCGATATAAAATTAGTATCAATTTAAAGTTGTAAAAGCGTTGAAATACAGTAGCTTGACTGCCTTGTAAAATATCGACATAATAATCAAAGTCTTTTCGGTTTCTTTATTTACGGGTTTCTTCTTTGTTGGAAATAATTTGGATCATCTTTCGACGCTTTATTTGCTCGATGTTGCAAATGATCAATAGCATACACACAGACCATATACCCAAATTAAAAATAAATAAAAATTTATCGATTTATAGTGGCGCGGTTTTATATTTAACTTAATTTGAATGTTTTTCTTAATTGGGATCCAAAACATAATAAAATAAAAAAATGAAACGAAGAACAAGACTTTGATGGAACACCGGAAATTATATATAGAAATAATTAAAGAAATCCACGAACCTATAAAAATAAAATTTTTAACACGCAACCTAAAAGCGATATGATCCGGAAATATTTTATGTTACTCCTATATTTTTAAAAAATACTAAAACCTATCTATACTTGATACCACCGATGCGTTGCGGTACATACATAAGAAAAACTCACCTGCTAATCGATCTTTGACAGCTTGATGGGCTAATGCCGGATGTAGTGGTGGAAGTGCCCATGTTAGTGGTGCACACGGATTTCGTTGTGGTGGTACACGTAATACATGGCCGGGTGTATAGATCGGATATGAATACAGTGTACCATTATGTGTTGAGTATGGTATTCCTAAATTTGATAAATTGGTTCCTAATTTATTTGTTTCACTATCTGACGAATCTTTATCCGAATTTTTATTATTGTTACTACTACTATTGTTATTATTATTATTATTATTATTATTGTTATTATTTGTTTCGAATGGTTTTGACAGCAGCCGCGATATACTAAATGGCAAACTTTCGCCCGACGATCGTGTTTGTTCGGATTGGATTGTGTCACTGGAAAATTTGATAAAAGAAATTAAAACTTTATACATTGATCTTAATTTTTTTTTATTAAATAACTCACAATGGTTCGGCTCGATGGATTCGGGCGGCATTTATTTGATGGAGAAAATTGTATTTCCTGTAAATAAATTAAAAAAATTTAAATTAGTAATTTTTTTTAACCCCTAGATTCTATATAGGTAATCGCAATTTCCAACTTTGAAAGTTGCAGTCTTTTAACTTTACGATTGAGTGGAAACTGGAATGAAAACCACATAAAAAAATAATTAATCGTCTCTCGTATACGATCTTAAAATTCCAAAACACAGCAAACGCAAAGATTTAACCACAATTACATGTCTTAAATAAAAAAAACATTCGTATTTATTTTTTAAATCAAATATAATTGTTACGTGTATATACAGAGTTTAACATAAGGGGCCTCGTATGATCTGTATCAATCAGTAGTGCACAATACTGAAAACTGTTATCAAATACACAATTGAACAACGTTATGCGAGAAAAGTTTTGTACCACTCTAGTGAGTTTTATGGTCGAAATACCCATCCAGCAAAACCGTCCTCCGATGTAGTGAATAAAAGATGTAGCGAAATTTGCGGTTATTGGTAATCTGTTTAGGAGAGTCAAATTCACTTACACAAAGAGTATAGCGACATGCATCATCAAACCAAAACATATGCTATAATTTAATTTGCTGACTCGCACTTTCAAAGTACATGAGCATTGAATATTGAACATTGAACATCGAACATTGAACATTGAACATTAAACATTGAACATTGAACATTGAACATTGAACATTGAACATTGAACATTGAACATTGAACATTAAACATTGAACATTGAACATTGAACATTGAACATTGAACATTGAACATTGAACATTGAACATTGAACATTGAAAATTGAAAATTGAACATTGAACATTGAACATTGAACATTGAACATTGAACATTGAACATTGAACATTGAACATTGAACATTGAACATTGAACATTGAACATTGAACATTGAACATTGAACATTGAACATTAAACATTGAACATTGAACATTGAACATTGAACATTGAACATTGAACATTGAACATTGAACATTGAACATTGAACAATGAACATTAAACATTGAACATTGAACATTGAACATTGAACATTGAACATTGAACATTGAACATTGAACATTGAACATTGAACATTGAACATTGAACATTGAACATTGAACATTGAACATTGAACATTGAACATTGAACATTGAACATTGAACATTGAACATTGAACATTGAACATTGAACATTGAACATTGAACATTGAACATTGAACATTGAAAATTGAACATTGAACATTGAACATTGAACATTGAACATTGAACATTAAACATTGAACATTGAACATTGAATATTGAACATTGAACATTGAAGATGGAAGATTGAACATTGAACATTGAACATTGAACATTGAACATTGAACATTGAACATTGAACATTGAACATTGAACATTGAACACTGAACATTGAACATTGAACATTGAACATTGAACATTGAACATTGAACATTGAACATTAAACATTGAACATTGAACATTGAACATTGAACATTGAACATTGAACATTGAACATTGAACATTGAACATTGAAAATTGAAAATTGAACATTGAACATTGAACATTGAACATTGAACATTGAACATTGAACATTGAACATTGAACATTGAACATTGAACATTGAACATTGAACATTGAACATTGAACATTGAACATTGAACATTAAACATTGAACATTGAACATTGAACATTGAACATTGAACATTGAACATTGAACATTGAACATTGAACATTGAACAATGAACATTAAACATTGAACATTGAACATTGAACATTGAACATTGAACATTGAACATTGAACATTGAACATTGAACATTGAACATTGAACATTGAACATTGAACATTGAACATTGAACATTGAACATTGAACATTGAACATTGAACATTGAACATTGAACATTGAACATTGAACATTGAACATTGAACATTGAACATTGAACATTGAAAATTGAACATTGAACATTGAACATTGAACATTGAACATTGAACATTAAACATTGAACATTGAACATTGAATATTGAACATTGAACATTGAAGATGGAAGATTGAACATTGAACATTGAACATTGAACATTGAACATTGAACATTGAACATTGAACATTGAACATTGAACATTGAACATTGAACACTGAACATTGAACATTGAACATTGAACATTGAACATTGAACATTGAACATTGAACATTGAACATTGAACATTGAACATTGAACATTGAACATTGAACATTGAACATTGAACATTGAACATTGAACATTGAACATTGAACATTGAACATTGAACATTGAACATTGAACATTGAACATTGAACATTGAACATTGAACATTGAACATTGAACATTGAACATTGAACATTGAACATTGAACATTGAACATTGAACATTGAACATTGAACATTGAACATTGAACATTGAACATTGAACATTGAACATTGAACATTGAACATTGAATATTGAACTTAGATTTAAGATCAGTAGTTATCCATAATTAGAAGTCGTTAATATTGTGTAATGGTGTGGTTTTATTGCAATTTAAAGTTCGAGCACCCATGATGGGACATACTTTATTAAACTAATTGCAGAGTAATGTTTAACCATAAATTGATCGATACAGTAAATTATATCAAAACAGGAAGGCCGAATACGAGTGCTATTAAATTTATATAATATTTAACACGGTAAAAGATTTTAATTTTTATGACTAACACTAAATTAGGTGCATAATTTTGAAGCAATTGAATTTTCGCTAAGATATTTATATATATATATATATATATATATATATATATATATATATATATATATATATATATATTATATATATATATATATATATATATATATATATATATATATATATATATATATATACAAAATTGTATCGACTTTTTTTTATTTTAAATATCATTTAATTTGCATACAGTTTTCGCGTGATTTAAAAAAATTACATAGAGCTTTTTATACACTGTTAATCTGTAACCATACAAAATTCTGTGTATTCTGTTGCATGTTAACATGTTTAGCGTATTTACATAAAATAATATTAAATCATCGGTAACATATGTTTCAATGTTGCATGATTTGAAATAACATTCTTTTGCCGAACTTATTGATTCAAATATACTTGGTTCAAACTTTTTTAAACAGTTAAAAGTCATATTAAACGTTTTGTGATTTAGGCCCGATTGTATGAACAACGATAGTTTTAAAAAAATCTGAAAGTAAAGATTAATCGTTAGCTGCCAATTATTTTTTTCGTCCATTATACGAACTAGGATAATAAAAGTTTTACTCGCATTTTTTATATAATTTTGTATTAGATTTTTGTGTGACTGGCTACACTTTTTTTGAGTTTAGTTTTAATTGACATTTAGTTTTCATGTGTTTATTAGACACCAAAGACTGTACTTCTCTGTTTTATCAGAAGGTGAAAAAAATCGGAGAGTTATATTTTTGTCAATTATAGTCGTTCATACAGTGAAAACTACGATTAATCCGAGGATAGAAAAATTACTTCATTCAAACAATCGGGCCTAATTCATTTTCAGTTATTCGATTATAAACAAATGTTTTATTTTAATTTGACAGTTCCAAATTAAATTCTTTATAATTTCAAAATTAGCTTTTCTGCGTAAGACTGATAAATAATAAATCTAGCTTCGAAATATTTCAAATTTTTATAAATTTAATTGTTGAAATATAAAGAAAGCTCGGGGCTGAAAAAGTTATTTGTGGCTGTTTCAAAACAATTCTTTTGTATGAATATATATGTATATATATATATATATATATATATATATATATATATATATATATATATATAATACTGAGATTTTTTTAGAAATAATAAGGATGTTTTCATTTCAATATTACCACTAATTTTAGATCTATTATTAAATAAAGTATTTTAACAATTAGTAGGATTGGCATACTATGTTTCTTAATACCTAAGTATAGGATCCCAACTTTTAATTCTAAACTTTTTGACATTATAGAAATTGTTAAAAGCGAAAATTATAACTTGTCAAATGAAAGCAATTTCTGTTGCAAAATTTGTGAACTATTGAGAACAACATCTGCAGTGCCAGGTAGGACACAAATGTATTAATATCACTAACCCGCATAAACCAGGCTCCGTATCTTATGCAAATGTAACAACCAGTAACCTCTACGGTACTCGGCAGTCATTTATCCTTCAAACAGCTTAAACCAACTGACACAAGAATGTGAGGAACTATATTAGAAACTAATTTATCTCGTTATGAAATTAACTGCTTTCATATCCAATTCATCATTAAAGAATAACGTAAATGTATCACTTTAAACGTGAACAAGCCATAATTTTACAAGACCGATGCAAACAGTTATCACGTTTAAGCTAATAAATCTGGAGGCACTGTATTTTAATTCAGAATGGTTGCCTCACCCCCTGGCAAAAACTTCTGTTTCAGCTGAAACTGAAACATTTTTTTCAAACATCGAGCGAATCATAAACCGAGCGAATCATAATGTATTTGTTCAAACATCGAACAAATACATTATGATTCGCTCGGTTTATGTCCGAAAAACTAATAGGCTCAATATATACAATTTCTTAAACTTCAACAGGAGACTTCACTTAACGCCACCCCAAGTGAAGTTCTCCAATTAATAACCAAAATTGGCAAGTAATTCTTAGTTTTTCAATCATTCCACAATTTAGTCACATGAATTTGGCCCTGATAATTTGCCAGTAATATTCACAGTCTTATTCAAAACACTAGCTGTACCTGATGTTTTGTAACTACTTACTAATTTGATGGCTGAAATGTAAAGTTTGAATCTAATGGAATCTTTCAAATTTTTCTCCAATATCTTTTTAAATCTAAAGAATGTGCCATCATGTTATCGAAATCAATCCAACAAGAAAACTATACCTCGCACTCAGAGCAAAGGTAATCCTGTAATATTCCTTACGTAATTGTATGAGTTGGTTTTTTTATATAAATATTCTGGATCTATTTTAAAATTTGATGTGAATACTAAGGATTCCCCATAACTCTCCCAAAATTTTTAAGAAATTTGGAACCATAACAAAATTTTATCAGCTGAAGTTTTTACCCTTTATTATAGATCCTAAGCAAATAGCCTGCAGAATTAATCGCATTTTACTAAAAACAGGTACTTATTTAGAATGAGTCTCCGAACGATGCCCATTTCAAACAGTTGGTAAATAGTTCCTTATAATCCAACCACTGAGCTTTAAAAAGTAGAAGTTGATGCAACATTATTCAGAATATTAACAAAAAAAAGCACCGAGTAATGATATAAAGGGTGTCCCAGTAAGAAGATCAGATTTACAAACTTAATAAAACAAAAACGGCTTAATATATGAATCCCTTGGGAGCAGCTGGATTCAAATGGGAGCAGCTGGCCTTAGCGGACTCTATTCGGTCGGTCCAATTTCTGAGCACATTTTGGATTGTGTGCGGATCTATTTCGGCAATGGTTGCTTCAATATTGGCTTTAAATTGCTCAATTGTTTGTGGATTGTCCATATAACACTTGACCGCCGCGGCACCCCATAAATAAAAATTCAAAGGGGTCAAATAAATTCTCCTTACCTGCCAATTTATGTCACCATTTTGACTAATAATGTGGCCATTGAATTTTTGATGCAGTTTCACTATTGTAACGCCCGATGTATGGCATGGCGCACTATACTGCTGGAACCAAAAATATCTTCAAGTTATGGCCACAAAAAAGATGTTAACATGTGGCGGTAGTTGTAGTATACCCGGGTAGTTGTAGTATGCCAAGGCCAGCCATCATTTCATTTGAATGAAATCATTTTCCCATTTATTGAAATTAAAATTTCAATTTTAATAAAAAAATTGAAATTGTTTTATTAAAATTTTAAATCTGAACTTCTTACTGGGGACGTCTGTCAAGATGTTTCCAAGTTGATATATTGGAAAGAGGAAAAGAGCTGGCCACAATGAAATCGTACCCGATCAGGGCCAAAATGAATACTAACACCAGAGCAATGACTAGCCTTGTGACGCATAATCTCCACATTTTTGTCATCGAGTTTCGTGGAGAGCAATACGAGCCAACCTTTAATTAGTCGCCTTCTACGACAAGCTAAGGATGCTATCATGCGAAATACTAACTCTATCATGCTTATGTTTATAAGTCTTTTACAAAGCATTGGATTGCCCCCAGCAAAAAGGGCTACCACAGATTAAATACTCGAAGATAATTCATTTCGATTTCCCATAATTATCTTCAAAATTTTTAAAGGATTAATTAAATTTCACTGACTATGATACTAATAATAAAACTAATTTCAAAATCAAAATTAAAAATGTTAATTGAAAAATTTTAAAACGACTTATTTTAAAAGTTAAATATAAAAATGTAAATATTTATAAATTGCTGTTTTATTAAGGCCCACAATCTGACATCTATATTCAACCAACCAAATAAATTTTACCACAAATCAAATGTTTTATTGTAATGAAGTACGAAAGTTAATCGAATGTTGCTAAACAATGCCTGTACTTTTATTTTATTTATAATACGAAACCTTTAAATTATATTGAAATATTCTATAAAACTGATGACATAATTACTAACCCTAATCATGACAGTAATAATAACTATATATTTTACAGTGATGATGATTACTGTGGATCACAACATTTTCCCATTCATTTACATGTCGTACACACCGTAAGTATCGGCATATATATAGGTACATTTAATTGCATAAATTATTTTTATAATTTAATTACATCTTTCATTTACTTAAAGAACATGTACAATGATAGAAATAACTATAAAACATAAATAAATAACAATAATAATAACATGTATACAACAAAAAATAATTAACAATAATTGATTGCAATTTACAAGTAAAAAAGTTTTATTCGCATTTTACATTATATATTATCGATTTTAAAAAAAAAATAATTTTAATTTTAAAATATCGATAGCGGATGTATTTAAAAAAAAAAATATTTAAATTAAATCCATATAATTTATGATGTGATCGGGCTTAAAAACTAAAATTAATATTAATTATCTCGTATATGGTATTTAAGCGCATGATACAAAGATGCAGTATTAATTTATTAGACAAATACCTAATTTAAATACTGGTGTGCGACGACGCGTTATCATTTTAATCCAAATGTTTTTTTTTTATTTTATATTTATTTAAATTTTTTTTTTGTAGATCGAAATAAATTAAAATAGTTTATTTTTTATTATTTCCTATATATTTAAATATAAAATATATACATAACATACGTACGTAGTAATAAATATTTATTACATAATTTCGATTTTAAAAAAACTAAATTAAAAATCTTTAAGTTTACCACATAATATATATATATATATATATATATATATATATATATATATATATATATATATATATATATATATATATATATATATATATATATATATATATAAATATAAATCCAGGTTTTTTTACTCTCACTCAACTAACAACTTACACAGAATTTATTAAAATTACAATAACGATTTCAGAACACGACATAAATTCTTGTTGTACATACAAAGTGGTCAATGATTGTTAAACCATGCGACCGTTCGAGCATAATATTCAATTTAATGTTTTTGTTGTTTTGGTTTTTTTTCAAAATTGATTTCATTGCATGTGGTACATTAAAAATTATATATATAAATATTTTTGAAGAGAAGGCCGGTATATTATCAGGGCCGCCAAAAGTGAGACTGACCGCAGAGTAAAAGTTAATTTGGTCAAGTTATATGTCAAGGTTGGGAATTACGTTATTCCAATATGACTATTTGCATGTATATTGGAGGCCTTTTCATATTATGTAACAATATTTTGTATGCTTGGATTGTTGATCCGTTTGTTTCATCAAAGATGTAATTAATTTTTTATGAAACAAGTTCCTCGAACCTCATAGGAACTTGTTTCAATGTATAGTCTCGAGAATATGGCAAGTAGGGAAGGACTTCCCATTTCAGGGTTTCCAAATATTATTTGACTGGCCTTGCAATGTGCGGCAGAGTAATGACATGCTGGAACATTGATTTTTCTGTTCATGTTGCAGTTGTTTTTCTTCAATACTCAACTCAATCGCATCAATTGTAATTGATACCGATTATTCGTGAAGGTATGGTCAAGAAATGCTTATATAATTTGTTGAAGATTTGTTAAAATTTTTTTTGAAATGTTTTTTTTTGTTGAAATTTTAGCCCCTATAAACTTTTTATACTCCATTATGAATGTTTCCGAACAAGATGGCAAGGCTTATTTTTATTAAACCAGTTTGAATTCTTCCTTTTGAATCCTTTCTGCAAGATAAAAGAGCTCAAAAAGATTTCGACGAGGTTACAATAAGAATACTTAAACTCGTCTTCGTATTCAGAATCATTTTCGCAAATACGGATACGTTTTCTAAAACTGTATCGCCGTTCTGATTAATATCGTCTATGCCAAAATATCGAGTATCCAAATTTTGCCTCCATCTATTTCGAAATTTCTCAAAGAACTTTTCCAAAAATTACCATTATTTTGCACGCAAAAAAGAGCAATTGGCATTACTACTGCTTTGTTGCCAAACAAGTTCAAATAAATTGTCAATTGGAGCTTGTAGGTTACCCTAGCAGCTGTTAAAATAAAATTTATTAGTAAATTATTATTTTTTAAATTTTCATATTAAGCGCTGAACCCACAGGAGATCGAGAGTAGGAATTGATTTTTGGTTGTTCACTTTAATCACAGTATATTCCGTGTATTATGGCTGGGGTTCTATGGAACCAGTTCGTAGTTTCAGTAAGAGGTTTGTTTGGGTCGGAAAATTATATGAGGGTGTTTGATCTCCTTGAAGATTGATTTTTTAGTTATTTTCATTATGAAAAAGTTATTTCGTAGCGAGGGACTTGGAAGTTCAATTTTTAGGGGGATCGAGTGTTTTTTGTTTGGTTTTTTGAAGTAAACAAGTTAAGCATTGGGATTACGAATCGGTTCCATAGGGTTTCGGCTATAGAGTGTGGGTGTATTGTGGTTGGGTCGAGTAGTTGGAGGTCGACTTTTGTTTTCGTTTCCCTGTGGGAGCTTTATATTTCTATTTAAAAATCTTTGCTTTGTTTCATTATAATATTTATTTCATACTGATAATTTTGGTCTTCTTGGTGCAAAGTTAATATAAATAAAATTGCCTTCTAATGGCTTAAGGACATACTAAAATTTCTCGATGGTATGGTAAATAATTTTTTTTAGCAAAGTTCCTACTAACGTCAAACTATGCAACAATAAGCTTTTCTGTTAATTCAATAATTTGTTTGTAAAACTGTCATGCACGAGCGTTCACCAATATTCGCTAATCGAAACGTAAAAATTTCAGTAACATTGTACTCTCTTTCTAAATACAACTAATATACCCTAGAGTCAATAAAAGGTAAGCAGACAATAAAGTCAGAGTGATGCTTTTTTAATAAGTGCTTTACTAAAGTAATTAAAGATATTGCTAGTAATTTGAAATAATATTATAAGTTACTTTAAATCTTGTGATGGTAGTGGATCTGATAAATTATAATCAAAAATTCGTAAAAAAATGTTCTAGCAAGATCGCATTGCTAAATGAGTAAAGTTATACTCTCGAAGCTTGTTAAAATTTTCCAAAGCCTTCTTAGTAGATCCTAGTATAAAAATTATAAGTAATCATAGTCGTTTTTATAGATTTCAAATGAGCTTTTGAGATCATTAATAAGAGGGTTTTACTTAAAAAGTTGAATAAATATGGATTACAAAAAAAAAGCTGCTTAATATAGTTTATTAATTATGAGCAGGAAAGGCAACAATACACAAAAGTTGATAACTTCACATCGTAGAATTTAAAATATTTTGTCTTGAGTAGTTTTAAAAGGAATTAATGGTAAAAATTCCAATGGAGCGGGTACACTTTCAAAAAGTCTGAATGTTTCCGCCGTATGCAGATACTATATTAAAAATGTAACTACTACAGTCAATTAGTGCGGCAAAAATCCATATGAAAAGTTTTTTTAATTTTATTTTGAATGGTTTTAAATAACCCACACTCCTATAACCTAAATTTGAGCATATTATAATACTTATAGTGAGAGCATACTATTTTATTTTCTCTATTATATCCAAATATAAAAACAAACAGTTGAAATAAATCAAAAAAAAATACAAGTTCGCTAATTTTTTTTTATTTCCTCTTTAGTTTACTGTTTTGTTATTCTTTCTACACTGTATTTACAATCGTAGTCTGTATTTACGTATGAGTACATTTGGGATTCATATAAGGTATTGAAGTCGGCTTTGGTTTTGCCCCATACTCAAGCAGTCATCTTAATTGTTTAATTCAACTATTTCAATCGATTTAAATATTGGAGACAATTTGGATTGTGAGGATTCATTGTAATTAAAAAATGTGGAATTTGTTTTCATAGCTTTGGCTGTGATTGAGTTTAGGTCTATACCTCGGTTGACTGATTTAATGTAAATTTTGTAAGTGAAATCAAATTCTTAGGCGTAGTGATTGATGCTTTAATCTAAACTGGAAGACCAACATTGAAGTTTGAAATCCAAAATATTATTAGTAACTTAGAAGATGTGCGTTTTACGTTTATTTTGCCCGTTGTACCTTTTAAGGTTATTTTATTTTGCTCTTGTCTTCTTTATGGACTTTTACGTTGAGGTGGAATTTACAAAACACTAACGAATTATTAGCAACAATGGGGTGAATTTTTCGACTTGTAAATTTTAAAAAGCAAAAAAACTATCGATCGCTTAGGTGTTAGTAACCTAGTCAAGTCATAATAAAATTACTAAAAGCATTTTCGAACTAACCGATTACAAATTATATGAATTAAAGTGTAGGAATATTAACAAAAAACAAAAAATAGATGCACATATAAAATGCATATTTTCATCCTTTTCTTTTTTATTTTACACACGACTATTTTATTGTATAAAAAATAAAACAAAAATTTACATTTTTTTCGTAAAATATTTTTGTTTGGTTTTTTGTTTTATTTTTATTTTTTTTTTATTCAATCAAATAGTCATGCGTTTCTTTCTTGGTTGCGATATAAACGTCAACATGGTTGAAAAGTCACGATCTCATACTCTGATAAAATTCAACCACTTAATTTTGGTTCAATTTTCTCCAATCTGTTCTAGTTAATAATCTATTCTAGATATATCCGGAAATGATCTACTCGCGACTTTTTAAAAAAAATAAATTTAAACGTGTTAAAATTAAATACCACTGCGATTATAGTCATTTGGATACAGATATGATAATTCAGATAATGTATTATTTATCCAATTTTTATTAGTTTTTTTTTGCATTCGACTGAATTTTCTTAATCAAAACGATACGCATATAAAAATATATCGAGTGCTATTTCCCGTAAAACCTGCGCTTCCTAAACTGGTTTCCCCTTTAAAGATATTGTTGGAACAATTAAAATGAAACGTTCATGATCTGAAGCAAATAAAAATAGGATAACATAAAAATACGGTCGTTAATGATGCTCACTGTAATTTTCAGCCGAAATGTTTGTAATTTTCCCTACTTTCCTGCATGCATATTTTCTCTGATTTTAATTTAAAACCATTTAGTAAGAACTTCCGTATGCAATAATCGAATTTTTGGAAGTTTCAACAAATTTTGCTAGTTTATCAGACACAGCCTAACATTCAGTATATTATTCTTGCAAAACTTCATGACATTAGTTTGAGTATATTAACTAGGCAGTAGAAATGAAATAGTTCAAAAACGTGAGGGAAACTATGCTAAACGAACTTTATACTAGAAAAACCCCACTCAATTTTATTAATGTTGGGTAACCGGAAATCAGAAATTATGATAATGAAGTGGAGTTAGTTTTTCGTGATTTATAACCAGCATTTAAAATAATTGATCGAAGTTTTTACTTGCAAAAATTAAGTTAATATGGTTCAAAAAATCTTTGGAACACGTTAGTTCACCTCAAAATATGGATTTAAAGGTTAAAATTGTGCCTCGAAGTTGGTTCTAAATCATCTAATAGCGTAAACCCTTACAGAGTTGCAACGTGAACTGGTGAGTTCACGTTGCTCATATACATAAACTATCATACACCAACCTGTTAATTATGGATGATTTCAGTTTTGAATTCAGTTCACAATTCAGTCCACTGTTAGATAGGTTTCTAGTTTTACTATCAAGCAGAGCCTTAGAGGTCTAAGTACCTAAGTCCACTCGTATATACCTACGCAACCATTAAAGAAAATATTATCGGCAGGCTTAATCAAAGATATGTACCATCAACAAACCAACATGCTCGCTCAGTCATGGATTTGAGTATTAAAAATCATTGTTTACTTGATAACTCATTTTAGGTTAGTATATTGTCTCCAACAAAACTGACAGGTTCACTAATGTTACTCATATTGGTTATGAGAAGTTGAAAAGTTTGCTCGTACGTATGAACAGTTGTCAAATTCATTTCAAAATTTTGTGATCACCAATATTTTAACTAAATAGCAAAAGTGCACACAAATGTTCAATAATCTGCAAAATGTAGGATAACTGATACAGCTAAAATTGCAAATCACTATAACTCGTTTTTTACGAGTGAAGGAAGCAACAACAGTTCGCACATTATGACATGACTCGACAAAGAGTGTTTAACAACGATGATTTGTGCAACATATATATATATATATATATATATATATATATATATATATATATATATATATATATATATATATATATATATATATATATATATATATATATATATATATATATATATATATATATATATATATATATATATAACAGTTTTTACTATCCCCAATAACATCTTGTGTGTTGTATTATATCATAAATGCTCTCAACGGTAGAATGTCTCTGCAGTGATCGATGGAATAACAAATGGGGTTGTTAAGAAGCTGGCTTGCTTCCTATTGTATAGATGTTTTTTCTTTCATTTATAATTTGGGTGAAGATTCAGATGTTTTTTTTCGTCTTTGAAACGATCGGTAGACCCCACTTAAAAAACAAAATTATAAAACAAATAGTAACTCTTGCCTGTTTTTTCATTAATTTTGAAAAGGTAATGAAACTTTGTATAGTCAAGTTTTTGGATATGAATAAATTTCTTGCTGAATCGAATAAAGTTACGAATAAAGAGCATAGATCACGATTTGAGTTTTCTAACAACCTGGTTAAAATTGCATAATCCTGCTACTAATTTATAAAACTAAGATTATACATTTTAAGAAGAGCAAGCAAAATGTTCGTTATCATGAATTTTGTTGCAACCAAAGTAGTATACCTGTACATCTACCGGCTGTTTCTATATTGTTATATATTCGGTCAAAGATTTTGGGTACCTATAGGTATTCTGATAGTAAGGATGATTATACTATGGCTGTACTGTCCGAGTTATCCTCTTAAAGTGGTCTATTTTGCATTAGTATATATTGTCTATACGTCTGGCAAAAACACATTATACGTAACATGAAATTGAAAGATTTACAATTTCAATCTTGCTCTATTTTGCAAAAAAAAATTATTATTAGTGGAGATGATTTTGTTGATTTTGTATATTATAATCGAGGCACAAACCTACAAGTTAAGGTTCTCGAGTTTTTCCACTGTTTTATCTCCTTTATTAGTTCAATAGGCTACCGCTTCGGATATGAAAATGTACTAACCTACCTCTGTTCTCGAAATTTCAACTCTTAATATGGCTCAAGCAAAGAAAATACATTCATGTATTATTTGTATAAAAATTTGTCAACTTTATGTATACAACCAAAAGTATTATTACCGCATTCAAAATATTTATATATTACTTTAATTTTTATTCTTAAGGATGTGTCCGAAACCCATGATAAATATTTGTGAATACAAATTTTTGACATTTATTTGAAAAATATTCTTCTACATTCCCAATTTTTATTACACTGTCAGAAAAGTTTAATAATTGTTGGTAATATTTCCCCGCCTCATATGTTTTTAAATTCACTTTTACTTCATATAGTAGAAATATAACATTTATAATTGGTTATTGAAACAATTGCATTATTTATTGAAATTGTCATAGCAACGAATAAATTCAAATGTTTCTTAAATGGTAATTGAAATGTTATTGTTATGTTTCATTGTATATATCCGAGTGTGCTACGCGATGAATTTGGCTTTTATTATATTTTGGTATCTGTCAAAAATTATCATAGAAATTGACCGTGATAATTTGGGTGTGTCCGGTATTATCAAATAAAAATCCAAAATTTGTATTCACAATTATTCGGACAGTAATTTTGTAAAATTTATTTATGTCTAAATATGTACAGAACCAGTACGCTTATGATACAAGAAAAAAAATGACTTCTTGATCAAAAGGTTGAATTCCAGCCATTATATTAGGAGGAAAACGCTACATTCGCACATGGTATACACTCCCTTCACACCTATGTGCCGGACACGTCGATTTTTTTTTCTTTATTTGAGTAACAACCTTATATATATGGACCTATTATTCAAAAATCGCAACAGCTAGCATCCACAAAATTCAAAACTGAACTTTTCGATTGCCATATAAAAATGTATATCCACCTATGAACTGCGGTGTATTGCAATCGCACGAGTGATGTTAGTTTTCCTATTTCTTTGATAATTATGTTTTGTCTTGCAAGAGTTTGAAGAATATATCTAACTTACCAAGATCTAACACACAATTCCTTTTCTTAAATTTAATTGCAGAATTAATTGATAACAATATATGTAGCTACCCTCAATTTTATCTCTATATTTGACAAAATCTGTTTAATTGATTGCCACACATATGGTAAAACGTGCTAAATATTTGCTCTATTACAGCTGAATTTTTTGGACACCCATGCAATTTTTCCATAAAATGAATAGACGTGTTTATAGACCAACAATGCCGACAGAAGGAAGAAAATGAACTGTACCAAACAGCATGTAATTCCTTTGGAAACCAAAATTAAAATTAAAATTTTTGTTTGAATAGATTTAAATTTGAACAAAGCTCAACTTTTAAAGCAAAAATATATGGTTCGAATAACTCAAATGTAAGAATAATAAAGCGGATGGCTAAATGATTATTTTCGTAAAAGTGAGGCAAGTGGCATACAACAGTGATCGCGTCATTTTCAAAAAGCTGTATTTAATTGGAAAGAGAATAAAGCTAAATACCGGTAATAGAATACCGGTAGACAGTAATTCCAACACAAAGCGCTTTCACTTGTTAACCAAATAAAACAAAGAATACCCATTACCTTAACAACCGAGTTTTAAGCCAATAATGATTGGCTTGAAAAAATCAAAAAAGGCCATAACTTAAATAAACTTCAAATGAAAGGTGAAACTGCATACAATGATGAAAAATAAGCTATGCTTTATCCGTCTATGTTAGTCAAAACCATACGCAAAACAATTCTACCCAACCTTAACAAGAATTTAATATCGATGAAACTTTTTGGTGAAAATCCCGAAAAGAACTTATCTGGCAAAAAATTTATAAATCTGTCAGTAGATGAAAGCAACCAAAGGAGGAGTTATGTTGCAATTTAAAAAAGAAAATCTTGAGTTATAAATTGTTTTTACTATTAAATAATTCACCTAATCATCCAATAAATTTACAACATCCGAATGTAATTGAAGGACGTATAATTTCCACTTTTAAAGCGTTTTATTTTAGAAGAAATCTTCTCTGTATTTTAGGAAGATTATATATGAAATAACCTTTTATATATGCCGTGGCATATATGATTATATATGCCGTGGCCGGAACCACAAATACAACTCTTAATGCATGAAAAAATTAATTCCGATATAGCGAGTAAACCGTAGACAAATTTCCACCAAGGAAAGATTTTACAGGTAGGCAGAAGTTCTTTACGAAAATATAGATCCTGCTACAAATCGAGCACTAAACATTTCAAAGAGCTATTTTAGAAATGTTCTCTTGTCTTGTCATATAAGAAAAAATTATTTGTACCATGGAAGTCGAAGGATGAGTGAACATGGAAAAATAAATCTGATAGCTTTATTGTTTAAAAAAACAACAAATCTTAGGTAGGTTGCTATATCATCCTTTTGGCAGTTTTGCAAAATTATATTTATGCAAAGCTATAATTGTCTGCATGTTTATACACTAAACAGATAACATCACCTATATATTTATAGCATATATATGTAAATAAAACTGACAAAAAACTGTGCAGAAAATTTTAAAAAATTTCACCAATGTTATCCAGCAGACACAATTTAACTTTGAAAACTCATTGAAAACCAATAAATTGTCTATATATCAATATATAATTTTAATCTCTTCAAGACAACTAAACTTATAATACCGTCGTCGACATACTATATGGCGTTATCTTATATATACACAAAAAAGGAATTTCTTTTACTTAAATCACTTCAAACAAAAAAAAAAAAATATATATATCAACAAAAGAAACCTAAAAATTTAGTGTAGGTGTCATCTTTATTTCTTATCATTTATCCAGAACACAAAAATCACATAAGACACCGAACATAAAAAAAAAACCTTTTTAGTTAAAAGCAATATTTTTTCGAAAGCAATAAATTTAACAAAAAAACCCAAAAAAAAAATTACCTAATTGCCGTTTCCGAATCATAACAACTTCCACCGTCATCTTCTAAATCAATTTCCGAATTATTACTACTTTCACACGACATTCGTGAATCACTGTCAACATCAACATGAATTTCGGGATCATTATCATGATCATCATCTTCATGTGATGACATTTTATTATTTTTGTACTTTTTACTGTGTATTTATAGTGACACAATATGGTAACACTTTTTAATTGCACACTAATCCAAAACACTTAAAAAACAAAAATCACTATTTAATAAATTTTAATTAAATTGTAATCACTTTGCGCACTCATTTATTATTGCACATATAAATTAATTAATTAAAATAATTAATTGATAAATCACAAAACATCAACTCTTTTAATACGGTGGGACGTTGTTGACACACATATAAGAGAAAAAATTTACACGGAAAAAAAATCCAAAAAATCACGATCAATCCGTTCTTAATAGTTCGATCACTTAAAATTAACTGTCAAGTCGAATGAACGAATACAAGAATGAACGAAAAAAATTATTAACAAAATACGAAAAAAAACTACTTAATAAGAAGAAGTAAAATATGAAAACCCACACTTTAAAGACTTTGTTTTACTTTTTTATATGTTTCTCTTGTTTACAGAATCCAGCCAGACGTTTTGCTTGACTTCATTTCAGTAACTAAACAAAACAGAATTAACAACAAAAAAAAAACGTTTTTAGAAGCCACCACCCAGAGTATTAATATAGACAAGACTATAAAAAAATAAAAAAAAATATCAGAAAACACAAAAAAAAAGATGAGGGAAAATTGAAAATGTATATAGTGTGTGACTCCGCCTTTACATTATTTACTATGTGCCACGAGTCGAACCAACATATTTACTCAGTCAAAATTAAAGGTTGGTCATATCATAAAAAAACTATGGACGTATTTGATTGGTTAAAAATGCTACCTTATATCTTAGTTGGTATATAATGTGCGCGTTGAATTGCTTTATACATTCATACATATATAAACATGATGGGAAAATTGTATGGAAAACTCTTGAAATTATATTGTTCATGCATATATAGGTAAAGAGATCCATCGAGAGAATATGTATGTATATAAAATTATTTTGATTTGATAAAATAATTTAGTTAGAAGAATTAAAAAAAAATGTAATTGTATTGTTGTTGTTGTCAGTTATATAGCTTTTCATTTTTCTTGTGTTGTATGCACGCTACAATTTTATTAAGCGAAAATCATTTTCATATCTCACTGTATATATATAGTAGGTGTATATATATATATATATATATTTATATATATATATATATATATATATATATATATATATATATATATATATATACAGTCTGTATTATTATACTTGTAACAACTTTAAAATGCCATTTTCATGATTTTTCTTCCATTTCCATTTTCTTGTATATACATACATATATAAAAACCTACTATACCGAGTATATAAAGCAACATTCTATTTTACATGTATATATAATATTATTATAATTTATTGGAATGGTTGTAATTTTATTTAATATATATTCAAAATTAAATAAATGTTTTATTTAACAAAAAAAAAAAAAAAAAGACTTTCGAGGGAAAAAAATCGGGAAAAACTTTGTCTTGTGCTTTTTTGTTGTAAAGCGATATTTAATATGATGAGATAAAATTAATTAGGTAGAAAATAATATTTTGTTTTAATCGTGATTTATATATATATATATATATATATATATATATATATATATATATATATATATATATTTATATATATATATATATATATATATATATATATATATATATATATATATATATATATATATATATATATATATATATATATACAGCAATATCGTTATTATAATATTTATTTAACCATTATTGTAGATTGATTATTTCATAGATTGATTTGTCTGTGGTTTTTTGCAGTATTTCTGAAACCTCATTGATTGTGGATACATATGAATAGACATTGCATATTATAAATGAAAAGCTATATTGGAAAAATAAATAATACTTGCATATGTTTAAAATATATCAAAGGAATATTCCTTAAATTTGGCTTAAATTCACATTTAACTTTTCTTGAATACTATAGGCAGTAAAGGCATAGGTAAAGGGTTAAAGAAATAATTTTAAAAAAATTCTAGGGTGAAAAAAATCGAGTTTCAAATAAATACGCCTTAACAATAGGAATATTAGCTTTCTTAAAAATTTGGTCTGCTTGGTTCAACACAACAAATAATTTCATAGTTACGGCTACATTGAATTTAAGATAAATTCTAAAGGTCAGAGACATCAAATTGTGGCATTAACACTTAAATTACCGTCGAGCCAGATTGCTGATAAGATTGGGTCCAATTACTTGAATGCGTGAGTTATTTAAAAAAAGTCATTTTACCAGTATACTAGAACGCAAAGAGGGAACTTTTCTAAAAAAGAATTAAGACAACTGCTATCGTCTGGTATATAGAACCAAAATTGTTTAAAAGGTATGCATTTTGTCTTAATTTTAAAGTAGTTTGGTTTCGACCTATAATATAAATAATGGAATTCAAATTTAGATTCACGGAATCTCATATTAGGTCGCAACCAACTACCCTGAAGCTATGACAAAAATCTCCTATATGATATAAAAACGATATTTTAAAAATTGTAATTATATATAAAGAAATAAAAATAAACGATCGGTAGCATTTGTCGAAAATCTTATTACCAATTACAACAACCTTGCTGATTAATGAAATATCATAGCCTGGTATATCTCGCATTAATATGTCTACTGATTCTAATGCAGTTCCATGCAGTATTGGGACTCATCCTAAATTAAAAGGTAATATGATTTTAAAAATTGCTTTTTGATAGCAGATAAACGTGGTGTTTGACATATTTAAAATCTTAACATATTTTAAAAAAAATGGAAATTGACATGTGATACCCTCATCCAATATTTATTGGCATTAATACTATGCTTCTGTTGACATCTTATTGATCTCCAATATAGGGAAAGTTTTAGATTCAATATTTTGATATTTTTAATCGGTTCCCTATATAATGCCATCTATGTAAACGTTTTTTGTTGTCTACTAAGCAAAACGCCATTATAAATTCTTCTGACTAATAAGCAATTTTATTCCAACATAACTTTTTATTTTTACTGAAATGAATATTAAAACAAAGGAGTACATCGATTGATGAACCCTTACATCAATCGATGTACTCCTTTGTTTTAATATTCATTATTTGATCGTGCATTTGTTATGCGCTAAATAAAATTCATTTTGACTGATTTTACACTAACTCAAAAAGCTTTACTCTTTTGAGCGTTCTAACTAGATCCGTTAAGAAAAATTTTGCAGATATATATGATTCCAGTATTATGCTGTACTGTTTAGGTATAGGATTAATTTGAGTTTGTAGATTAAACCTTCATGCCAAAGGCCTGCTCTACATCAAAGAATATTGCGGAGCAAACTTTTTCCTCTTCTAAAGTTTTCCCAACTATATTCCTGGTTTGGGAATCATGATAACCTCAGCCACTTTCCAAAGTATTGGTACATATTTAAACCTAAATGCAGCGTTTATGATATAAATTAACTTTACCGTACCTTTTCTTGGTACCTGCTATATTATCTCTCCGGTAATCAGGTTAAACTCTGGTGCTTTCTTTAAGTTTAAATAGTTTATCATTTCGTTTGATACTTCAGTAGGCGATTTAGTGTGACATCTTCGAGAATTTGTATTATGTTTTCATCCAATGTTTCACTGAATTGACATTCATGAGATTGAAATATATTTTCAAAATGATTAGCAAATCCTTCAGCTTTTTGTTTGTTTTTCTTTGCCCATGTTTCATCCGTCAACTTACTTAAGTAGAAATTATCTGACTCATTTTTTAATTTCTGAATTTCTTTTTTTAATAGCTGACTAAGATTGTTCAGTCTCTTTTTGTCTTGTCGAGCTCTAGTTTGGTGTCATCTTTTTGTGGATTTGCGTTTGCCCCTAAGGATATTTTTAATTTCTATTGGATAGTAATTTCTTCTTAGATGAACTTTTCTACTTCTATATCCAGTTGATCCACATAGTTTTTAAAGGAACTTTCAAAAGTATTATTTGTTCAAGGTGTATTTTGAAATTTTTCCAGTCCTTGTATTTGTTAGTTAATATTATGGCCCGCAGCCTTATAGTGTAATCCACTCGCCTCTATAGCATTTAGCCGATGTTTAAAAACGTTCCGGGTGTTACCACGTGCGGGGTATACTAGACACATTTGGTGGTTTTTACATAGTTGCAAAGTTGGAATATAGTCCTCAAAAATTATGGCTATAGACGGTCAACTCCTACCCTATTAAAAGGCTCTATTTGCGTCATTTTTTCAATATAATTTTAAACAAAACAATATTGACAGAGGTAAATATGAATATGAAACTTATGGTAATTCAATAATACTAACATGCCACATCTCTTATTATATTATTATCAAATCTCTCAGTCAGTTTAAGAATAGGCGGCCTCAGTTAGTTTAACAATGACTGCGGGCCTATTTTGAAATCTGATAACAGGAACCATGTCTTGAATTACAGACCACACTCCAAATCAATCAATCAATAAAAATCCATCCTGCAGGGTCTAAACTGGGCTCGCAACCGGTTTATGGTTTAATATTTGCTGATGACTTCAGAATATTTTCCCCAGGATATTAATTCGATTGATTTGTGGTGTGAGCATAAAAAACAATGAAATATACTCGTCCAGCCGCAAACCTTATATGATATATGATCATAATATTTCTAAAGTGAATTTGACACGTGTTACCAAACTAAACGATTTTACAGTAACTTTTACATTAATTTTGCCATTAATAATTCGTCATTTTGACTTAAATTGTGCGACTCACAGGTTCGAACTCACGATTTTATTGAAAATATATATAGCCTGTTAATTTATTTGTGTAAAGATATAACTAAAATATTAGGTAAAATATTAGATGTTCATATGAATTCCCAATTACTAAAGTTTCCAGCAAGCTTCTTAAGTACATACATACCGTCAGTTAATGTCTGCGCCGTTTATTCGTCATGCTCTAAGGAGTTGTCTGTGTTTTCGTATTGTAACTCAATTGGATTCAGTCGCGCTTTTTATCATATATTTATGAAAATATTTTATTGCTTTAACAGTCTAGATTTAAACTTTATGTAAAATATTTAATTGTATTTCATGCTTTTATGATATTACTTAAAGTAACAAGATATGCACGTAAACCCTTTTTTCAATACAGAAACGATCCGAGAAAATTCGTGCCAAAAATTTTGTTTATAAAATTTTGCTGAATCAATATACAAAAAGAGATCATGGGTCAAAACCTGAAGGAAAACAAAATATTGCAAAAAAAGTTAAAGAAAAGCTGACTCCCTCATTATATTTTGTAATTGTTCCTATATGCTAAATTGAGAATGAAAACCATCTTCCATTGGTTATGTACTATTCGTTTTACGCTATTAACAATTTAAGCTTCCGTTAAAATGGTCCAGCTCGTTCTTCATTTGAAATATATTGGATAAAACGATTGAAGTGCGTGGCAGACTTTCTCAAGTTAAATAAACATTAAGAATAGGGATCTCTGCACTATTATAAATAAATTCTTTGCAACTATAGGAGTCAGCTAGATACAATCTCTACTATTCCTTCTTCGCCTTTTAAAAAACTGTCAACAATTAGTCTCATATATCGACAGGCAATAGATCTGAGTAACACACAACAATCACATAGTTTTTCTACAGGCTTTTAGAGTTTTTGGCTTAAACTGAGCTATCGATAATCAAATTTTTTCGACACAGTCCATAATTAAACGTTTAATACAAACTTTCATAAGCGTTAGTGTTTGATCGTTTCATAAACACCTAAATGAATGGAATGATAAAATAAGGTATAATTACAGGGCCTATGGCTTAGGAGCCAATTTTCAAATATTTGGTTTGTTTTCATAAATCCGCCAAATTACTATAGTCTAAATTGCAGGATGACACAAATGTATAACGAGAAAACTAAAAAGGTGCTATCAAAACACCCAATTATAAAATCAGATGGCTATCACGCGCCTTTCTAGTAACTTGCAAAATGTATTCACACCGCATATGAACAAATTAATAGCAGCATATTACCTAAATAAGTGAGCAATTTTATGACTTATTATTTACTCACACAATAGCAATGAGAGCGAAGTTGGAGTAAACAAGAATGAGTTGCTTTATTAGTGGATTTAAGTAATAAGATTTAAGCAATAGGATGTGTTCATTACTAGAATTTAGATCTAAAAATCATAATAATATGCAGTTGTAACGTTATGCGCAGGGCCGGCTTTTTCAATTTTAAATTTTATACAGAGGGTACGGCGGGAACAAGCGGGCTACTTAAAAGAGATTCAGAACTGCATTGAAAATGACACAAAAATTTCCAATCAAAAATAGTACATCACTTAAGACGAAATATAAGGGTTTGATAACGCGTCGTTTAAAAAGTAGAAATATATCAATAAAATCAATCAATCATTGGAATACAGTCGCAAATTTAAGGTTTGGAATGACAGACGTCTTTAATTCCTCGTGCATCTAATTCTGCTAATCTAATACTTATAGACGTAGCTCAAAGTTCGGGACAGATTCTACAGTTTTTCGACACTGTTCAAAGATTATAGGTACTTTATGCTATCATTCAGTTCTTATGTGGACAATTTAAAAAAAGAGAAAATGACGACTTTAACTTACATGCTATTATGTGAGACTATAGGAAAAAAGAAAAATATTAAGTTTCGTTAAACTTGAAAAGTTTCGTTAAGTTTGCTTTTAGATCATTATTGTCTGAACGGCACAAATAAAAAACATCTTACAATCTAAACTTAAACTGTGAAAACTTAAGCTATGAACCCATTAGATTTGGCAATTTGGTTAAAAGTCTTGCACAGCGGACTTTTAACCAAATTGCCAAATCTAATGGATTAAAAAGAAAAAAAAAACATTTCATATTTTCACGGCCTCCGAATAATTTAGCAAAGTATGTACGATCTTGCTAACAATTTATTATCTACTACTGATAGCTTTTATGATTTTATAATTATTAATTAATTTTAAAATATTCCCGTAGCCTTCGAAGTTTAAAGTGATAACCTGGCAATTAAATAAACTATTTGTTTCGTTAAGTTTTTCAATATTTAATTACCTAAATATACATGAAATGAAAAAGTGATTTGGACCCCATAACTCGTTAATTTACTTACTTTCAAAAACTTGTAAGATGCATTTTTAAGAGGCTTCGTTAAATACTCGTTAAGTCATTTAAGTACAACTTAATTAATTTTAATTGGTTCGGTTTTAAATAAGATTATAATTAAAATAAAAAAAATATTTGTTTGGTTGGCTAAACCAAAAAAGTTTCGTCAAGTTAACTTAACGAAAAAATGTTTTGTGGAAGTGAACATATTAAATGGCTCAAATAAATTACTAGTGATATAAATAACTTTTGATTTAAATATTGTATAAATTGCTAACTTTCCATAAGTTGTTTTCGTTAAGTTCGTTTTTGAATCGTTTTGGCTTTTTGTTTTAAATAGAAAAAAAGTTTAAAAATATTAATACCACAGCACTGATCGGTCGTGACTCTACAATTGTTAATTCATATTAAATTGTTCAGAATAAATATTTTGAAATTGTTTTATCGTATCATCTAGTTTTTTGTACTTCAGTATGTTTGGGTCTAATATGTAACACTTTATTTCTTCCTTAATAATATGTAATACACCCTAGGTTTGAATTTCTTGATTTTCGAATTCATCATATAAAGATCGTACTCAACCGTGCTTAGTTTCCATAGCATCAATAGGATTATCAATCAAATTAATAGTACATTGTGGTTTATTTAAAATGATACTGCTTTTTTATAGTACGGAAAGATCTGCAATTACAGACATCGGAGCGGTACATCAACAAAAATGTTGATATGTTGACCACGTGGATACTAGATCGATATATATATATATATATATATATATATATATATATATATATATATATATAGTAAATTAAGTAACAATTAAACGGCACACCATTCAAGTACTTTTTCATTATATACCATTTAATTTTCAGTCTTTTTTTAATGATTTTAATCTTAATTTAAATATAATTTAAAAATATAATTTAAATGGAAATGAAATGACATCATCATCATCACATCATGATGATATATGAATTGGAATATGTATTTAAAGTTTTATCTACGCACCATAAATCCATTTAAATAAAGCGAGAAAGAGAGTATATACATTAACTAGATAATCACGCGGTATTTATAAACACCGTTAACATCTAATAAATCTAACCAAAAAATTATTTCAAATTGACTTACTAATCGACTTTTAATAGCAACACAAATATTTGTTTATATCCGACCTTCCGACTTTTCATTTTTTATCGGGATGTTTGTTTCTATTTTAGATTTCGGATGTTTTTTTATTTTTCTACTTTATGTATGACCGACCTTTAATTTTAGGTCTAATTTGGATGTGTTTTTTATTGAGTGTGTGTAACATACCAAAATGTAGTGTGGACATGTTGAATTGATATGGGAATTTTTTTTGATAGTTCGGAATGACCACCAAAGTAAATAAACAATTTTGTGTGGCCCGAAAAAGATGTATACGAGTATTAAATTAAAGTGTTTCCTACAATATTGATTGTCTGGAGAGGAAATGAATAACCGATATGTACATTAAAATGAAAGTGAGTATTAGAGGCAATTTAAAATATGAGACAGTTGTAAAGCGAATGAACAAATATTACAGGAATAATAATACATTTTTTTATTTTTAGTTTGTCAAAAGCTTCCAGAACGTCAAAAATGTCGTAGAGCAGACTTTTTTTTCCTCAAATGCTTTCTCAATTATATTGACTATTTTGTGTACTTGTTGGGTTGTTGAAAGCTGGCTACAAAACCCAAAATGATGATTTAGGATTAGGTTACTCCTTTCGATTGTCGTATTTAACCTTTCAATCAGAAGTTTCTTAAAGAGTTAAAATACAACTGGTGAAAGCGAAATTGGTCAATAAAACAAAGTTAAATTTTATTGTTTTTCATCTTATAACTTCCATTTTAGGTTTTAATCTTATATGATATATTTTGCCAATTTCTACTAGCTAGGAAGAAATTTGCTTTTAA
This sequence comes from Tipula confusa, assembly GCA_963556175.1. NCBI lineage: Eukaryota > Metazoa > Arthropoda > Insecta > Diptera > Tipulidae > Tipula > Tipula confusa. Next base: position 214,848,572 of record OY744475.1, on the reverse strand, counting down.
TGCGGCCTTTGTAAGTTTGGGGAGTTTAACTAAAGCTTTGTTTGGTATGTCTTTAAACATTTCTGAGGTAATAAGATCGTAAACAGGAGCTTTTTGAAAACATCACAGACATTTCAACTGGCGGAACTTTTTTAAATATAACGGCAGCATATTTATTTCACAGAAAATAGACATGAAATTCATAAGTAGTATATTAACCGAACTGCAGGTTGCTCAACCAAGTGCAATCAAAGATGCTTGCCGACAATTTAACTGAAATGACAGTATAAGATCGATAGTGATAACCATTTGCAGATACGTTGCCTTATCATTCAATTTTAATAACAAAAAACAATATAATCAGAAGCTAGTCACATAAACGCCAATTTATTTAAGATAAAAAGCTTCTTTTAAGCTCAATGGCTGAGAATTCACCATTGGAATGTAAACACGAATGATATTAAAGCAATACTAAACCAAAGCCTCTCGTCTGCATCAAGGAGAGAATTAAATACTGTTGTAGAGAAACAAGGGAATTATTATCCTTTAAGAATTTTGGATATAGCAACTGCTATAACATTTAAAATGAAATTAGAGAGAGCTGATCGCAATAAAATAGGAAATAGGGATTAGTAATAGGGTATGCGAAATTTAGTTTATAATAATTACAATGCGACGCCACCGACAGTTCAATAAAGACGATCATACCTATGGATAGATAGTAAAGTGAGGAATGTGAAAAACAGAAAAGCAATCGTAGGCTTAAATTTGGTTGGGTTAAAGTTAAAATTGTATTATATTTATTTAAAAAATAAATAACATTTTCCAAAACCGATTAAATTTCACTAAAAGAGTACACCTTACTGGTAATGGACTCCGCTTTTCGTATATTTGCTAATTGCTAGTGGCGCTTATGTAAAGTCGTAAAAAAATATATTTGGGTTACATTTTTTAATAATGTTCAAAGCAAATTTGTATGTGACCTTACCAATGTTTATATGGAAATTGTGTTTATAGTTGAGTTTGTCTTTACGGTTGATTTACTCTGCCTAAAAATTCTTTGAGTCTAGGGTTAACCATAGTATTACCTTTGCAGTTCGCGTTCTGATGTTTTCCTTCTGTTCCTTTGATTGGACATCTTTTGTCATGATTAGGTGGTTAATTTTTTAAACATTTTAAATATTGTGTCAAACATTCATGATGCAAATATCCCTTTGATATCAATTTTGCGGATGATTTCAAGTTCTCTTAGTTTTTGTAGTTATCCAGCAATGTATATCTAACTTTTACAACTTAGACGTTTAGCCGCAACATCTCTGCCTATTTTTATACGCATTTTGGATCCCGACCACCATACATTTGGTTGCGATGAAAATGCTTACATTTTTGTATTGTGGTATATGCGTGTGGTAGTATTTCAATTTTTAACTTCATGTTAAAAATTTCTGTTTTACCATAGATGTTTTGAACATACATACACGTTGTTATTCAACACTAGCATAAAAAGAGGGAGTTCCCTTTTTCTAAAGGCTTAGGATCTTTCTTCGTTTTTTGTTCTCTTTACTTAATAATATTTACAATACTATAGTATTTTAAGGCCTTTAGTTATTAAATTTTCTGTTATTTCTTTGCTGGAACAAGTGTATGGTGCAGACCTCTAGGCATAACTTTTATAGTTCGAGCCTGTTTGGTCATAAGTAAACTAGTTATATTTTAAGCATTTAAATTCATTGATAAGCTTCTATAATGGTCTAAGGTATTTTTTTTCAGAGATATCTGCTTTGAATGTTACCTTATACTTTTGTCATTAATCGACTTCTGGATAATTACGCCCACCATATGTATTGGTGGTGGTGGCTTTCAATTCGGTAGCACTACTCTTCTTGTAAAATTGTTTATTCTTTTTAGGATCCACTTTTTAATTTATCCTCATCAGTGTAATATTTCACTAATTTCTTTTGTGTCTCGGTAGACAGTTCTTTCACCAAATTCAGCTGATCACAATATAAAATTTTCCGCGAGCTGCACTTTTTTCATACAATATTTGGCCTTCCCCAAATTTCATAGAGCTAGCCTCCGAAGAGCATATAGTTTATCCAGCCAGTTTACTGTAGTTCCACTTGGGGTAATAATTTTGTGTAAAACGCGCTCGATGTTTCAAGTTTCACTCGTTTTTTGGTTCGATTCAAGTATGCAACACACATAAAAAAGCATTTAGAAATATGTATTGAAATTCATAAAATAAAACTAAATAAATGTGAAATGATAATTTAATCAATAACATTAAAATAATATATTTTTTTTTATTTCTTTATAATTTTCAATTTATTTCATTTATATACAAATGACTTTATAATCAAACTCTAAAAATAACAATAACCATAAATAGCTATGTACAATAATTTATGATATACATAAAAAAAATATCGTTCGTATATCGAAAATAATGTTGGGTTGAAGAAAAAGTTTCTTAAATTAAAGTGAATTTCTTTGGAATGAAGTGGTCTCCAGATGAAATGTCGTTCTAATATACGTTTTATAAATAAAATTTGTCGAAAGGCATCCATAAAAATTGATTCCTAATATTTGAACAACAATACCAGATTAGTGCCCCCTCCGTTTTGACTGTTTTAATTTTTAGTTCCTTCCAACATCTAGCTTATTTACCTAAAATTTGAAACTGTCATTTAATATATGTTTAAAAAGGTATCTAAAATAATGATGTTTATTGGGTTGGTGCATATGGATATAAGTATTGTTGTCGGCATCTTACTTCAACAATCTTAACAGAAAAAAATGCATTCGTGGTCCCTGCAAGTTTTGAGAAAACTTTAACCTAGCTTGGCTTGAAATTTAGTGTAAATGAGAAAGGGATATTGCACTCCATTGCAATGTAACAGTCCGTATTGTGATGGATTGACTTTTACATAAAGCATCGTTTTGCTTTCCTCGTTATAAACGAAATACTGCGAACCAGTTGCCTCATTTAGATACTCTGTCAATAAAAATCATAATTTATTTGAGGAGCATAATTACAGTTTGTTCGAATCAGTGTGTTGATTACTTTAGAGGAAATAAATTCGACCACTGCTTTAGTCGCATTATCATAGCAATTTAAATTTTATACTTCAATAAAACTTAGCGAAAACATTTTTGCACAAACCTAATGAAATTATTTCATATATATATATATATATATATATATATATATATATATATATATATATATATATATATATATATATATATATATATATATATGTATATATATATATATATATATATATATATATATATATATATATTTATATATATATATATATATATATATATATATATATATATATATATATATATATATATATATATATATATTTATATATACATAATTATGAAAGATATTAATTGAATTATTTATAAGTAAAACGGATACATAGATATATGCGTATACATCATAAATAAAGAAAATAAAAATAAATGATTAATGTTTGATTACAGAAAATTACAAAAACAAATTAAATTAATAATGTTAACGATATAAAATAATTAAATATGAAAAACAAAAATTAACTAAGCCATCAAATACGTAAACTAAGCTGTCAACCGATTGCAGATAATCAATTTATTATTGTTCAACGAATATAAAAAAAAATTAATTTGAATCGACTAATGAACGTCGTAATTATATAAAAATTTATTATCATTATGATATTTTATGTATAATGTTATAATTAATTTATGTTGCTAAACGATTTGGTTATGGTTTTATTTTGAATTTTATTTTAAAATATTATGTTGAGATATTCAACGTTGATTGTCGGAAAGTTAATCGAAGTTTACCTGAATCGAACTAATTATTTTATCGAATCTAGATTATGGTAATTTATTCCAGGAAAACGGACCACGATGATTACCGTTTTTCTTTGGAGCAACAGACAGTAAAAATACACTGTAAGTCATTGTTTGGTTTCAAATTTTACGACATTTAAAACTGCTTAAAAAAAATTAGCTCAAAGTCCTTTCTTAATATAAAGATTTTACAACAAGTAAGAATATTCTATTTTATATTTCAAAATGATTTAAAAGGAGTTCTCCGTGTGCTGGATAGTTTACATAAAGTTCTCATAATTTTAGAGTTCCATATTGCAATAGGTCATCGTAAATGTTGATAGATTATACATTTTAACTGTAAGCATCCTATGAATAATGTATATTTTCAACTGTCTGTCAATTTCGCCGTCGGTTGTCGATTTATATTAATACTCAAAAAACCAGAGGAGTTTTTCTAAACAGAGTAGCCCGAGTTTTCGATAAGTCAAATATTAACAATTCTATAGATTTAGGTCGATTACACTTAAAGTTGAAAAAAAATAAGTAAAAATTAAACAACATTTTCAAATGTCAAATATCTTGGTTGCATAAAAATTGAAATAATTAGAAAAATGTCTACGGCCTTCATTTTTATCTCGCTGAGGAAATACCAGAATAGAATTACAGGAACATAAACAAAATAAAACCTAAAAACTGACCAATGAGGTCTGCCAAATATCCGTCAATTAATTTCCAGTACAGTACATTCAAATCCAAGTAACATTTTCAAAATATATTTCGTTAGTTTTGTTTTAATTTGTCACAATTAAGTGAAAATTTAATATTGTGGGCGTCAACATTGCAATGCGTCTTTAGTAAAAATTTATTTAAGTAGTGGAAACTATTCGAAATGCTACCCAAAAAGTTAAAAATTAGAAGATCAACCAGACGTGCGCGACCAGTGTCAGCCAACAGAGCTGTTGTAATATTTGAAAACGAGTAGCACGACGGGAAACTGATTGGATCAGAGCCTTTACTTTAAGAGCTTTACTTGAATACGCCATTTATTACGATGTTGTCATTGGTTCATTAACTAATTTGTGCTTTAATTGTCGTGCTTTGAATTTTCTAATCAAAAGACTTGGCATGTGTTTCTCCAATAGCCAAGTTAATATGTCACCACTGGATGAACTACAAGAGTCACTTTTAAATTATGTTGCTGAAGCTACTCAGGAGTCCAAACACTTTCTAGAGCATATTCGGAAAAACAACAAAAGCTTTCAAATAACATCATTTCGAGCGACGAATATTGTGAGATATATGATGCCCTATTTCGAGATTTCAAATCCGCATTATAGAATATAAGAGCAAATGACTTGAAAGTCATTATCAGTGCCGACAAAACGCCGTTGAATGAGCAACTACAACAGAGTAACCCGCGGTGAGATATTGTTATCATAGCAGACCATATCAAACCAAGTAACGGTTTGTTGAAACATACCGATCGTACGATGTACTTTAATATCAAACACTATCTTCAGGAGAGGAATATACATATAATCCGTCTATATAATAGAAAAGTGTCAGTTGTATGGATTTTTATGCATATATCGAATCATGATTTGAGACCAACTATCTAATCACATCCAGAAATATTGGCCACTTTTCCAATAGTTCACCTTTGATATGTACGCTAAAGTCGAAAGCAAATGACTTCGAGTCGAAGAGGCATGTTTATTTGCGCCATGCCACTGCGAATGATGAAATAGTTGCTAACATAGGATACAGGGTTTCGTATACACTAAACGATAACAAACCAATATTTTAAAATTTGGACAAAACGTCTTAAAAATAATTTTCAAATCCTGTAAGAACGATATAACTTACGTTCATCATAATTGTGACCTTTTGTAAAAAGATTGCCTTATTTATTATGTTTGAGGATGTCTTTTGGAGTTAAAAATACGACTTCTTACATCATGGCTTCTTTTTTTAATTTTAAGTCTCTAACACGACCTTTAGATCTTTCCACCTCGCTAAGGAATCTGTCTGCATTTAATTTTTCACTCAAAATTAAATGTGCTATATTGATGATACCTATATGTTTTTCAAGCTAGGCTCAGAATAATTTTTTTCAATTGTTCCTAGTGGTCCTTTATTTAAAATTAGTGAAATATAACTCAGGACTGCGGCGTGTTAATATCTTTACCATCATTCAAGGCACATCCTTAATAAAAAATTTTCAATAAAAAAATAAATTTAAATTCAGTAAAATGTACTTTACCAAGCCATGTATTATTTTTAAGAAAAGTACTGTGCTTCAAAATTATATATCAGTAAATATTAAAAACATAATTCTACCTTAAGAACAAAATTGTAAAATTTTTAAATAAAAGTATTATCATGTATATATACAAGCAGGAAAGCTAACATATTACCGTAGCATAAATACATACCCCAAACAGCCAACAAATTGTTTAATATAATTTTTCCAAGGGTTTAATCTCATAAATTTTCCTTTAATAAAAACGGGAAGAAACATAAAAATATATGAGGTTGTAGGATATGATGAATATTACAGAATTAATAATTTTATAACTGTCATAATTTTTCAAAGAATGTTTGAGATAAATAATACGAATAAGATGAATTTCTCTTCGAGTCTATATAATCTGTATATATACATACTTATATGGAAACATCTTACGATGAATTGTTTTTTTTTGTTTGTTTATGTTCATGTAATAATAATAATAATAACAACAACAGTATATAGAATACGATAAAAATATGTTTTATAGAGTTTAAGATACAGATTGGTCCAGCAAATAAAAATTTAGCAACGTGCCTATATATAAGTAGAGTATACAATGAGCACCGGGACAAACAGTATTTTAAGAAATTGTTACATATAACAGAGGAAAAGCGCTAAAGCTTATTTGAGCTTGTATTAAGCTTAAAGGTCATTAGAAGGTAAAATTTATTTTTTCAACTGAAGGATATAAAATTTATTTAGTGTAACATTTCAGCGATAACAAACTTTTTTGGACGGTTAAGATAGGTGGAGTTTATTAACAATTCAGTGAACCAAATCAGGAATAGATAAAAACGTAACAATTGGTTACTTTGGTAGGATTGCGAATAATATAAAAATTATGATTATCAACTAATTATAAGTTATGGAATGAAAAAAAGGAACTGTGGCAACGAGATTTACTAACTAAAGGTAAGACAAAGAAGTTGGTAGTTGGACTTTGTTATAACATGAAGTTGGTGTTTCTGGCAAAAAACAACGTTTGCAGTGACCATCACTTGTCTATTAACCTGTGACATGATCTAAAATATCATCAAGGTGACAATAAAAATAGTAAATTAAAGATTATCGATTAAAAAAGAAAGTAAAATCAGATGCTGGAGTTCTAACAATCTTGGCTTTAGAGATTTCATAAAAAACGATTTAAAATATTATCGCCAATATATCACAGACTAAAGGAATAACTTGAGTGATTGGCAAAGACAGAGAACCAGGTAAATTGACTCTTGCAATGAAATGCTACATAATCTCCAACAGTATCTCACGATTAGCAAGAGGTGGTGATAACTTACCAACTAAAAGAGACATTGATATGGAATAAAATGTCTTATCACGCTGAATACAGGAGTAACAATAACAATCGGGTACAATGAAATATTAGCAAGCGGAAGCCAGCCAGTTCGGTAATTTTTGGCTTTTGGTGAAATTGCGGTAAGCAATGATGTATTAATAGCCGAAATTGTAGAAGATGAACTGGGGTTTATGAATGTAAAAGGATTTGTTTTAGATGGTGGTCGAGAAGTTGTAGACTACAACAAGATATAATTGCCTATAAGAGACTGTTCACACCGAACGCGAATCGCGAATTGCAAATATATTCCATACGCGAATTCGCAAATTAAATTCACACTAAGCTCGAGCGAATTTTTATGTCAACATCTATTTATTTTGGACATTTAATAAACAAATGAAGTTCTATTTGCAATGGTCATAATCAAAAATAAAGATATAATATTTAGGTAAAATATATTTTACGATATCACAAACAAATGAATAGAATTTGAATTGTGATTTGAAAAATTAGTACGAATGCCAAAATTTGTGCTAGTGAAATTGTGTGGAACGCGAGTGGAAAGTAATTTTTACACCAACGAATTTTTGGTTTATGACATATTAAATACGAATTTCCTTTTTTTCATTATTTTGAACTTTTTTTTGAAGAAATTTAGTTTAAAATTAAGTATTTTTATGTATGAGTATCATAAATAGAAAAACATTTTGTATTTAATTATTTTTTATGTCATAATATTCTAAAAATAGCTTATTCGCATTTCGCAATTCGCGGTTGGTGTGAACAGTCCCTTACTGCCCGTGGATCAATGGAGATCCAATGATAAAACGGGTTATATTAGACCACCGGCAAAAAATGCCACTTAATGCAGAGGTAGTTGTTTGAGGAAGATTGCAGGAAGTTTCTGGATTACAAAAGTGGTGGGTTGTAAAAACAAGCGAAGAAGTCAACGGAGTTAGACAAACTATCATTGGAAATGCTCTAGTAGAAACAGATAGTGAATTAAGAGTATACAGGCGAAGCAATAACGGTAGCAGAAAACCGTGAAAAGTTTTTCGTAGAAATGGACTGCACATAATTGAAAGAGAAAGAGTTACTAGGAAAATGCATGACTATCTTTGTAGTGCTCCAGAGAGTAATAGAAGAAGAAACATGGTAAAACACCAGATCATACAAGATCCTAGATGCCAATTCATCTGGCATCGAAACGATTATCATTAGCAAAGCAGATGGAGGTGGAAAGAATGAAATACATACGGATGAGGAACAGATTTAAGCGACAAAGTATTGGCGTAGATCACAGAATCTATGAAAAGAAGATTTTTTGGACTATGATTCGTACCAGGATTGGCTAATATTACCCAAAGTTTGCATGTGATGACCAGAAAGTACAAGGCGGATAACCATGGACTGAAGCGAGTGATTGCGCATATTTGATTGTTTGAATTATTGCCATAAATAATTATAACAGATGGACATCTTGTATACCAAGATGTTTGGTATACCAAAGTATACCAGCACATTTTATACACGCTGTAAATATGTAGCGTCTCATCGTGATTGTAAAATAAAATTAAAATGAAAATATTAAATAAAATAACAAAAAAACAGAATGGAGAAGCATAAAAAGAAAATGATACATTTTTCATTTTACATCAAAACACAAACAACCTACCTGATTGTTTTATAAAAAAAAAAAAAAAAAATGTCTACTTGATTAAATCAAATTTGTATATAATTTTTAATATATATGAATATTTGAAAACAAATGAGCAAATTAAAAATTTCCATCGGGAATTTTCTCGTATTTCTATAAACAAAAAAAAAATCGTGTATTTTTAAAACGAGATAATTAATCTGATGTACTAAATAAAAAATTTACCAATAAACGAGCAAAATGTAATTTAATGTTTTTGCGCTGTGATTAGCGATAAATCAATCTCAAATTTGAACCTCCAAATGACACTTCCTTAAACATATACCAGGAACGTATAACCATAGATTAAGATAAAATAAAGATGGCCCATAAACAAGCAACAAAAATTTATATTGAGAAATAATAATAACGTTAAAATAAAAAGAAGAAATCATTTTTCTTGGTTACTGTATAATGAAGGTTTGTAAAATATGCATTTGACAATGAAAGCATAAAAAATAAAACCGAGTAGCCTTTCTATGCAATGAAATCTTTCTTTGTAGTACATATATTTTTGTACTTTGTACAGTAAACCAAAAAATGCTTTTAAATTTTTATTCAAACTAATGTTTATCAAACTAGGATACCTCTACCCGTCACTAACTTTTATTTTTTTATAATTGGATCATCTTTTTATATCTTAATCTATGGTATAAACTACTGCTAGAATTGGCATTCATCAACATGATGAATCCTTTTTACCGTAATGTGGCTTAAATCGAAAAAATATCAAACTGTATCAGTTACTTATATATAATTTTAGAGAAATGTAAATTCATTGAATTGGCTTGTTAACTAAACTATATTTTGCTATTAGATTTATTTTTTTGTGTTTTTCAAAACTGTCTGACTAAAATTTTGTACAGATTTATAGTCTAAATTTAAAAAGTTACTAATATAATTCACTAATGAAATATGAAATTGAATCAAAATCAACGCAAAATGGAACAACCGCCACCAAGTATAGAAATGAGAAAGTTTAATGTAAAGTTTGAACGTAAAGTGGATGGCGAATTGATTAAACGTCTGCTAGAAAATTATCTGCTAATGAGGAAAAGAGCTTGCAATAAAGGACAAACTGCAAGAATGGAAAATTTTGGAATAAATATCAAAGAAGATATAACATTGGAAGATTTATCAATGCGATTAGATAAAATTAATCAATTATATATAAGGATTTCGAATATAGAAGATATCGTGGATGAGCAGTATTATTATATGGAACCAAAGTTACAAGGTGCTATAAAAAAGGACTGCATTGGACCCACCGTTAGTAAATTTTAATCAAACCAAGAATATAACGCAGACGGACTTAAGCGGAACTACAAAGAATGGAAATCTTTTTTGATTTGTTGGGTTAACTGTTTATTTAAATTAACCTTTCTAGCGTACACATTTCAGTACCTTAAAGCACTCTTAAGAGGTGATACCAAAAATTATGCAAGAGATTTGATAAGTAAAGATATGCGCTTAAGCCACAAGCTGAGAGCCGAGATTTGAGGCACATTTATATTGTCACTCAAAAAATTTGCCAGTTAAAAATTGTGGAAATTGAATATCCAACATTCAAAACATTCAGCAAAATTGATTTTCAAAGGGTCAACAACGTCAGCTCAGAAGTCTAAAGTTGTGCATCAAACGTGGCTGCGAGTGATTTTTGATCGATAAGTTAAGAGTTGCAACAGCAGGTCGCTGAATGCCCATTTGGCAGTAGAGACAATAGTGTAATCTATAATTTAGTCAAAATTAGTAATCTATAAATCTCGGTGGATGCAACCGGTTGTGACTATCAAAAAATCGTCTAGAGAAATGAAACATATGAACAACTGCAGGTCTACAAAATTAAGACTGCCATGTATAAAACAACCTTAGCTTATAGGGCCATGTTTCGTCGACCATATTACTTGATTGGGAACAAACTTCACAAGATCGTTATTGAGGCAAAACGAAACGAGTTTAATATTGCGTTAAGATTGAACGTCAATGCCTTTTTCAATTGTGATGTTGGTTTCTTCCGAATTAAGTTCCCGAGTTGCTAGTTTTATCGCTATCTATATTTATCATTCCTGTTAGGTTACTACGTCCACGAAATGGCTTGCTTCGACTGCCACTCAGTATACATTACAAATATAACATTTACACCATACTTTACTTAATTTTTTTCAATGCTGCATTTAAATTATTTTCTCATATGGTGGTCTTCATCTCGGGGAGGCCATAAAAAATTGATTAGTGTAAACTTTATTGATTATATTTCCATCCAACTGATGACATTGAGTTTTTATTGTGATAATCATAACCTGTTTGTAAGTTAATCACATATATTTGATCACGCAGGAAAATTATTAATCCCTCACCCATTAATGTTGTTAAGAGTACCGCTCTCATTTTATAGGACTAAAGTTCTGGTGCGCTGAATTTTTTTTTTTTTTATATATTTATAAACCAGATAATACTGTAATTATGTAACAGACATAATGCCATCCAACCTTTACAAATTGGTTATTTGATTTTATATCATAAACATTTGCCTGTTTGGTTTTATAATTCTTGATTTAAAATTTTTTTTAGTTTCTTCTTGTGTTTAAATAAAGTCTTAAAGATTAATGATGATATTTAATGATCTAAAACGGAATTTGCCATATTTGTTTTATCATTTTTGTAACAAAAAAAAAATATTAGTTTTTATTTTTTAAATTGTTAAACGATAATTGTTGATAGTTTTTATTTTTTATTGTTGTTATATGGTTGTGGAAATGTTATATATATAGAACGCGGTAAAAAGTTGTAAAATTCCAATTTGTAGGAATAGAACAGGTTGCTTATATGACCGGTACACGATTTTTTTTAATGATTGGAAAATATCGTTCGAATTGGTTTTTGGTTTTTAAATTGTGTGCTTAATGAGATCGAAGCAGACTAAAATCTTTTTCAGATCTACTTGAATAAAACTTCTTCATTCCCATTGTTGAGCTAAAAACTCGCGTAAAAGAAGCAAGAAGTTCACATATCATATGATCAGATTACAATAGAAATTATTTACCTCCTCAACTTCATGAATTGAAATTTGCGTAGTTAATAGCAAGCTATAGCTGAAAAATGTTTGTAACTTTTTACATGTCAAATGGATATTCATTGCAAGGTGGCAAAATTTAGCAAGTTATGCAAGATGTTATTCGTTAAAACCAGGCTTTGCAGGTATTACGCGTAGAAGTTTATAAAAATTTAATTGATATTTTTAATAGAGTCAAAGCTGTGGGTCCGAAATTAGTTTTATGGTTTTATATTTTCAAGATAAACTTTACCCATGCTATGCCAGAGCTTAAGATAGTTAAGAGTTAAACAGCGCTTAACAAATGCTCCTTAAAATATGCTGGGGATAAATGGATCGAAATATTTTTGATATATGCTCTGAGAATTTTTATTTGGTGTCCAATGTAATACTAATGCCAAAAATTTCATCTAAATCGCTGACTTTTCTAAATTGTTCATGTTTAATAAATTTGACAACTTTGTGCGCACAGCGATGTCGGACCAATCTTATTATTCTGTGCGGTGTCAATAACTTTTTATTTCCGTCGAAATTCGGAAGATACTATTGTGAATTCGACGATAGTTTAACCGTAACTTTAATGGACGAGCAATTGGTTAACATTTTGCAGGTTAATTGTTATCTGCAACAGGAAATATGTCTCAAGTATATAGAGGAGTCAGGTTTCCTCCACAAAACTATAATTTAACCAAAAAATAATTCAAGGGATTCTAATTGGAAAATCGCACGTCGGATCTTACCACTGCAATCATTATTTCCCGATGATTTTAAAAAAAATATACAATCCTAAGAAATTTGACGATAAAGGCTTACAAAGGTGCAGCACCGACATCAAAGAATGTAAAATCGATTTACTTCTGGCGACAAAAACTCGAATTGCCTGGCATGCAAAATCTTTGCTGAAGAAAAACAAATCAGCACAACGCACCATTTGCTGTCTATCCGGTTATGGTAAAGCCATTATTGTGTGTTTTATTTAAGTTCTGTGATTGGAAAATTGCGGTTACAGGGGACATCATCAAGAATCCAGATGATGTTCTACCAGGTCCTGTTGAATAAGGAACGTTGACGACCAAAATCTTTAACCAGACTTGTATCAGATGGTTTTGACAGTTAAAAAAAAAAAGAATGCAAACATCTACGAAACAACATATCCACAAGCAGTACAAGCCTTATAGTTTATTAACAATATGTGAACGATTATTTCGAAAGTTTTTTGACGCGGAGAATACGGTAACTAAAGTCTCAGGATAAGTCAAATGAATACATTTACAGGCTGATTTTGAAATAGAACATTGGTTACGTCCAATTCTGAGAACCAGAAAAACATTAAAAAGTAAAATAATAAGAAAATTTGTACAGGTCTTTGCTGGTCTGTACTGAATCAACAATCTGGCCGCTTCAAATCCTATTGCAAGCTTCGTCTTCATATTGATCTAGATGCGGCTCTAGAAGAGATCGCTGCATCATTCGTTGAGGATCAACTCGCGCAGAATGAAGTTTAGCCAGCGTAATTGATGTCGTTTTATTTAATTAATGTCATCAGGATTTTTTTTATTAAATTCTTAGTCTCGTGGTTAAAAGAAGTCTTTGCCTTGATTGGAGCCATATATCATGCGCGCATGACTTTTTCGAATGCCATTAACCGCATCTCATAATTATCCGTCAGAGTCTAACGAATTTTTATATCCCCTGCCATACAATTATCACGATGGCCAATGAATCCGAGGTATAGGAAACTTTTCACGGTAGTGAAGTTTTTCGATTTTGAAACAGCCCGAAATTTAAGCAAAAAACGGGTACAATTTGGTCTTGGCAGCTAAGAAATAATTGAGCGATTTAAATGAACTTTGGTACATGTGCACAATAAGACCTATTCTTAGAGGTATCATTGACCACAATCGGACCACTATTCCTTCAAATATATCCACTACTAAAGTTTCTTTGTGTTTTGGTCTAGACTGTAATAGACCAATTTTTCTCTTAAAAACATACGCTTTGTCATCTGCAAAAGCTACATGACTTCTAAGCAGGTTAATCTTTTTAACAGAAAATTTATATATCATCCGCTGAAGGAATCGTTAGCATTTACCGTTATCTCACATGCAATAAGTGTGACATATTTGGCCATTTGTCTACCCAGTCTTCGTATTGATGGTTTGGCTGTTAATTTTTCAAAAAGTTTAATTATAAAATACTTCGATTTATTAAATATGTTGGTTGGTTTGATTGAACCTATATTATTATTAAAAAGAAAACTCAATTACATAAAAAGCCTGTTCGGTAAAAAAATCACTTAATGTATCATATAAAAAAATTAATAATTTTCCAAGAATATGTAACCAATCTCATTGCCACTTAATTTAATTTATACGTTTTCTCATTTTTCCTATAAACATACATCAATACAAACATACAAACATACATAACTTAGCAACAAAATTGCAAAGTTTATTACATCGTTGTAATCATTAAATATATATATATATATATATATATATATATATATATATATATATATATATATATATATATATATATATATATAAATTAAAATCAGTATGCGTTACAACAATGTTACGAAATTATTATTGCATCTTCACGATACGATACACGATTGATATCAAACCGCAAATCCTCATTGTACGTAATTTACATACAATTTACGTCCGCAAAGTGTATATAAAGGCTCCTATATTATATATAACCAAGTATACAGGCAGAGACGATTGATTTGATGAATGCAAAAAAAATTATCTTTTGTCGGTTGTTACAATTGTGTATAAGATAAAGGTCCTTCTACTCGGGGCTCTTAATCTAAACAACGCTTACAAATTGTAAAAACTAATTATTAATTATAAAATAAAATTTAAAAATTATGATTTTGAAATTGCATATTTTATAATTTTTTTAACTTGATTAATTTTTTGATTTTTTTAAAAAATTTAAAATTTGCAAACTGTACTGAATTAGAATGGCCGACCTTTAATATAATCGGACATTTTTTTAAAATTTTATTAATATAAAAGCACATTTTGTAATTTGATATTTCAACTTCAATTACAAAATGTGCCTTCAAACAAGTTTTTATACTAAAACTAAACAAATTTACAATTAATTGGATGATTTGTCATATTATATCAGTTTAACGATTATTTCATTTGGTTTTAGTGTTAACTGATTTTTTTAAACGAAAATTTGTAATGCTGCATAAAGGTTATGTTTGCACAGAAAAGCGTCCAACAATTGCTTTCTTCTTCGTTCGGTAAATTCGTAAAATAAACTAGCCCGTTAAAAAATTTAAAAAAAAATGTATTTAACACCAAAATCAAATGAAATAATTGTTTAACTGTAAAAAGACTACATTTTGCTTTCAGGTAAACCTAATTGATATACCAATATATATATATATATATATATATATATATATATATATATATATATATATATATATATATATATATATATATATATATATATATATACGAATTAATAATGAGACCGAAATATTGTTCGTTGACCTGTCTTCGGTAAAGAGTGCATATCAATTTTGCAAAATCCGTAAGTGATTATTGGAAATAATGGTAAACGATGTATTCACTAAGTAGCACAATCTAACAGAGCTACACAGCATGTAACACAGACACTTTTAGCAGAACGTCAAGCAACTTGATTTATATCATTTATTCAACGAATATCATAAATATCATTTATTCAACCAATTAATGGTACTTGAAATATAATTTTACAAAATAAAATTCAAGCGTTCTTAATGGATAACCCTTTATTACACCACTAATTCAAAAATTAGATTTTTTTATTTAAATAAAATATCATAAATTATTTACGAAACTCAGCGTCGTGCCACAACACAACTATAATATAGCAAATGAAATTGGTTATATAATAATAAAATAAAATTAATTTTAATGATAATTTGATCTAATTAATAATTAATTATCCGATCATTTTTTTAATTTTTATTAGATGTTTATATATGTTTTCAAATGGATTATGATAGTATATTATATACCAATAGTCAATGGGGGCCGCGAACACATCCTCATTTATACCAATAAAATCGTTTTTTGTCGTCACCTCTCATTTCTCTGGTGCGGCCGCGCAATAGTGATAAAAATTTAGTCTACAAAAACAAAACCGTCATAAATAAACGTCTTTTTAAATCCCATTTATAATAATATAATAAATTTAATAATAACTAAAAGCTTTTAAGATATGAAACGACATCATTTTAAAATGCTAATGAGTAAATCAACAGATTAAATTCTCTCAAAAATTTATTAACATTTCTTGAAATATAACAACAACAACAAAAATCCATAAATTAATAAATAATCGCCTTCACTTTTAAATACATTTAATATATTATTCTTAAAAACTATTTTAATATATTATTATATGTAGTTCGATATGATGATGAATTTGAACTATATTGAATTTTTAAGATGGGCAAACAAAATAATTAGTCTGCGCGTATATATAAGATACGCCAATAAAATTAATTTAAAGATATTTCTATACTCATCCAATTAATATAACACGGGTTTCTAATAAAATATTAGTAACGACCGACTTAGCGGCTCTTTAATTCAAATTAATAAAAATATACGTTTTAATCTTTACGACATTAAAATTTTTTTTTTTTTTGTGATTAAACCATCATCATTTAACCTGTCACAAGCATCATAAAAATTGTATATATACAAATCTTTCAAATGTTTTAATTTTCGTGGGTGGACTAGAATTTAATTGTTTATGGATTAGAACTTGAACTGCACTAAAATATAACGCAAACTAAATTCCTTACTCTGTCACGGTCAATACAAAACCCAACCAAATTTATCTGTAAACCATATGTGTATTACTTGGAATCGGTGATATTATTTGGAACACTACGATTTCGGAATTCGAACTTGATAAAACAAAAAAAAATACTCGATCTTCACAGGAATGCTGCCAGTGAAAAAAAAAAATAGAAACCCCACCAAGAGAAATCTACTTTCACAAAGCTAAAAAAATAAAGAGGTATTCGACCCTCTAGGATGGTTAACACATGTTACAATAATAGCTAAACTAATCACGAAGAACATATGGGTAGCAGGCCTTTTTTGGGATGAAACTCTACCATAGATATTAGCTAAACAATGGCAAGATTTTAAAATTTAAGTTCCTTCATTAGAACCTAGATGGCTTTGTTACGATTCTCAAGCATCACTCATTTTACATGGATTTTGCGTTACATCTAAAAAGGCCTACAATAGAGACACCAACATCATGCTTATTTCATCCATAAGACCAAAGTGGCACCGATAAAAACCATATTGTTACTTCTACTACTCGAGTTATGCGGTAGTGTCTGAAGCACTACACGTATAAGATGTAGAAATGTCGGTTGTGAAAAGAGTCATTCATTACGCGGTTCGTGGAATAAAGGACGTCCCCAAAGGCCAAGGTATTCGTCACTAAAAGAATTCACGAAACACAACAACAATTAAATTCAGGACAATGGCACCATATAAGCACCAAAAACTGCACCTTACATTTTGAAGCCAAGCATCGAATTATTTTACCTTCAAGTCATTGCTTAACCAAGCTGCTGATAGTTGATACACAAATACGAACATTGCACGGTGCAGCCGGTTAACTCTAGTTATTTTTAACAGAAGGCACGTCTAGATAACAAATAGTACAAGGCTAAACCGCGGGAAGAACTAAAAAGTGTACAACATGTCATCGCTTCAAGTCCAATAACAAGTTACAATTAATGGCGGGCCTGTTGCAAAGATGGGTACTATCGTCACGTCCCTTTACTCACATAGGGTATGTTTTTCCATTCAATCTGTTCATCTCGAAATTGTGAGCGATCTGACTGCAACAACCTTTGTAGCAGCTTAAAGAAGAAACATCGCGCGCAGAATCATATGCCCACCTATTTATGCTGATAACGATATACGAACTTTGTCAAAAATCGATCAATACTTGTTCTCAGAACTTCAACAATCGTTAGCTAATAATACCAAAGGATGGCATTTGATACCAATATCAGCATCACACTTTGGAAAACTATGCGAGGCAGCACTCAAATCAATAAAGTGTCAATTAAAGCGAATAACACTTATAATGTTCGACAATAATCTCCCAAATTGAGGAATGTTCCAACCTAGGCCACTGACGACAATATCAACAGATTCATCTTAACACCCGGGTATTTCTTAATAGGTTATTTACTACTTATCATTCCAGGACCAGAGTTGTTGCATGCAAATGTACGCGTAGGACAGTCTGGAAATTATTGCAAAAAATGGTTTGACATTTTTGACAACGATGATTGATCGATTATACCTAACTAAGCCTTCAGCAGAGGGTAAAATGGAACAGCAAACAGAAATCAAATTGAGCAACCTCTTACGATACAGCTGTAGGAAGTGATTTTTATAATTGTAGGTGAATTTAATGCAAAAATCGTAATTGGGGATTTAGACCTACGATGCCAAACGGTAGACAATTGTTTATAGCAAAGCAGATATTAAAATGTGAACTATGTACTCTAGTGGCCTAACATCAAATTGCCCGCCCAGTGGCACAAGTTATATACCAGACCTAGTAAACTAAATATAATAACAATTCACTAGCTACAGAAGCTTGACACATGACCAGTAACTCGTCAAGAATAAAAAAAGAAGTGAAAAGTAAAATGAATGTTCAAAAAGCCCCAGGTTATGACATAATTTCTTGCCACATTATTAAATCTTTACCTATGACAAAGAATTTCTGTAAGGTAAAAAATCATACGGGCCCAAATACTTGCTGCCAATGTCTAAACTTTTCGATTTTTCGATAACTACTACTAAAGAGACATCAATCCTCCACATCAATTTGGATTAACAGATGCATACAAACACAAACTTCATTGAAAGTACATTAGATTATGCTTAAGTATCTAAGTATTCGATGAAGCTTAGCACAGGGGTGTAAAATACAAGCTGCATACAGATCTGCCGAGGCAATTATATGACAAAGTAAATGTTTATTTATATAAAAGACATTTTATGGTCTCACCTTATGATGTTCTCATCGTAACACTATTTTAACTTCTGTTCGTTTTCTGGAAGATTCAGATGAGATGTGCGATGATACCATGGACCATGAATTCTAAAAACATATCGACCGTTAAGTGTAAATTCAACTATAGTTAAATCCATTTAAGCCGGAGTTATTGAGAATCGAATTCAAAACCTTTTCGTTTCTACTGAACCACATACCATTGCGATATAAAAACTCTTTCAAGTCAATTTTAAAATTGAGCCCTGTAGTTTCTCGTCAGAAGTTTAATTACCTGCAAATTTTGTGATGTCAAAAATATTTTCAGATTGTAACATGTGATCTAACAATCACATTAGCTAATGAGATATTATCGCCATTGGCTATACTGATTCGGTTTTTATTTATCTATGACATAGATAAATAAATCCTGCAATTTAATTTGGCTTGTTGTTTCATTCAGATAGATCGCTAACTGACGATCAAGACATATGAAGATACATTTTTTATATTCTATTTTACGGCACACTTTTATAGTTTCGTTTTCATCAAAAGACATTACCCTTGACTTATTTCACCGCCGCAGCATATTATACGATTAGTCTATTTCAAACAACATCGACAACAACAACAAACACAAAACACTAAATATAGTATTGATTAAAAGCCTATAAATAATAATTAAAATCCAATTTTCGAAACAAGAAAAGTCACTCAATTTTGCGGATTAAAAAAAACCCGCATCAACAACAAAAACCATAAAATTATTGTCAAATAAAATAAATTAACATCTTTTAAACTAAATCAAAAATTTTAAGAATAAAACAAATAAAAAAAAAATTATGGATATCGTCTTTAAGAACCACAAAAAATAACTTTTTAAATAAATCACATCATCACGAATTTAAAGTTTTTAACAATTAAAACGGAGAATTATAGTTTTATTTTAATAGTGATTTAAAGTCTGATACCATAATATATTCAATTTTGTTCGGGTTTACTTATGAACTTTCTCGTTTTATGCGTTTGTGTGGGTGTAGCTTAACAACTTTAATTCTGGATCAAATTAGTATAGTAAAACTTTAAAGTCGAACACCAATAATACAAATCGGGTTGAGTTTGGGTTCGAAACATAGTTTAACTCGCAGACTGCCTTGGTAGCTCTAACGTTCATGAACATATATTGTCTTACCAGACCGATAACTGATAATATGAGTTGGCAAATTATAAGCATAAGCAAATTTTTTAAATGCCATTTATAAAAGTTCGATCACAAAGTCATGCGCCTGAAGTTTCAAATTCAAGTGAGCAAAAATCAAATTCAAGAATCTTATATCTATAAGTCTCGACATGGTTTGTGGCGGATTGCGAAGATCAAAAGGCGTTACCGAAAATTGGTCTTTTGATTCTTTAGCCAGAGGTATTTGCCAAAAAGCGGCTTTTAAATCCAAAGATGTTATAAATTTGATTTTGTGAAATTGACCCAACAACCAATTAAAAAATGGTAGTGGATATAAGTGGATATCGAAGGTACTGGATATTCAGTGGATTAACAGAATTTACTTTCCTGTAATCAAAATTTGATCGGACGGATCCATTGGATTTTTTAACAAGAACTATGGGAATACTTCAGACGCTATTACTTTCTTCAATCACTTTCAAATTTAACATTTGATCCAATTCCAGATATAACAAATCCTGGATGGCTGGAGATACATTATGATATCGTTTTTTAATCGGTTGTGGTTGTCTCACGTCTATGGTATGTTATAAAACATTTTACCTAACCCATCAACGCATCAAATGATGGAAATAAGTTTTTAATTGTTCCAGTTTAGTTAGCTGGAAGATTATACTGATTAGGATTTGTTTCAATGCTTTGAATACTATACCTATTAAAACAGGAGCAAAGTTACATTTGTGCTAAAAATTTACTTCAAGATGAAGGTGGCTCCCCAAATTTGCTACCAATCTTAATTGATCTTTTACCTGAAATGCTAATTCTGTAGGTTCTTGTGAGAGCTTGAAAGCATTTCTGAGGACAAACTGCATTCGGTGCCATTAATGGAATATTTCTACTGCAAATGGAACGCCTCATTTTCCAAAACCAAAACAAAATATCTTCAAACGTTTTTTATCTTTTTAATCATATATATCGGAGTGTTTGGAAATTCAGATATGAACACAACTGGAGTTTTAAAGTTTTTAATTTCTTTACGTGTCTTGTTTTGCAAAACATGATATTTCTGATCATAACCAAAGTTACACCAAATTCGTTTATATTTATGGCAAATAGCTCTCAGATCTTCAGTGCAGTTAAATGTCATTGGCAGATTTAATATCTAAAGTGTGGGGCTCATATTCTCACGTAATGTTTCAATTAGTAAAGATTCGAAAAAGTATTTGCCAAGCGATCATTCGGTGTCTGAAGCTTGAGCGTAACAAATTCATTGAAGTATTCACAAAAAGATTTGATTTAAAGGAAAGTTTTTGACTCTCCTTTAAATCAACCTCCTTGTTTTTTTCTGTTTCTGGATGTGAAAAGCGTACTAGTAATGCTTTACGAAGTTAATCTCATGAAAATTGTGGATGATCATAACTTTATACTCATAATCACTTTTCAGCCGTTTCAGAAACAAAGGAATTTATAATAAGAGCTAACCAATTATTTAGAAAACTATCTCGTTTCGCAAAAGTTTCTAAACAAAATAAAAAATCGAAAAAGTTTAATCCACGAGACCCTTCCTCGAAATATAACTTCCATTTTTGCATATAGAACCGTGCATGTTCTCGTTCTGTTGTACTTCCTAAAGCCGCATAGGCTTGACTAGTTTATTGTTAGTCTATTCGAAGAAATTATTTGAAGTGGCTTAAACATTCTTTCTACCAAATTATTTTCAGGCCAAGCAATTTTATATTTTTTTTTTCGACAGTACCAACACCTTCTTGGATGTTGACTTTTTCTTCAATTTTGAATTGTAAAACTTCCAATCGATTAGTTGCACATTGGTTAACATTTTCAAATTGATCTCCAGTAGATGATATCTTCAGAATTACACCAAATTTTTAATAAGAGCTTTAAGCGCATTTTCCAGTGAATTGACCAATTGATTTAATTGGCATATCACTTTTTGGAATTTGCTCAATGGAGACCAACATACTCGAAAGAAATTCAAATGGGGATTGCATTCCTTTCGGCAGTTAAGCTTTATAGAAGAAATCACACTTCCAAATCAAAAGATAAGTAAAAATGATAAACTACTCGTCTTTAAAATACCAGATAGGACTAGATGTAAGCTCCAAAGAAGATATTTAAAATAAGTATAACAGGTGAGATGGATGACCGAATATGTGAGGGTGTCAAGTTGGTTAAGTAGTTTCATTTTGGACAACTTTTCAACATATATTTGCCTCTTTGATCTATTGGTTGTGAAAACCGTTACCAAGCGAATGTTAAAACCCACCAAGGTAACCAACTTAGAATTTGGACAGATCTGATATATATTTCCAATAGAATTTGAAATTGATTTATTTAGCGTGTATGAGATCAAGCATTAAGCAAGATCTTTTAGATGTTTTATATGATATAAATCAGCAACCAGGATAAGTTACTGAAAATTGAATTTTGATTAATTTAATTGCAAAATGCATTTTGATACTAGGAAAACCATTTTAAAGTCAAATCTAATCTGCGATCATTGAGTAATCCTCTTAGGACTATCTAACAAAATATATGCAATATTTTTAAGAAAATTTTCTATTTAGACCTGAGTTAAAAAACGTTTAGTACTTTTATGTTTTGGATTGCAATCGATTTAATTGCAATCCACAAAGTATTAAACGGGCAGGATCAAATTAACGTGGAGATCATCTGTTACAAATAGAATTACAACTTGATGTCGAACCAAATAGTATATTCGCGAATAGCCCGGACAGTAAAAATCCTTTGAGCCAGCCAAATTTGAAACTAGAAATTTTCCTAAAATAACAAGCTTTTATAACACCAGGTGAGATAATAAAGAATCAAAATTTTACTGGTCACCTCAAAAATTCGTGAATTGTGTTTCGAAACTAAAATAAATTTCACTGATCAAATATGGAGCCCTTTTACTGCTGCATTTACTTACAAATGAGATCTTTTCTGTTGAATCGGCTTTCTTTTAAAGTCTGTTTTATAAATCGATGAGCAGTTAATACCGTATCAGTGCAGATTATCATTTAATAACAGTGTATTCCCGAAAACCTGAATGAGTAAACAAGTATTTATTCTGGGAAGCTATTACTGTAGTGCAAAAAAATGAGTTTAGTTTCCAAAGAACCATAACATATTAGTAAGGTTTGTGCCTAAAAAACTATTATACCGCATAATATTTTTTGAATTTGTTGATATCAACTATCCCTTTTCTGTGAAAGATAAACCGAAAAATCATGAACCCAGGTACATTATTTTCATTTCATTCACAGTATTGCCCATTTTTTACAGTTAACGAAGAGCATTGTACCCGAACAGTAATTTTTTCTAGTACAATTTCGGATAAACAGAAAATCGTAAATGATCATTATTGGGCTTGTTGCACAGCACTTGGGTGTGTAAGGCTCAATGTGTGCGGTAATGTTAAAGGATAAAATAATTATAGAGATCTCAAAATAATTGGACTAAAGCTTCTCTATATTTATGAGTTACACTGTACTTATTATAAAAAATGTGGAACGCTTCACGATTTTGCGTGTCATCCTTGCGCAGGGGCCATGCTAATCTTCTCTGTATCGTTCCAATTTTAGTATATGTTCTGCCGAAGCAAGAACGAAGTTTAACTATGAAATGTTTGTATATATACTGATTCACTTTGTATGTGCAGTTCTAGCGAATTTTAAATCCCAAAGTAAAAGAAAAAACAAACCCAAAATTTGATATTATATTTAGGGTGTCGAACTCTTACGTATAATAAAGAATGGTTATTATTTATGACTTATGACTCATTTGACATGACGATATTTTTTTGAAAAATGTAACATCCCTCCTATTTAAAAGCGTATAGGTCGTCCCATTTTTTTATGAATATTTTAAAAAGTTTCATACTTCGCTACAACTACTGGTACACAATGATTAACTATATATACTAACATATGCTTGTTTAACTTCGTTCTTGCTTCGGCAGAACATATACTAAAATTGGAACGATACAGAGAAGATTAGCATGGCCCCTGCGCAAGGATGACACGCAAAATCGTGAAGCGTTCCACATTTTTTTTTTACATTTTATAATATATAAGCTTTAAAACCTTTTTAAAAATACCAAGTATCGAGAAAAGTTGAATTAACTTTATAAATTGTTGCAATGATGTGTTAAACTTAACATATGTTAATTTCTGTATTAAAAATTGCTTTGAATATTACATAGCCAATTTCTTGTTTTAAATTAGCTTCCGGTTGTTTACGTAGAATCAAAAAATCTTCAAGTTTCTTCTAAAAGACGTATCTGGTGTTGTGTTGGTTAGATAATATCTTCCAACTTTACTTCTACCATTTAGTTAGGTAGCAGGAAAATCTGCAATTTTAGTGCAATTTTCTAAGATATTTTCTTATAAAGACTAAACTTGTAACATTTGATTCTTTTTCATGGATAAGCTTAAGAATTTTGCTACAAAACTGTACCTATATATAAAGGCATAAAAACACATAAATTCGATAAAATAGCATACATCTTAATAATTTTATTAAATTTCACTTTGCCATGTTGAATAATAAATTTCCGGTTTATATGGTTTATTGATTTATGATTAAGCCCAATCGAATAAAAATCGAATAAAAAATCTGTAACAAAGTACCACTTTCGGTATTTTTATATATAGTAGTATTTCTATATATCCTCGAAATAAATATAAATTTTAAATTGGCTCCTTAGGGTT
Source organism: Tipula confusa (assembly GCA_963556175.1). Taxonomy (NCBI): domain Eukaryota; kingdom Metazoa; phylum Arthropoda; class Insecta; order Diptera; family Tipulidae; genus Tipula; species Tipula confusa. The sequence goes on along the minus strand of OY744475.1, from coordinate 214,823,458 downwards.
TCACAATTGATATCCAGTATAAAAAAAGGATATGTTTTTATTTATAAATTTGTATTTTCCTCTCTGAATTGTTCTAAATCCCTCCCGCTCCGTCATCCCATCACAATATCCATAACATGATAACAATATTCGATTTTGTGAATTTTATTAACCCACGAAACAAATGATACCTTCGTTACTCCTTTCTACATGTTTGTACGACTGGGAGAATTGTTACAGAATTTTTTTCTTTATATTCGATTTACTTGTGTGTGTGTGTGTGTTTTTAAATTCGTGCCATGATCTACAAATAAAGAATATTTGTGTTATACGGCGGTTTCCAAAAGGAGCACTCGATCATTTAATATTTTGTTGAGGCAATACTAAAATTGCTAAAATTAAATCATTAAACTTAGCGGTGCGTGGGTCGAAATAAATGTTTCCTGGAAACCATAGATCCAGGCAGAGTTGCTAACCTTTTATTTTTTTTAAATTCAAAAATAAAAAATTGAGAGATCGAACAAAGCATGTTCGATCTTTTAGAAAAAAGTTCACAGAGGCTCAATCCTCTTTCAATGACCTCTTTACTTCATTTTTGATTTTTACCACGAAAAAGCTAGTGCGTTGGGAGCCTGGAATTCAATGGTTGCTACGATCATTTTTAAGAAGTCTTAAAAATCCAGTAAACTTTACCTCACTGATTTCTAATTAGAGCTAAATTGCAGCAACGCACTTGTTTCGACCTGGAAAATAAAGAACGAAAAGATGACATGTTTCCATGAGTTCTCATGCTCCGACAGTTTCTGCATAATATTTTTTCAATCGCAAGTTCTTAGCCCATGTAACTTTTTTTCCTTGAGTGATGTTTGCATATAGAGCACTATACTTTTTGATTAGTTTGTGTATAGACAAACCAATCACGTTGCAACGTTTACGTTTGTGTAGGTAAATACACTTTTGTTTAAGCTCGTATTTATTTGTCTTGTTTCTTCGATAGACATCAATTTAGATGCATTAAGATCACCAAAAATAGGCGATGATGTGATTTTCATAAAGTAATCCTGTATTGCCGAAGTTATAGTTTGAATACCCACAATAATTATCCACGAAATGGTCGTTAAATTGTGTTTCGGATACTAATTCAGTTTCAAGCATCAAATGACAATTTACTTCGGTTATATTCTCACTTAAACAAGCTTGATATTTATCTAATATTTGCAATGATGTAACATCTTTTTCTATTGTTTTAATGAAATGAGCGGGTAATTTTCTTTTTTTTCTCTAGTCGATCGCAGTTTTCCTTTATTTTTTGAACTCCTAGATTTTATTTTTTATTTTACTTTGAACAATCAAAAATTATACCCAATGAGCAAGACAACTTCTTAGTTGGACTCATTCCCCAATTAACCAAAAATTGTGATGACAAAATTTATTATCACTTTGTCGATATGAAATGTGGAAAAAAGAAAATTGTTAGTATAAGAATTATGTAAATATTTTTTGTACTAATTAAGTAAATAATAAACGATATTCGGGCCCTTTAAATTTACGGGCCCTATGCAAGTGCCTAGTATGCCTTTCTGTAAACGCGGCCCTGCAGAAACCGCTTGTATGTTTCTTAAAATTATGAAACGATTATGTGCTGTTTTTAGGCTTTATTCTATTTCTTGACAACAAGATTTCTATCTTTGACAATCCAATCATTTTTTGATTTTATATTTAGTTTACCTAGACCCACCTATAACTTAAGATTGCGTCAAGATAAGAGAACAAATTGGCGTAGAAATATTCGTAAATAAGGAGCATATCAGCCGATTGAATGTTATTTATTGATTCAGACCATTTAAAGAAAATAACGGGTTTTCCAGTTCAACCCTTTAAATAAGAGCCGTCTTGTATGTGTAACTCTTTCAATTTTGGATTCCTCGGGCTTAATTACTATATTGGGTGCTATTTTTATGACTTTTTCAATGCGACCAAATTTTCTTTATGAAGAAATAAATAAAGGCCCAGAGATCGGAGATATATCTTCCATAATCATTTATTATGGTATTGAGCTCAATTTCGCTGGTGAACCATCTCAGTTGTGGAATGGTTCTTGTCCTGTCCGTCACAATCGTAAATGTTTTACTAACTCTATTTATTGGATTAAACATAACGCGGCATTTTTTTGTGAAGTTCATGCGCCAGTTTCACCAAGCTCCTCTACAAATATGTCAAAAGCCATCTATTAAATATTTTAAGTACTAAGGTAGTGTTGGCAATTTTTTTAAATTCCATAATGAGTAATTTCTATTAAATAGGTCACTCCTATATGTCCCATATATTAAATAATGTTTATGCCCCTATTGGCGTCATTTTTCTTTGAGATCTTGATGAGTAGTACAGTCCCTTTAATCACAAGCTCTTAAAGTATTCACTGTTCACATCAGTAGAAAGTTACAAGATAATTTACTAGACTAGATCGTTCTAGTATCCTTTCAAAAAATGCAGGTAAGACTTACGTCTAAAGTATCATAATTATAGACAATAAATCCAAGGTCCCGAAACCTTATCACGACTAAAGGGAAGCTAGAAAAATTATTGGTTTGGTTCAAACTCGCAGATAATATTTTTATATGCCAGTACCTGGTTTGACAGTCAAAACAATAATAAAGCTAAAGTATCTTTGGCGTAATGTATGGACGCTAAATATGGCCAAGAACCAAATTCATCGTGCTGGTGATACTTAACTTGTTCATCAGAATTTTTTGATGAAAACACCCTTGTTCACTATGCCAAACCCCTTTTCAGTAAACTTAAACTTTCCGATTACTTTGACACTTTCTGGCGTAAGGTGTCACTTTCGTGTTATAGCAGACTTTTAGTTGATATTCATTCCCTTTCAGAGTAAAATATGATATCCTTAACAATATGCCTTTCGTTTGAGTGCGCAGAAAAGATATTTTGCAAAAGTTGCTTCATTATTTTAGTACGTTTTTATACGGTTTAATTTAATTTGAAGTGGCATGATACGATTTTGCACTGTAGGCCTGCGTTTCGGATGAACTGATCACCATAGAAAAATATCAAATTTGTTTAGGTTGGATTTTGTTTGCAAATATTTACTTTGAGATAACAAAGTTATAACTGAAACAGGGACATCTGCACTTCTTTGCTCCTTAACTGTTTAACTATCACTACTCTTTCAATTCAAATAGTTAACAGTAGTTTTTTTTTGATTGGGTGGGTGTGATATTGTTAAACTCTCACAAATTTAAAAATGTCACATTTTTGAAGATATATGCGATGGTTACCCATCAAAGATGTGCAGTTTATTCAACAAATTTGAAATTTTCAAAATCCAGAAAGTTAAATGATATTTCGGGGGTTAACCCGTCACAATTCATACCACGCATTTTAAAAACTTCTAAAGTTCATAAAAACATGATGTTATTGTTAACCCATCAAAATTCTAAAATTAATTCTAAAAATTAAAATGTTTTACAAAATTAAATATATTAAAATAAAGTTTTAAAAGGCGTATAGTTTGGACCGGGGATTCTAGAGCCAATAAAAATACATTATCTTCAAAAACACTTCCAATGCGGATTGCACAAAATAAAATTTTCAAACGCAGTGTATAGGTTTCCTTGCAATTTAGTTGATTTACACTATAGGTAACTTTAAAAATTGCAGCCAGTCGATTTTGCATAATTAAGTTGCATACAATTTTAGGAAAGATCTCACCTAAATATTATTCGGTTATTTATTCCCCATTTGACTGTTAACAGTATTTCCCTATCTCAGCTCTTTAATTACGTAAAGATGGGTCGCACATGCCTAAATTTTCTAAGGCGGCAATTTAATTCGAAGCAATTTAATAAAAAATTCAATCGCCCTTAATGGAAATCCCCTTATAAAACAATAGAATAAGGATATATATTCAAAGATCCTATGTAACAGCGCAATAATATAATACATCCACCTTTTTGTTATTCAATTTATCATTTAAAATTGTTCATTGTAACACCAGAGAATCGGTGAAAATTGGGGTAAA